>OY735231.1:14759471-14806971 GCA_963457665.1 Thysanoteuthis rhombus | reverse complement strand
TATGATACATTTTGTTATATTATCATTATTACTGTGCGTTCATCAATTCATTCCACAACTTTTGTCAGGCTTGCGTGTAACTGACGTAGTTAAATAGAATTTCACCTCCAATTACAGTCTATAACTTTTAAGAGTTGGATCATTATCATTTCATGACTCGTCCAATCTACAGATTTCATTCTCTTAGTTGCTTTTAATGTTGCCATAAGTATATTTATATACATGAATATATATGTATATATATAAATATACATATATATATATATATATATATATATATATATATATATGTATATTTATATATATACATATATATTCATGTATATATATATATATATGTGTGTGTGTGTGTGTGTGTGTGTATGATTATTCATCAATATATGTATATAATTATTTATAAATTAAATCATATCCACTTATATGAGACAAAATGTATATCCATATATATATTTTCCTTGTATAACCCAATGACTTGATGATGTTGGATATAGCTATGCTATTGATATGACGGAGATAGTTGTCCAGCAGCAACCATTTGAGAATGCAAGCAACAATATTTTTTGTGTATCACTCACCTCAATTAGTGCACAGATACTTCATTTTGATCTGTATCTATTTGCTTCCCCCAGAGAGTAAGATGTGACACAAGGTCAGTTTAATGTGGGGTTCCATACGGAAAACTTTAAAAAATTGCTTCAGTCCCTGCAACAGGTGTTATGAATGGATGAGGGCAAGCCCAGCTCTTACCTATTAATGCTATGGGAAAGTGCTACCTGGCGGCTTCCTGATCTCCCATGACTGGGCAGAGTTATTTTTTGAAGCCACAGGATGAATCCTAGGTCTCTTGCGCTTCGCAATACCAAGCCTCAGTAGGCCATCATTGGCCGCTGTATTGCATTGCCCAAAGCTACCAAAGAATGTACTGCCACAAGCAGATACAACATTTTGACCCCAGGCAAAAGTGTAGAAAACAGCATTTTGATCTCAAACAATGCACTCAGATAGTATGATCTTTGGCAGATTTGCTGAACCATTCTTGAAAAATTCTGTTATTTTTTATGGATACCTACGAAGTATACATATAAATACATAATAAATACCTACAAGGGTCAACTACTTACCTGACTACCAGTCTTCCCTACTAAACTGACCGGCTCTTTGGATGCATACAAGGAAAAATTATGTTGCACAGTGAAATTCCAATGCCATGCACAAGACTTTCAGATGAAGAAAAAAAGGGTTCAATCTTGAAACTCTGTGTCCAAACCATCAATTGTCATACCACTCTGGCTCTAAGTATCCAATGCCTGTGTGTACATGTGTATGGGTTTCAGTATGTGTGTATGCTGGTGTGTGTTTTGGCTTGTTTATAGGAATGTATCTGTTTCTATATATTGAATATGCATGTGCTCATGCTTCCTTGTATGCGTGTGAATTTATGGGTATTTTTTCCGATGTGGATGTGTATATATATTCAGGATTTCATGAGTGTATACGTATGCATGAGTGTGCGTTTGTATCTGAGTGAGTGTAAGTATGTGTATATGTGTATATGTGTATACCCAAAGACAAATAAAAGCTCTCTCCAACTTTTTTTTTTCTTTGACTGATTCCATCAAATGACACTTATTTACAAACTCTGTCATCTGATTCCTAAAATTTGGTCAGTCGGGCAAGGCTGGCAAGGTGCCACTTTAGAATTGACCATTCTAGAAGACATCAAACTTAGTAATCTGTTCTTCTAAGGCACCATGATTGATATTCTTTGAAAGGAAGCAAACAATGATTCCTATCTGACAGAAAGATCTTGTTAACTCAAATTACTTTTCTTGTTATCTTAGTCAAAAAAGGATCAATCTTTAAATGTTTTTATCATGATTACTTTTCACTTATTCAGCTTTTAAATATTCATATGCTAGAGCAGAAACAGTGTGTGGGACCCACAGACCTTGTAACTTACTCAATATATCTGAACTGACCTGAAAGATCTAGAAAAATAATCTGAAAAAATCTGAAAAAACAATCTAAAAAGAATTTGAAGAAGGCCCTGTCAGACCTTGCAATGCCACTGATAAGAGCATCTATTATCATTGATATCATCAATATCATCATCATCATCATTATTATTATTATCATTATCAAACAAGGTTATCAAGAACAATCTTCACCAAAATCAGTGGTGTAAACCAATTTGTATTATTTCACATCCCCCTACCATGATTTAAACTCGCGACCAAATGATTTCAGAACACTAATGAGAGAACTCTAATAACAACCGCCTAAAACAAACAGTAAACTGCAAATGCCAAATTTAACGGTAAAATTAAACAATGAAATATCATGAAACAAGATACAACTCCACAATGAAATTGAAAATGGCAGAAGATGCAGCCGAAAACGCTCTATCTTTTGGAAAATATCTATGTAGATTGAAACCTTGATATATCAAAAGAATATACTGCCAAATCATATTTATATATATATATATATATATATATATATATATATATATATACATATATATATATATATATATATATACATATATATATACATATATACATATATATATATATATATGTAGACTCTTGTTCCACATGGGAACTTTTAACACATATTCACATTGCACACACCACTGAAGATGGGAAGAATCCCGAAACATGTCTGGCTAATTCACACCTAAGGATTAATAAACCTTACCTCTAGACATTTTACTCCCGAGTCTATCTCACTCTTTACAGTACACATTATATATATATATATATATATATATATACATATATATATATACATATACATACATATATATGTGGTATAGGGAAAAAGAAAAAGATAGAGGTGTGGGAATCTAAAGAAAAATAAGGAAATAAAAATTAAATAGAGTAGATTTCCAAGATACATTAATAGAGTTATCGTGTTCAAAACATTTCAAGCTGGCAAAGTCTTTTGACTCTGGAGTAATCACCCCCACAATACACTATTGTAATTTATACTTAGTTGGTAGATTAAAGTCTAATTCTTATTGTTCAGCAGTAATTTCATGGTGAGAAGCACAACAAAGGACTTTGCTTTATTTGAATTGTACACCAATCCCGTTTGTTTGTAGGCCACGCTATCTAAGTTATTAGGGCACATCAAAAGTATTTTTTGATTTTTACATACTTTTACTCCACACATTATCTTATCGATGCATCATAAGATTATCTATGACTCCATTATATCATCTCATTATCAAAACCAATTGGTAATACTTTTTGAGCTACTTAACGATTGTGCTACTGTAAGCAACTTTGTATTAAGATGTATTTAAAGTATTTTTATTCTAAAGACCTTTACTCCACACACTATTTCATGTAAGCATCTAAAGTCTGTCTATGACTCCATTATGTCATATCATTATCAAAACCAATTGGTAATACTTTTTGAGCTACTTAACGATTGTGCTACTGTAAGCAACTTTGTATAAAGGTGTATTTAAAGAATTTTTATTCTAAAAACTTTTACTCCACCCATTATTTCATGTACGCATCTAAAGACTATCTATGACTCCATTACAACATATCATTATCAAAACTAATTGGTGTTATTTTATGAGCAACTTTGTTTTAACGTGTATTAAAAGCATTTTTGTTTAAGAGACTTTTACTCCACACATTACACTTGGGTGCTTCACTGCCAGGGGAGGTCAGAATCAGAATAAGCAGGGATGTTAAAAAATCTGTCTCAATTTAATAAGCAGGCTGGGGGGAATTAGCCGGGCAAGTAGGGAACTATAGCCACCAAAACAAATTAGCAGGATCTGAACAAAACTGAGTCATTTGAGAAAGATTCAGAGAAAGGATAGGGGTAGGTACAGGAGGAGTAAAAGTGTTCAGTATTGAGAGTAAAGAGAAAATACTTTTGCTTTCAAAGAAAAATTCAACCGAAAAATCTTTTGATGGTGTAAAATATTGAAATTGCAGATACAACAAAATGTACTTAACCAAGTTCTCTCCCTTTGCATTGTTCAATAGTTTGATAGTCCATTGATAGGAAAATTCTGACGAATCTGTTGTTGCCCCCCCCCCCCACTACTCTCCCAGCCAACTATCAGGAAGGAGAGAGTAGAGATGAACTCTCGAAAATTAATGAGCCAGGTTGGGGGGTGGGTCCTAATGAATGTTGGGCGGCAAATTATCAAGTGAGGTGGAGGGATGGTAACCAAGCATCTAAGAGTATTTCATGTAAAGATTTTCTCTTATTTCTATAGACAATCAATGACTCCAGTATATAATTGTTAACAACCTTCAAAAACAAGATGCCATTCATCCTAGAAAGAAGGGTATACAACTAATAGCCCTTCCAATAGTCACCTATGGAGCTGAAACATTGAACCCAACCAAGAGACTGATCCACAAACCAAGTATTATGCAACTTGTACCTGAGAGAAACATGCTCAAAATCACATTGAAAGACCACAAGACAGCACAGTGAGTCAGGGAAAAAACAGGAGTCCGACATCATAGAATCCATTTGAAAACTCAAATGGCGATGGGCTGGTCATGTTTCAAGAATGGCACACAACCAATGGACATCACGACTCACAACATAGATCCCTAAAAATCACAAGTGCAACTGAGGCCGGCAGAACACAAGATGGAGAGACAAACTGGACAGGTTAAAAAAGTAATGGCTCCAAGACGCCCACAATAAAGGGGTGTGGCGATTCCTGGGGAAGGTCTCTGTCTAAGGATGGACGTTAAAAGACTGATGATGATGATTATGATGATAAGTTTCCGAGTGTTGGTGGTCAGGTGTTCCCCAACCTTTTATTTCAAGCCATCATAATTGACTTCTGATTTTTGTCCACATCAGGGCTTTAGTCCAAGTAACAAGTCACCCCTCTCCCCCTTGAAAAGCTCGAGCCTATTTTGGGCAGTACGGTTAGATTTTATTTAATTTCCTTCAACTTCCAAAATTCTGCCACCAGTTTCAGCAGCTTTGGAGCCAAGTCGTCGTTGTCGTTGTCGTCGTTGTCGTCGTTGTCGTCGTTGTCGTCGTTGTCGTCGTTGTCGTCGTTGTCGTCGTTGTCGTCGTCATCCTCCTCCTCCTCCTCCTCCTCCTGAGATGTAGGCTGAAGACCTGAGGAGACTTACTGTCACTCAGCCTTCAGTGATGACCACCGGGCAACTGGTGTGAAACTGTATTGCTGTGGACTATGAGAGTGTGGAGAGGAGGGCTGGAGACTTGAGGAGACTTGCTGTCACTCAAACTCCAGTGGTTACCACCAGGCAACTGGTGTGAGATTGCAAATAATAATGATATAAACAATATAGTGGACTCATAGATAGTCTTTACTTGTGTACATGAAATTAACTTTGGAGTAGAGGTCTATAAGAAAGGAACATGCTTTTGATACACCCAAATAGAATCTGCAGAACGTGCTCATTCTCAACCCTTTTTTTTCTCTTACATCTTTTTTCATGGAAAAGAAAACGAAAATAAAGTGGGTAAGCGAGGGAGAGAGAGAGAGGAAGATGTGAGGAAGAGAAGAGGGTAGACAAAAAAAGATAAGGAAAATGAAAAAAAAAAAGAAAGAGAAATTGAAAATTCAATTTTTATCCTATCTCTTCCAATCAGATTTCGGACTGACAATAGGGTTTGAACTCGGAGAAAATGTGGTAATGGCAGTAAACGATTTTATCAAACAAATAAGCGCATTCAAGTCTTGATTAAAAAGAAGAAAAATAAACAAAAAAGAAGAAAGTAAAAGAAAGAAGATAAGAAACAGAAAGATTTTAAAAAAGAAAACAAAAAAAAAAAGAAAATTTTAAAAAAAGAAGAAAAAAGAAGAAAAAAAAAATTACCCCAAAAAGACATCCAGGAACGATTCCAGATTCCAATTATCCGCCTTATAAATTCCACATCTGCCAAATTCCTTTTGATCTTTTCCTTCCATCTATTTTTTTACCTATCAACCCACTTACTTCATTCCTGGAAACTACCGTTTTACTATTGAGCTCTTCAGCCATTAAATATTCAAAAGACTAAAACAAAAAATTATAAATCTCTGCCTTCGAATATAAGAAAGAGCATTGCACAAAATGAAGAAATGATTAGCTAAAAGGTTCTAGTCGAAATCACAATCAGCAGGAGGATAGTGAATGCAGAATTAAAGTTAAATATTTCAGGAATAGAAAAACCTGAACTTTCATAACTGTCGAAGAGATTTTTATTGAATCAAATAAAGTTTGATTGGAGATTATGATCATCGGGAGAATTTTGAATGCAGAGGTGAAGTTAGATACAATGTCTGTCCAGAAAGTATCGAGCCATTCAGATTAGCAAAATAAATAGTAAGTTAATCAAAGTAGTCTGTCAAAGATATGATCAATGCAGGCTCTTGACCTGGGCCTACCATATTTTGGTGGGGGGAAAAAAGAGGAAGTCTGCGTAGAAGAGGAGATTCAAGGGCTGGAGGGGCTATGCCAGGGCCGGATTTAGAAGGCGGGAAAGAAGGAAATTGCACCCAGGTCCCTTCCTAACCTAAGGCCCCCTCTATATAAAAATTGTGATTGTTAAAAAAATTTGTTTCCTTGATAAGAGATAAATCAATAATTACTGCTCGGAATTCATTTTGGAATGCATTTCATTATAACACCTTCAATTGTATCAAATAGATAAATAAACTTACTGCTTGTAATTCGGGTCTACAGTAATTGAAGAATGGGTTACAAATGAATATAAATAGATAAATTTGTCTAACATCGAAATCTCCTTGGAATTTAGCTGGCATGTATGTATAAGTATACATGTATTTAC
Source organism: Thysanoteuthis rhombus (assembly GCA_963457665.1). Lineage (NCBI taxonomy): Eukaryota > Metazoa > Mollusca > Cephalopoda > Oegopsida > Thysanoteuthidae > Thysanoteuthis > Thysanoteuthis major. Next base: position 14,800,170 of record OY735231.1, on the reverse strand, counting down.
TTCATATATATAACTCATTTAACCATTCTATCTATGTATAACTTAATGAATAAATTTTGTGATTTGCCTGGTATTTTGATTCCTGTGTATGAGGGGTCTCCTGCAAACCTGAAGTGCCCACACCCTCAAGGTCAATATCCAGCCCCAGGCTTCACAGTCCACCACCAGCACTATCTTAGCTTGCACAGTCAGAGTCTGATGGCACGGGCAAATCCGAAAAGAACAGAAGCTGTGCCACTTCAAAGTATCTCCCTTGTGAACCCACACTCTTATTCTTGTGTCCTTTCTATTTTTCAAAACAGTCTGCAAAGTCCTCTTTTGGGATTGTCATCAGCTGCCTCATTGTGTTCTCCTTAATCTCGTCCATGATCTGAAATCTCTCAGGTAAAAAGTAAGAAGTCACAGAACTGAGTGATGCAATGTTTTGTAAAAAAAACCTTCACAAGATGTGACGAATGACTTGCTCAGTCATTGTAAATGCCGGCTATTCATGTATGTATATTGCATTCGCTAGATTAGTAGAACTGTAAGGTTAAAATTTCAAACACTCATCATGTCTTCAAAAAATTTTTTGTTTTCTTTCGGATGCCCCCCCCCCCCCCCGAAAAAATGGTTTCAGGGGGAGGGGTCGATTTGCGGCATAAGCTTATGTTAAATTGGTACCTTAGTTTGAGTCCAGCAATGTTCATGCTTATTTTTTGAAAATCCTGACCTTATTAGACATCATTGCCCAACGAAATCTGAAAGAAGTAACTTTTTCCATTTTTTAATTGATCTCCCCCAACACGATATGCTGCCACAAGACATTGGTCATTCGATGGTTTCTATTGAGTGACTGACCAGATCTGTTCTTCTTTTGTGTTTTCTCTTTCTTTCTGGTCTCCCCCTTCATCTGTTGTTCCAACCTACCCCCCCCTCTCTTATTTTTCTCTGTCTCCTTATACTTGTTATCTGTAGATTTCCAATTCCCACATCCGTAAGTAAGCACACGCAAAGCCATGGAAAGAGCAATGCTAGGAATAAGTCCTTATTTATCTTCTAAATTATTTCACATCTGGCGGGAAAATTAGTCCAAAGATGACAAAAGTGACAAAGACTTCCTCTGTGTGTTCCAAAGTTAAATTAGTTTTTAATCTCTCAATGGCCAAAAAAAAAAAAAATGTAGAATAGAAAGAATGAGAGATAAGAAGGAGAACAAGAGAAAGGAGACGGAAGATAAGGAGAGCAAGAAAAAGAAGATCAACATTCTGAATTAAAGAAAGAGAGGGGGAGAAAATAACAAAGAAAATAGAAAGGAATTTCCAGAATTTCTAGAATCAAGAAACAATGAAAAATAAGGAGATAGCAGAGAGAGAACAAAGGAGAAAATATCCTTCCATAATTATATATAGAGACGTGGTGAAAAAGTGAGTTAAGTACTTTTCAACATTCAAAAGATCTTAACACCATAGATAATATATGGGTGCATATTAAGGCCAAACTATTTGGGAGAAAATTTGGGAACACTGACCAGCTATGGAAAGTAGTCAGAGATGGACGGAACAACATTGAGCTGAACATTGTACACGACTATCAGACAGCTTTTCTGGAAGAAAAAAAAGACAAAGGAAAAGCTATTCCAAACTGAAATGTACTCCACATACAAACACAACATGCATTGTTGTACAACATTGTCGAATATTTCATCTATAATTCTTAGAATAAAAGAGTAATTGTGGAAATTTGATAAAAAAAAACTTAGCTTCAATTTTTCGGCCCAAAAGTATGCATAAAAATACTTTATTTGATAATCAAAAGTGTTTAGAAGAACATTTGATGGAAGATTGATGTTATACGATATGGGGGAAAATGAACTTTAAGATTAGTGGAAAATAACTTTCAAATTCTTCAGTTGAATATGTTGGTAGAAAATCAACTCAAAGAAGTTTTTTCTGTGTAATTAGTATTCTTAAAGATGATATAAGTTGGTTTGCATGCACTCTAAGATCAAAACCAATACAATGGTTTTGATATTCACATGAGTGAACATCCAATAGAAAGTACACAAGCAGCAAGTCATGTCTATTGTTATACTTCCTGATCACTCATTGTTAAAAACATTTTTTTAGGTAACCTACTTTAGTGAACCCTGTTTCAAAAAAAATATGCAATATAAAATAATATCAATATACAATACACATAAAACCTGATAAAGAATGACCAACTACATGTATCGCAAAAAATATATAATAAGAGAGGAAGGTGGAGTTTGATGAACATTGCGGGGGCACCATGTTGATATTAAATCCCCAAAACGGTTTCATGGTAAACAGCTGATGATCCCAACATGAAACAATTTATACATTGTACCATAATAACAAAGCATGCGTGAAACAGGAGAAGAAAAACACTGAAGAAAATCAAATATATTGCATTGATAGATATTGAGAAATAGTCATCTGAAGTGACATAAAAATCTTTTGAAAAAGCTTTTTAATGTTTGGTGTTTAAAGCTGTAAAGCTTTCTAAACTATATATATATATATACATATATATATATATATGTTTGTATAGTGAATGTGACATCATCATCCAATAGAAAAAAATCGTTTTTTCCCTCAACATCAAAGATGTAAACAGCACAAAATTTCCCTGCACTACGGCAATTTTTTTCACAGAACAAGATGGCTGGCACCCATTGAAGTGCATTGAAACATGTCCATATTCGCAAGATGCAACACCTGCTTTCTCTTAATTTTTTTCTCTTCACCTTCCATTTGTCACTTCCATCAACATATATATATATATATATATATATATATATAGGTAGATGGATAGAAAGATGGATATTTACAATATTTGTTGTAACTGATCAGTTTCAAGCAATCATTGTCAGAGGATTGCAATGAGTACATGGAACATCAGTTACATCAAAAATCTTAATTATCCATTTATAGATGGAGCAACACCTAAAAACAGTATATATGTACATATATATGTATGATTTTTTATATGTTTTGAAAATATCCCAATCAGTTAGATTGTTAACAACTGATGATCCTAACAAGAGAAAATTCACTCATTGTACCATAATAACAAAGTACATGCAAAACAGGAAAAAACAAAAAATTATATAAATCATATTAACAGATAATGGGGAATATGGGACTGAAGTAGCACACCAAGTTTTTTAATGTGTTTAGTGTTTAAAGCTGTAAAGGTTTCTAGACTATATGTGTATGGAGAGACCACAAGACAGCACAATATATCCGGAAGAAGATGGGAGTCAGGGTCATCATAGAATCCATTAAAAATCTTAAATGGCAATGGGCTGGCCATGTTGCGAGAATAGCAGACAACCAATAGACATCGCAACTCATAGCATGGATTCCCAGAGATCACATGTATAACCAAGGTAGGCAGAGGATTAGATGGAGAGATGAACTAGACAAATTCAGAAAGTATTGGCTCCGCGATGCCCATCATAGAGAAGTGTGGCAAATCCTGGGGAAGGTCTATGTCCAACGACGAACATTAAAAGACTGATGATGATGATGATGATGATATATATATATATATATATATATATATATATATATATACATATATTATTGAGAAATCGATTCATAATTATGAATGCGTTTTATTATTTGAGGCCTCAATTGAAATGACCTCCTGTTATAACAGAGAGAATGTGTAATTTGGCCAACACAGCGCAAATAGAATTATCAATAATAGAAATGGATTGCTGCAAGAAAAAATTAGTTGTAGGTTTAATTCCTACAGTAGCACCATAATTTAAAATTGTTTATTTCATTAACTCTAAATTCAGACATAAATTCATACTGGATCTAAATTCAGCTGATAATAAAATGTTAGGTTATGGACATTGATGCACCCTCATGTCTTCCGCTGTTGCTCTAATTAAAAATCATTTTGATAAATAGATAGAGAGCTGCCCCATTTTCTTTAATTTATTAATTTTATTCATGTCTGGGCCAAATGATACATTCACGATGTTATGATAGGAGATAATTTCAAATAGAGTTTCAATATAATATGACGCGATTTATAATCATTTCTTTTGGATCATATATCCATTTCTCTATCTCTCTCTCCCTCTCTCTCTAACATTCTCTTGTCTCTTCTTTTTCTTTCTTGCATCTTATTTCATCTCTCCTCTCTTCTTTCTCCCTCTTCCTCTCTCTCATGTCATTATCTTCTCGTCTTTCTCCCTCTTTCCCTTTCTCTCATATCATACTTTTCTCTCTCCTTTCTTTCTCTCTTATATCATTCTCTTCTCTGTTCTTCCCCGCTCTCTCAATATATATATATATATATATATATATATTAAGTCTTATGGTGTCAATATATATATATATATATATATATATATATATATATATATATATATGAAGAGAGAAAGGAGAGAGAAAAGAATGATATAAGAGAGAGAGAGAGAGTGAGAGAGAATGATATAGGTATTGATAGTGAGAATCAAATGAGAAAAAAAGAAAGAAAAGAATGGAATGAGAGGGTGGGAGGTATAGATGAATTCGAGGCCAGAAAGTGTCCCTCTCATTATGAAGTAGATTAATTCTATTTCATTCAGTTATAAGAATGAAAAACGAGACAAGAAGATCAAAACCATGGACCCAACCCCTGAAGACTTAATTAGAATAAAATGAATGAACAAAAGAAAAAAAAATGAATGAACAAATGATAAATAAAAGACTGTATTTGCCCAGGAATACTTTTCTTTACTTATATTCAGTCATTTAATTGAGTTAAGTTGGACTTTGATAATTTCATTTGGTACAAATAGAAGAAGAAGAAGAAGAAGAAGAAGAAGAAGAAGAAGAACAACAACAACAACAACAACAACAACAACAACAACAACAACAACAACAACAACTACAGGAAAAGAAGAAGGAACATTGAAGAAGAGAGAATGAAGAAGTATTGAAGCACTGAAGAAGAAGAAGGAAAAAAAGAAGCTGTGGAACAGAAGGAGCATTGAAAAAGAAAGTAGAAGAAGAAGAAAAGAAGTAAAAGGAGAAATGATATAGCATTGAAGAAGAAAAAGAAGGAAAGATGAAGAATTGAAGAAGCATAGAATAAATAATTAAGAAGAAGAAGGAAAGATGAGACATTGAAGAAGCACAGAAAAAAAGAAAAGATGGACAACTGAAGAAGAAGAAGAAAAAAATGATGAAAAAAAGACAAAGAAGAAAGAAACAAAGAAAAAAATGATGATGAGAAGAAGAAAAGATTAATCATTGAAAAAGAAGGAAAAAAGAAGAAAACAATGGAAACAAGAAGAAGAGTGGAAAAGAAAAAGATGACGAAAAATAGCATAATAATCATTGAGGAAAAAGAAAAAGATTGAAAAAATATTGTAGAAGGAAGAGTAGTATAGATTGTTGCAAGTGAAGAAGCATTGAAAGAACATTGAAGAAGAAGAAAGCACTGAAGCATTGAAGCATTGAAGCATTGAAGAAGAAGAAGAAGAAGAAGAAGAAAGAGAAGAAGCAGTGATAGAGACCACTGCAAGTAGCAGAACATAAGCATTATTTAAGATGAAAATGAAGAAGATTGAGCTCTGTATAAAAAAAAAAAGAAAAAAATTGCGAGAGATGAAGAAGTAAAAGACAAACAAGGGGTGAAAGAAAACGATGAAGGAGAAAGCGTAATAGACTTATACAATTACGATTACAGAACAGTGGCGATTAGACATTATTAAGTTCCTGATAGGGATAATGACAAGAGGTAATTTATTTGGTAGCATGCCAACAAAGTGATAGGACTAAAAAGAGAAAATTTTCTTAAGAGGCAGAAGAAGAATGACGCCAAGGGCAATGAAACTAAAGGTATTGGATACTATATATACATATATACATGTATACATATATATATATATATATATATATGTATATATTTTGTATATATAAAGTCAATATATATATGTATGTATATTGACTTTCTATATCTACCTTATTTAAACCGTTCGGAATTGATGAAGATTTAGGTCTAAATGGCTTAGAAGAAAATGCTAAATAATTGGTAATAGACCATTAAATACACCTACTTGTATATCTCTCTCTATATACATATGGATTAATGAGTTTATATATATAAATATATATATCTATATATACGTATACATATATTGAGGCACCCCAATATATATTTACCACAGACTTATATATATAAAACGGCAGATTTATTTGAAGTCTGAATATATATACGTATACTCTCCTAAGTATATATATATATATATATATATATATATATATATATACGCTGATATATATATATATATATGTATATATATTGATGCAGCCCTATTGAAATAAATATATATATATATATATATATATATATATACACACACACACACACACACACATATATATATATATATATATATATATATATATATATATATATATATATATATATATATATATATAAGATACCTTGGCTGATTATACACTGCAGTGATTCAAACCAAGACTTTTATTTGAAGAGTTTTCAGACATTTTAGTCACATGGCTGAGTCACATGATCACCTGTCTTCTGACACAGGTTAGGCGAGTGCTAAAAAAATAGATTTTGATCATTAAAAGTAAACTCCAACAAGTATTGTTCAGTTTAGGTTTCAGTGCTAGTGAACAGTATCAGCCAGATAGCTGTGAGCAAACATGCATGACAGAGGTATTGTTAGGGACTTTTGCTCTATCTCGTGACAGCAGCATTGGTCACCTGCCATAATAAATGTCTCTGCTGAGGCAAGTTGGTCCCTTTGCCATGGGGCTAGTTGATCTGTTTCTCCTGGACCTGCAGTGCTAAATATGCATCTGAGTTTTTTTTTTCATCTACAGGTAATTAAAGGAGGTGTCCTCACAAACTGTAATCAGGACTTTGTTTGATTACTAATCCTGGTCTCAAGGAAATGACATAGATCTGTTATCATTAAGTCATAAAGAATCCAATGAAATCCTTTTATATTGATTTTTTTAAAAATTTCTACAGTGCCCACTGAAGGAGTGTCAAATATTAGTATAGAGATCTGGACATCACAACTGAATGTTACTTATCTTCTGGAAGAGGGGGCTGATATTAAAAGATATAGAGACTGCGCAGCTCAACCTTCTTGTGAGTCTTTTTCTGCTAATTGCAAATCATCCCAGCATGGGACAAGTTGGTCCTTATGTTATCAAGTCAGCAATTGGCCAAACTGAGAGATATTATCAGAATACTTTTGCCCCTGATTGATTTCACAAATTTAGGCAGGATATTGACACTCAGTTTAAACCATTAATGATCCTTTCAATTTTATCAAAATATTCTCTAAGCTGCTTTGAATGCACAAGAGGACCAACTAACTCCAGTGTCCCCTATAAATATGCACATATATATATATATAATAATAATTAAATAATTGAGCTGTTTCGTTGTTTTACGACTCTTCAGTGTGGCTATAGACTATCTATTATCCCATCCAATACCACAAGGTAGGATCGAAATCTTTGCTCTGGTCCCAGAGGCTGGCAATTTACCTCTGTCCTACACAGAGTGCTTTATTACAGAGTTGGAAGAGCATTGCATAAGCTTATAATGAACGAGTTACCTCACTTAAAGAGTCATCATCATCATCATCAGTCTTTTAGCGTCCGTCGTTGGACATAGACCTTCCCCAGGATTTGCCACACTTCTCTATCATGGGCGTCACGGAGCCAGTACTTCCTGAACTTGTCTAGTTCATCTCTCCATCTAATATTTTGCCGGCCTCGGTTGCGCATATGGTCTCGGGGAATCCATGTTGTGAGTCGTAATGTCCATCGATTGTCAGCCATTCTTGCAACATGGCCAGCCCACCGCCATTTGAGATTTTTTATGGATTCTATGATGTCTCTAACTCTTGTCTTTTCCCGGATGTGTTGTGCTGTTTTGTGGTCTCTCCATGTGAGGCCCAGCATTATTCTTTCATGTGCACGTTGCATGGTTCTCTGCTTACGGGTCTGTTTCTTGGTTAAGTTCCATGTTTCAGCTCCATAAGTGACTATTGGGAGGATGCATTGGTTATACACCCTTCTCTTTAGGATTAATGGGATCTTATTATTTTTGACGGTTGAGCTAGCTCTGCCAAAGGCTTGCCATCCTAGTGTGATTCTTCAACTCTAAATAAGGGAGCATTTTATATATATCTATATAGTCTAGAAAGCTTTTGAGCTTTAAATACTTAACATTAAAAAGCTTTTTCAAAACTTTTTTTGTGTCACTTCAGTCACTTATTTCCTATTATCTATCAATGCAATTTACATAATTTTTTTCAGTATTTTTCACCCCTATTTCACATATATTTTGTTATTATGATAATATATAAATATATATATATATATATATATAGTCTAGAAAGCTTTACAGCTTTAAACCTCTTAAGATTAGGAAGTTTCTTCAAAACCTTTTTATGTCGATTCGGTCACTTCTTTCCCAATATATGTCAATGCAATTTATGTAATTTTATTCAGTGCTTTTCACTCTTGTTTCATATATATTTTGTTATTATGGTACAATATTTAAATTTTCTCTTGTTGGGATCATCAGTTGTTTACCATGGAACTGTTTCAGGGATTTTCTATGACTTACTGTTTGTGTTCTTTCTATTGGATGTTCACCCATGTGAATATCAAACCCGTTGTATCGTTTTGATCTAAGAGTGCACACAAACCAACCAATGATATCATCTTTAAGAGTACTAATATCATAAAAGAACTACTTCATTATGATTCTCACCCAAGCTTCCAAGTTTTTGATCGCTTTTAATTATTGAAAAAAGTATCGTTATATACCTGGTTGAAACTAAAACAAAACAAAACCACTTTCTGGCAGCTAGTAACACCTCACTAGGCAATCCCATTAATATACTTAGACAGTTCGTTACATGGCAATCCATGTTAGATCTCCTTACCCGCCCAACTATCTATCAGTCCGACAAATGGACCAAAGCCAAATGTTTTCCCCTTTCCCTGGTTCTAGTAATCATGATGATCCTTCACACTAACAAAGACTGGATCCATCTCTTTTGGTTCCCTAATTCCCCTAACATCAATACAAATTGATTTATTTTAATACATATTCATTTATTCTATTTTTATACTCTCGTTAATATATTCTTTAATTTTCGTTCTTATTTCACTATGGTGAAGCTGATAAGTTTTAAAGGGATCAGGATGTTTAATCATGGCTTTATCAAATTGTCCAAAAATCTTACTAATTTCAACGCCTTGATTGATCATTCTTACAACTAAAGAAATGATTTTCCGTCTAAAATCAATAAATCAAAGAGTTGCTCTAGCAATTCTCAAATATTCGGATATTGTTCCATAAAATATATGAGGTAGTGTACTACATGTTCTAAAAGGCATTCTTTTAATATCCAAATCCAGGAATCTCCATCACCAAGAAAACATCTCATCATCCTCAGTCTTTTAGCGTCCGTCGTTGGACATAGACCTTCCCTAGGATCCGCCACAATTCTCTATCGTGGGCATCACAAAGCCAGTATTTTCTAAATTTGTCTAGCTCATCTCTCCATCTTGTATTTTGTCAGCCACGGTTCTGCACATAATCTCTGGGGATCCATGTTGCGAGTCATGATATCCATCGGTTATCTGTCAATCTCACAACATGATCAGCCCATTGCCATTTGAGTTTTCTAATAGATTCTATGATGTCTCTGACCTCCGTTTTCTTCCTGATATATTGTGCTGTCTTGTGATCTCACCATGTAAGGTTGAGCATGATTCTCTCATGCGCACACTGCATACTTCTCAGTTTGTAGGTCTGTCTCTTGGTTAGGTTCCATGTTTCAGCTCCATAAGTGACTATCGGGAGAATGCATTGGTTGTATACTCTTTTTTTAAGGATTATTGGGATCGTCTTACAACCTAAAATTAAACGAGCTTGTTTTATATTAGTTTTAATTAGTGACGACATGAATACATAAATATCATGTCTATGCGAATTCAAATTTGCCCTGTAAAGATCAATTCCAATAGGGACACCTTTGATCTGATGATATATTTCGTTCCTTCTTTTAAAATAACGTTCCCCAATAAGATGACCACTTTTATGTATGAGGTTACATCAATAAGCTTATAATCTACGACATTAGCTGAAGTTCAATCTCAAATGTTCACTGCATACTTTGATTTATGGGGAAATGTTGGCTTAAGTGCATTGACAAAGAAGGAGATTATGATGGTAAATGAATATTTATAATGCAAATCTATGATTTCTCCATGTAGAACAATATATGTCTATATGATATCAATTAGTAATAAAACCGACTTGCAAAAACTTCCTTGATCCACTTATTTTAAGACTACTGAAAAAAAAACACAATGACTTTGTACAAGAGTGCAGTCATTCATTATAACACTTTTATATATTTTGGCAAATCTCAGAACTTCCCCTGTTTGAAGTTTATTTTCTGATTCAGAACAGAAAAGAGAGAGAAAAAAATGATTTATTTGATGAAGGTCAAATGTTTTTTTTTTATTCCAACTTACATTTCCTACTTGAGGCCTTGCCAGAAGAAGATTAACAAAAAACTCAATAAAAAAAAGGAAAAAAAACAGAATGAATCGCTCAGAAATGTCTTTATTTATCAAAGAAAGATAATAAAAAGGCCAAAAAAGCTTTCATTTTTGTCCTCCTGCCGTGTTGATTTCAAAACCTTTCAAACTCGGATAACTCATTGTTACCATGGGGTCAGTTTACACACACTGTCAGGAAAATGCCAACAATTTTAAAACTGATCCTTTTTTTTTTTGTGTGTGTGTGTGTGTGGGGGGGTCATTTTATTTTAAATTTCAAAGATTTCTATCTAAGGTAAAATCATTGCAATATATTTGAATTATACATATGATGTCTAGTGGGGGTGTTGGGTCCAAGTGTGCCCCCTTTTCCCCCTTCAATTAGAAAACAAATCATTTTGTAGATTCTTTAAGATTATCTTTTAGATTTTTCATGGTTCCTCAGATACATTATGCCCCCAGAGATCAAACACCTCCCCTGCTGCAGGTAAGGGTTGTGGGTTCCATGCACCACCTCTATAATGGCCCTATTCTGTCAGTAAATATTTTTGACCCCCGACAATTCCTTTCTTCCTGATTTTCAATATATTTCTATAAGTAAATCATTAGTGATGTATTTTAATTAAATATATAAGGATCCTATTTTTTGCTATTGCTAGTAATGATTCATGACCAGCAACAATCCTTTTCTTCCTCATTTTTAATGCATTTCTATCGTGAAATCATGACCAATGTCTTTACATTTATAATCCCAAAAATGTGAGAATAATCTGTAGCCCACTTGGCTGGTTGGTTGGGCCATTTGTAGGACTGCGGTAATAGATAGATAGGCAGATAGATATAGACTTAGAGAGATAGATATATAGAAACTGAGATAGATAGACACAATGATAGATAGATATATAAATATGTAAATTGTTAAATCCAAAGAAACAGACTGATAGATAGATAGATAGATAGATAGATAGATAGATAGATAGATAGAAACTGTGATAGATGGATAGATAGATAGATAGAGAGATAGATAGATAGATAGATAGATAGATGGATAGATAGATAGATAGATGGATAGATAGATAGATAGATGGATAGATAGATAGATGGATAGATAGATAGATAAGTAAATAGATTGATAAATAGATAGAAATAGACTGATGGATAGATAGAGACTGAGATAGATAGATAAAAACTGTGACTGACGGATATATAAATAGATAGGTAGTATTGATTCCTGACCACCAACAATCCCTTCCTTTCTCATTTTCAATGCATTTCTATCGTAAAATCATTACTAAATTTTTACACTATCTTATTGGCGTGTGACAGTCTATGGCAAAAACTAGACAACATAACCCCATGAAATTTTCTGTGCATACCAACATGATGAGTGGAAATGTTTGAAAATCATTCCGCTATGCCCATGGGTATAAATTGAAAGAACAAAAAAAATCTCACCTTTTGTTGGGAAGTGATCACTAAAGAAAGCCTGAATTTACAAAAAACAAGCACAAATGCTGCTAGACATGAACTGAGGGTTTGATTTGGTATAAAATTGGATTGCAAATTGACCACCTCCCTCTCCACACACACACACACACACACGCACACACACACACACACACATACAGAAATCTATTTAGAGGAGGAAAATTTTTTAAAAATTTATTTCAAGCAATAATCAGGAGTAAATGTTAAAATTTTCAGCTCTCTAGCTCTATTCATATCTATGCTTGGTACATATATACATAGACAGCCAGACCTATCTGAAAACTGGAGAAACCTATGTTAACAGTTTTGATGATGGTTTTAACCTCGTACAACATTTCCACTTACCCAGGTATTCACCGAAAAAAGTTTTTGGACAATTTTAGATAATTTCATGCATTTTTGGTCTCTAAATTACCAAACGAAACTATTTTTCACCATCTCATACCATTTTTTTCAAAAAACATGGTTACAATTTTTATTAAAAAATAAAAGAGTGAAAAAATATTTTGTGAAAAAAATGTTACTCGATAGTTTTCATTTTTTCATACAGCTCCTCAAAAAATAAATAAAAATCGCCTATAATTGAAACAATTTTTTCTCAATGTGTCCATATGTAGAGTGCAAAATGTGAAAACCTATAATTTAAAACTGAAAAACATGTGATTTGAAAAAAAGTGGTTCGTGACAGAGAAAAATTGATGTATATGTTTAAATAAGTAAAATGTATTATTTATCATAAGAGAACTTATCAACTTTCAGTTCTTAACTATAGCTAATATTAGCAAAGAGGGTGTAGATGTCATGAGGTACACCATGTATAGACAGATAGATATGATCAGATAGATAGATAGATAGATAGATAGATATGAACTGACAGCTAACTGGCCAGCTAGATAGCTAGATAGATAGCTAGATAGAATGTGATAGATAGAGAGATAGATAGATAGATAGATAGATAGATAGATAGATAGATAGATAGATTGATAGATAGATAGATAGAAACAGAATGTGATAGATAGATAGATAGATACTTGTATCTTGCATAGATGAATCACCACAGCCAGCTCCTGTACCAGAACTAATAATCTAGAAAATTATCTAAAAAGCAAAGCTTTCATCAAAAATCATCTGAAGAATTATAGCACAAGATTTTAGCCCCAGAGACAAAAAGTATTTTTTTAGAAAAAATACAAACTAGATAGATAGATAGACAGACTGTGATAGATAGATAGATAGATAGATAGATAGATAGATGGATAGATAGATAGAAAAACATTGAGATAGACAGATAGATAGATAGATAGATAGATATTAAGAAACTGTGATAGATAGGTAGATAGATAGATAGATAGATAGATAGATAGAAACTGTGATATATAGATAAATAGACAGGTAGCTAGATACATAGATAAATGGAGAGATAGAAACAGATTGATAGATAGATAGATAGATATTTGTATCTTGCATAAATGAAAATGTAACAGACAGAAGGATATATAAATAAATAGATGGATATAATTGGATTTTGTCAATTGATATATAGAGAGATATAAACAGATAGACAGATAGATAGATAGATAGATAGATAGATAGGAATATATTAGATAGTATGAAAGGTTATAAATTTAACCCTTTATCATGAGATAAACTTTATTAACTTTCAGAATAGTAACTGCCTTCAACGAAGTGTATGTACATTTTTGAGATGAACTGTATTTATTCCAATTTTTCAAAATGCTTTATTTCCATCTCTTTTAGGTCTGCAGTTTCCCTCTCTTGTTCTTCATTCCATTTTGTTGTCTAACATTCAAAATTTTCTCCCTCAAAATGATCTTACCATTCTTTTTCTAAGAACTCTTGACGAAATCTTCATTAGTTCTTGCCATCCACTTTTGCACCCCTACCACCACCACTCACTCCCTGACCCCCACCCTCACCCCCACCCAAGGAGACATCTTTACCAACTGAGTGCTAAACTGTCAAACATGGTGAGTGGAGGGGGCCAGGGAGGCAAGTGCAACCCCCTGACCACTTCAAATCAAATCCTTGATATGAGTTCTGTTCATCCGACCGTTCAGCATCATTGACTGCTAAAATCATATTTGCTAATCTCTCTTGAAAAAGAGACAAGAAAACAAAAGAAGGAAAACCAATGAGAGCAAGAAAAGAGGAAAGACTAAAAATAACTCGATGAGCTAGAGAGTTCCACTCCCTTGCATATAAATCATAGCAAAGAGGCTCTGTGTGCAGCTGTCAGTGAAGCCAACAGAAAATTTTCATTCACACTTCACTGGAGCTATAAAGAAAAGAGAAATATCACAAGTCATATTTCTTGCATTCTCTCTTTCTCTCTTCATTTGACTTCATTTTTTTGTGTTTTTTTTTTCCTTTCAAAGGCTTGTTGACCATTTCTTTTAATTCTTCCATTTCTTCATCTCCATCACTCATTCAATTTCATTCTTCTTTCATTTATTTCTTCTTCTTCATCATTCATTCAATTATTTTTCCTTCTTTTCTTTTCTTTTTTTCCACATCTCTGTCTATCAAATTAATCACTGATGCAGTATAAATTGAAAGAAAATCGAACCATTTTCGTTGGGGTAATTTTTCATTTCGAGGTTCCCTAATTGAACTGTTGTCAGTATAAATGCAGCACCCAGCAGATAACATGAATATGCTCACTATTTTATAGATCATAAAGCCAATAGCACCCCCTGGGCCAATATGACTACTCCCTTCTCCCTTGCCTCCTTATAATCTAGCTCTTAACTCAACTGACCCTTTTTAAAGTGACATGCTCTTGATAAATACAGATGGTAAATAGTTCCTGCCCATTATTTCTGGTAGAGACAGCAATACTTAATAGTTCCAGCCGCTGACTAAGATAGTTTCCACCATTCCATCATTTTTCTATAGAATTTCAAATAAAGGGCTCAGTGGCAATAGTACTAAACTGGAGGCTAAAACGTACAAAATTCATTATCTAACACCAGATATGCCATTTAACAATTTGTCGGTATAATTTAAAACTGTCAATAAATATGCCTGGAGATAAACATTTACAGGGAAGGTCTTTTAATAAAGTTCACTGATACATCATCATTATCATCATCATCATCGTTTTAGTGTCGGTCAATGAACATAGACCTTTCCCAATATTTACCAGTTCTCTCGATCTTGGGCATGTTCACTCTCTCATATAATGTGCTATCTTGTGGTCCCTCAGCGTGATAATAGACATGATCCTTTCCTGTACATATTTCATGGTTCTTAGCTTGAAAGACGATTTCTCAATTGTTTTATGTTTCAGCCCCGTCAGAAGAAATGCGCTAATTGTAGACCTATCTTCTCGTTCTTGAAGATATAAACCTGTTCAGCCAAAAGCTTGTCAACCTTGAGTAATTCTTCGCTTTGAAAACTTAGCAAATGAAATAATGAGAAAACGTCTGTTCATACATATGCAGTAAGTTTCCTTCCGATTGTTTTCCTGATTATATCAAAGCAACCAGTTCATGAAATATTCAAAATGGCTTGGTTCTTTCAAAACTAACCTCGTATATCAGGTCCAGATGCTGGGTATTCATTGAAAAAAGAGTTTAAATTTCTTCAAATGACTTTGACGTATTTTTGGTTACTGAATAAAAAAAAGGGAAAAGTATTTTTCTCCATTATGTACCATTATTTTAAAAAACACGGGTTTTTACATTCCAATTTTTATTTTAAAAAGAAAAATAAAAATTTACGTTTTGAGAAAAAAGGTTGCGTAATGGAGAAAAATGATTTTTATTTTTCCAAATCAGCACCATACCCCCCAAAAATGAAAATCTCCAAAAATAATCAAAACATTTTTTCCGATTTATCCATATGCCAAAGAGCAATATTATACAAAAACCTATAATTCTTGACTAAAAAACAGGTTCCTTGAAGAAATGGTACTTGATAGAAAACAAGGTTTTTTATATTATTTTGCATTACGGTTTCATTTAGGCGAGGATTCTTCTTTTTTTTATTGTTATGGTAAGAAACCAAAGTCAACTCCAGACTTTTGTACTGGAGTTTGGCAAAAAAAAGACGGAAAGAGAAAGAGAGAAAGAAGGATATAAAAAATGAAAGCAAAGAAAAAACCCAAAAGAAAAGGAGAAAATAAAAAAAGATTGAGAAAGAAATGGAGAGAGATACAAAGAGTCTTTTTCATCCTTGAAGTGAGTGTATAACAAAGCTACTAAGAGACTGATGCACTTAGGTTACAGATGGTTGTTTGACATTGACCAGACATTGTTAATAACCCCCAGGATATATATTTGAAGGTTCGGGTAGTGAATATGCAAAAAAAACTTTTGAAATATCATAAAAATGTCACCCAGGGCATATTTTGTGATTATATTCATATTAGAAACCATCAACCATAACTGTCATCAAAAGTGACACGAAAACTGTCCATATAGGTTTCTTCAGTTTTCAAGTTGGCCTGGCTGGCTGGCTGGCTAGTTGGCTAGCTAATGCATACAAACTACAACAATCATGATAGACGGCTGAAAATTTAACCATTTATTTTTCAAGTCAAGAAAAAGCGTTTTCTTTTTTGAAAATTCCCCTTTAAATAAATTTTGGTGGAGGTTCAATTTGCAATGTAAGTGTTTGCTACATTGGTCCCTTGAATTTTGGGTTTTTTTTTTTTTCAATTCAAACTTTATAGTGATCACTACCCAATAAAATACACACGAAGTAATTAATCTCCGTTGCTTAATTGATCATCCCATACAGCTCGAGTCGTTGGTCACATGACAGTTTCTATTGAGTGACTGACCAGTCCAGTCTTCAGTAAGTTCTTATTTCTCCAATACCAGACAAATCTTCTTTGTTGTGACAGTGACGGGATGAAGAAAAAAATACTGTGTGCAATATCACTGTTAAGAAAAGCCAGAGAGCATATCGGAAAAAATGGAGTAAACAAAAGAACAAAGATGTGACGACTTATCCAAGTATTTCTTTGAAAAAATTGAATACGATTCCCCGAGTTCATTATGAAATTTTAGAAAAAAAGATTAAAAATATATGAAAATATAGAATACCTATGAAATTAATGTAGGCATTAGGAAGGAACAGCCAGGAAGAAGGAAAGAGAAGGGAAAAAGAAAGATAGAAAGACAGAAAGCTAGGGAAAGAGAGAGGGAAAAGAGAGAGAAAGAAAGAAAAGAATAAAGAGGATATAAAGTAAAAGAAAGAAGGGGTTTTTTTATTAAAAGAAAGAAAGGGTAAGTGAAAGAAAATGAAAGACTAAGTGCAAAAGAGAGAGAGAGAAAGAGAGAGAGAGAGAGAGATGCAGAGTCTTCATCTGGTTGAATGTATAAAGAAGATATTAAGTAACAGGTGCACTATGGATGCAGAAGAAAAAAGAGTGAAAGAAAGAAAGAAAGGAAGAAAAGAAGAGAGAAAGTATATGAGGGAAAGAGAAAGAAAGAAAGATAAATGAAAGAAAAAAGAAAGAAGAATTTGAAAAGAAAAGAGATAAGACTGGCTGCCTCAGGGTCAAACTTCATTCTGACTTCTATTCCGATTGAAGATGATTACTGTAACTTTTCTATTGTATATGGAATAAATGAATTTCTACACATATAAAACTAGTCAATTTGGCTCAGTTGGTACGAGAACCACCAAGCAATCACTACTTCATGATTTCAAAACACAGAAGGGAATTGTTGATTTTATATGCCCATTTGGTTTAATGTGACAGCATAGTTGCAAAATGACAAGTTTACTCCCCTAAATTTAGTGAGGATTGTGGCTGTTGTTGTTGTTGTCAGGAGTTGGGGATAAAGTCAACTCTAATTTAGACAGAAGATTGAAAAATAAAAGACAAAAAGGAGAATTCAGAAAAAGAAGAACCAGAAAACAAGCTTGCCTGCTGCAAGGTCAAACTCCTCTCCAACTTCTATTCTGATTGAAGATGTTTACTGAAACTTTTGGATTTTGTATGTTATAAAAAAACATTATCAAAAAAAAACATTTTTTTTAATAAATATACTTATTTATTAGTTTGAGATAAGCCTGTGCATATACGTGTGATAAATTTTCATTGATGTCCAAAACTTGTCAATTTAGCTCAATCAGAGAGGCAGCCCCCTGGCAATCAGTTAGTTGTGAGTTGAAATCACAGCAGGGTAATGTGGATTTCATTTCAATATCAATTTCATTTTGGTGAGAAATGTTCTTTTTGTGATAGAGAACAACGTTTTTTTTTTTTTCATTATTTTGCATAACGGTTTCATTCAGGCGAGAATTGTTCTTTTTGTTCTTGTTATGGTAAGAGAGAGATATGTAGAGTCTTCTTCATCTTGGGAGTGAGTGTATATAACAAAGTCACAAAGAGACAGGTGCAGTAAGATGGTTATTTGCAGTTGACCAAACGGTGTTAATGACTTCCAGGATACATATTTGAAGGGCCGGGGAGGGAATATTGACAAAACTTTTGAAATATCATGAAAATGTCATCCGAGGACATAATTTGCATACACATATGAGTGACAGCCTGATGTACCAGGTGCAGAGATAAATGTAACCATAGATGATTTTTCAAAGGGATTTTGAGATGTCAGTAGATCAAAAAACAGATTACTGAACTGAAATAACTCAATCTTTTTTCCTTTCTAAATAGAAGGCATGTATTCAAAGTTCAAAACAACACAATTTTGCTTTTGCCATTGTGAAGGACAATTTCAGCTATTGACTGGAGATCATGCAACAGCAAGTCATTTCAATGGTCCAGCATGCTCATTAGTATAATGATTAGAAAATGTCAACCAAAACAGTCACCAAAATTGTCAACGTAGGTTTCTTCAGTTTTCAAGTTGGTCTGGCTGGTTATGTATGAAAGTATCACGTGTACAGGCAGTACCAATGGAGCCAGAAGTGATGTTCAGCCAAGCTTTAGCCCTTTATTTGAAACATCAATTTTCCTAAGCTTGACGTCACTTTTGACCACCAATGTACGTTTAGAATGAATAAGTTATATATTTTCAAACTGGGGTCAACAGTTCAAGCCATAAAAATTGTACAAAAGGTTTAAAGTTTCTAACTGAACTTTTAGAAAGGAGAGGGAATGAGAAATTAGTATTCAAATCACAGGTATAACCTATGGAAATAGACCCAATGTATAACCATGAAAGTTATGTATATGCACAAATACAAAAGACACATAACAGATTGTTATTTCAGAAAACTTATTGTTCGTTTATTTTCATTATTTTTTTAAATGTGGCCATTTTTACCAGGGTATGTTTCTGTTTTCATTTCTATTTTAGGTTGCTTTTATTTTTTAATAATATATGAATATAAGTATTACAGATGTCAATATATATCTTAACATCTGAGAAAATCTTAAAAATTCAACCAATTCCAGAGATGTTTTAAGGCCATACGAGTTTGGTTATATACTGGCTAAATTTTCTTATCAATGCATTGTTCAAATACAAAATTTTTGTAGTTATGATAAAGGAACAGCATTACCCCAACCCGCAAAGTAGAGGAATAATGTTCCATTGCATTCCTACCATTTTACACCACTGATCATAGTATCTATCTATCTATCTATCTATATATATACATATATATATATATATATATATATATATATTTATATATATATATATATATATATATATATATATATATATATATATATATGTATATGTATATGTATATATATATATATATATATATATATATATATATATATATATATATATATATATGTATATATATATGTATATATATATATATATATATATATATATATATATATATATATATATATATATATATATATATATATATATATATACATGTAAATAAATATTTTTTCCCCTCTCTAAAACCAAAAAACAGGTTTGGTTAGTCAACAATCAGAAACCACCACACGACCAACATCTTTTGACAGCATACCATGTTGGTAGTGATCAATCAAAAAATTGGCAAAAAAGGTGATCAATGAATGAATAACTTCTCTCACCTTTTTTCTCATCACTAAAAAGTTTGAATCGTCAAAAAAAAACAAACAAGCAGGCACAAACTAGGGACCAATTTAGTATAGACCTACATTGCAAATTGAACCCCACAGTGAAAACTTTTTTAGGAAGGGGTATTTTCAAAAAACAAAACAAAAAAAAAACGTTTTTCCAAGACATAATAAGGAGTAAATGTTTAAATTTTCAGCCCTCTAGCTTCATTGGCAAAGCCTTTATGCACGATATATACATACATAGCCAGCCAGATAATCGTACAGATAGATAGAGCAACCTAAAGAGGAAAGGAACTCATTTTGACAGTATCAGTGACAGTTTTTGTCAACTGTGTCTAATAATATATCTCTGAATTTCTGAGATGAGGTATTATTATTATTTCTATTATTAGAATAATGAAATAATGAAAGACAGAAAACAGTAACATCAAATACCAAAAACTGACATGAGGTTTAAGGCTCCTAAAAATTAGCCCTGGTTGTCCACATGGACACATAGCATAGTGGTTACAGAATCAGACAAAATTGCTGCAAGTAATCTGATGGTTCTAGGTTCAATCCTAGTGTGAGATCATAATACTACAAATCCTAAGAGGGGAGTGCGGTCAATATACCTCCATTGGTTAAATAAAGGGTTTGGTTCGTTACTACCCCACACCTACCAGATGATACCTGATAAAGTCTGAGAGTATAACGGCCGAAATGATGTATGAAAAACAACCAAGTTGAGGATAGTTTAATAACATAAATAGTTTCTAATAAATAAGATAAAACTATTTTTTTTAAAGGGGGCTGAAATCAAGCTTGCTGGGGCACCAGGAACTCTGGCAGTAAGAATAGAACCACAGACCTGGTATGTTCTGGCCATACCATTGAACATCTTATCCATTACTCTCCTTAATTATGAAGTTTAGCAAGACAGACTCTTAGAACCCTTTACTAACTAAGTTTTGTATAAGATACAAAAAGACACAGGAAGAATATATCGAATTTGTTCTCCATTCACTTCTATACAAATGACAACAGCTTAAAAAAAATGTAGACATAAAAAAAGAATCTAAATTCTAGTTCACACATGCAAAAGAAAAAAGAGAATATAATTTCAAAAAAGAGCTTAAGAAGTAAATTTCTTTGCTAGCTTCTTCTTTTCATTTAATTTTGAACTTTATTTTTTCTTCGTTCTTCAGTTTAATTCAATTTCATTGCTTATTTCTTTTCAAACAAGAAAAAATTCATTCAAAATGGATGCCGAACAAATAACAAATGTTCTAATTGTTGTAATGGATCTTTTTTGCTTTTAGTAAGATTGCTGTCAAGCAATAGTTTGGATTTATTCGATGTCCATGTGTGTCAAGAACCGACTCATCAAGGATCAAAATTGTGTAAGATTTTAATCTTTCAAATTGAAGGACATTAAATTTCTCAAATGACTGTGTTTTAAAAATCTAGCTCACTCTTTTCTCTAGTTCTCTTGTTTTTTTTAGTTTTGCATTAAACTTTCAAGTCATTTTTTTTTAAATTCTTCATTTTATTATAATCCTTTGAAGAGAAAACAGAAGAAATCTTCATCTAGTTCATAAGGATATATGTATGTACTTTTTCAATTCCCTCTTTTTACAAGTCTTTAAGCAATCTATATTAGTACTTTCTGAAGTGTTTATTTTTAAATTCTTTCAAAAGAGTTGACAGACTGAAGGAAACTTAAATCTTTTAAGAATAATAAATGTTGGAGTAATTTAATTCTAATTTCATTATATCAATTTCATCTATTTTTTGTTTCATTTCTTAATTTGTTCAAATTTTGAATCAATTTAGATTCTTTTTCCTGGAAAGTTTATTTTAAAATTCTTTCAAAGTCAGAGTCAGCAGAATTTAACAAACTCGAACATTAAGAGCAGGTCTGATTAGTCACCCAATAGAAACTGTCACATAACCACCCTTTTTTTGGCAGCATGCCGTATTGAGGATGATCAATCAAAAAATTGGGAAAGGTAGTTACTTTGCTTGCCTTTTACTGATCACTAAAAGAGTTTGAAATTCCAAAGAGACAAATGTGAATGCTACCGGATACAAACTAAGGGATCAATTTAGCATATATCTACATGGCAAATTAAACCTCCAAGTAAAAACAAAATATTTTCTCGGGAGATAACAAGGTGCAAATATTGAAAATTTCAATCTTCCAGCACCTTCGGTGTGGCCTATATGTTTGATATATACATACACACATAGCCAGATAGACAGACTAGCTTAAAAACTGAAGAAACTTATGATGACAGTTTTGGTTGACAGTTTCAAATAATAAATACTGGAGATTTTTTTTTTACATCTTATATTAATTTTATTCATCTATTGTTCATTTATCTATCTACCATTTTAAATTTTTTTAATCCATTGTGTGTTCTTGAGATGAGACAAACAAAGGAGTATTTTGAAAAATAATAAGATTTAAATGAAAGGTTTACTTAGTAAAATTGCAATGAAAGATCTGGGAGGAATACTTAAGATAGTTTGAGGATGAAGAAAAATGGACAAATTCATTGGTTAACCAAGGCAAAAAGTATAGATTTGGATTTCTCGACCATTTTTCTTTCCCATTACTCCCTTCCACTTATTTTTCAAATCAATCGTCACCCAAAAAATTATTCATGAAACAACAATAATCCTGGCGCATGATGCTTCGCTGCTAGATTCTCAATGTACATTGATCTAGTTAGTCACTCATTTTTCACAAAGTGAGGGATCAATATAGCATAAAACTAGATTGCAAACTGATCCCCCCTCATTACACAGGGGGGTCTAAAAGAAAATATTTTTTTCGAGACATGATGAAGAGTGAATGCGTAAATTTTCAGCTCTCTAGCTCCATTGGTGTGGCATGCATGCAGGATACATAGATAGATGGCCAGCCAGACCATCTTGAAAACTGAAGAAACTTATGATGACAGTGCTGGTTGACGATTTGTAATGATAATAATTACTAGTGGGACCCGTGGAAATCCTCTCGGCATCGACAATTAAGATATTATCATTACTCCTGCATATATACATATATATATATATAGATTACTGCAATCAATGCATATAATTTTGTGAAAGTAATTTTTTACCTATATCAACTATAATAACATACAAAAAATTAATCTAATATATCTGTTGTTGAACAACCATAGCCATCAAAGATGTTAAAGGGTTCCATCTTTTTTTTTATACGTGCTCGTATTTATATGTTCATGTGTTTGAGTGCTTGTGTGTACCAGCACTCCTGGCCACATTGTTTTGTCTACACACTTGAAAATTGGCAACAGTACTCCACTAGACCCATTTTTAAAATTTGATTTTTGGAAAAAAAGTTTTTTTGTCCTTTTGGGTGCCTTATTTTAACAGGTTTATTAATAAGATCTAGATATTCCAGAATCTAGATATTTCTAGATGTGTTTTTTAGTCTTCATATGTTTCAGCCGTAAGAACATCGCTATGTTTAAGTGGCTACCCTATATATATATATATATATATATATATATATAATTATAAATTGCATTATATTATATGGGAACTTATCCCATGGTTACATGGTTTAAGATATCATTTGATTTAAGCAACGTAAATAGAATAAGCAATTAAAGAAAATACGGGTGCTGCAGGAATTAAATCGGTGACAGGTTTGATTCCTACAGCAGCCCCATTTTCTTTAATTATCTATTCTATTTACGCTGTCTTATTTGAATGATATATTAACCATGTAACAATGGGAAATCATTTCAGATAACTTTTTTATATAATATAACACAATTTATGATTCATTCTGTCAGACCAAAATGTTCATTTCTTAAATACATGTATATAAATATATATATATATATATATATATATATATATATATATATATATATATATATATATATATATATTATTGTGTCATCCACAGACAGCTGTTTCAATGTATTACATCTCTTCAGGCAGTAAGGCTAAATATAAGCGATATATGTATATGCATTATTATCTACACTATATCTTCTTGATTTGTAATTTATAACAACCTACTAAGACAGGATCCCTACTAAATGAAACAGGAAAACATAACAAGTAATGACCAACCTGTAAACAAAAATATTTTTAAAAAATGTATATATAAATAGAATAAGAAGAAGAAGATCCTATCACCTAGAAAAATAGACCACCCCAACATGTCATGAATAGGAATCTCAAATAAACCAAATCATTTGCCTGAGGAAGCCCAAACAGGGCCGAAACATATCTGTGTTTGTGTATCGATCCCTTACTTCATCCCATTTTAAGCTCTATTCTTACTCAGCTTGGAGTGTAATGTTGAATGTATTGAGCACTTAATGGAATAAACCCATCACACAATGGATATTGTATGATATTGTATTATATCATATTCCTGATTTGTATTGTGAGAATATATATGTAAAGATATATATACACACACACATATATATATATATATATATATATATATATATATATATATATATATATATATGTGTATATATATATATAGGGAGAGAGAGAGAAAGAGAGAGAGAGAGAGAGAGAGTGACAGAGGTGTGAGTGTGAATTAACTCCTTTTTAAGAATTATATGTAACTTTTGTAAATATTACCTTATTTTGCATTTGAATTCCTGGACTCCCCCACCAGTTTCCAATTGGGGATTCCTTTTCTTCTGCGCAGTATATATTTAGAAAGATAGAGACAGAGAAATTGAGACACACAGACAGGCAGATATATTCATATATATATATATATATATATATATATACACATGTTTTGAGCACGCATGTAAAAAATATTTTTAAAAATATTCTCTCCTATTGAACATACGGAAAAGAAATATATGTAATTTATTAGATTTAAGCCTTACTTCACTAACATTGCATATATATATACATATATATATATATATATACAACACTTGCATTTTCAATGTGCGCACACACACATGTGGTCATATGTACAGATATACGCATTCATGTTTAAATTTAGACACAACTCTCTGTTACTTCATTCTAATACGCCTATTCATCATACACATTTTTTTTTTACAATCCAGTTATATAGATCAATTTTTACAAAATAAGGGGAATTTTTTACTGTCCCTGAAAAAAATCAAATCTAAATGCGATCACCCAGGGAAAGAGTCTCCATCCATTTTTTTATGTAGTATCCATGGATAAATATACATATATATAGATATAAATATAAGTGTCTTTTGTTTGAAAAAAATCTCATATATAACAGAAAGTTATTTTTTCTACATAATTATAGAGAACAATGATAAAAACTGTTTTCATTTCCTACAAAGAACGTACCATGTAATAGCTATTGAAGATATATACATATGTATACACACACACACACACAAACACACATGCACACACACACATATATATATACATATATATATATATATATATATATATATATATATGTGTATGTATGATCTTAAGTATTCATGTGAGTATCTATTATGCATATACATATATATATCGAGAGAGATACTTTAGTAAATGAAATTATATATATATATATCCTTCCTTCTTCTTTTCCTCTCTATTCCTCTCTCTAAGTCTCTCTATCTCTCTATCTCTCTTTGTCTATATATATATATATATATATATATATATATATATATATATATGTGTGTGTGTGTATATATATATATATATATTATTAGATTGGACAGTTTATGTCTGAAAGAATGTGATAAAAATGTCTCTACAATTATCATATATATATATTTGTGTATATATATATATATATATATATATATATATATGTATAATCATGTATACACAAGCACATATGAATAATTATGAATACACTTGCAAATATGTATGAAATCATATATGTACATAGAAAAATCTGAGTGGCTGTATGTTCGCAAATGCTTGTGAATACATATATGTATATATATATATACATAATTAGTTATTGGTCTTTGAACATGTAAATAATCTAATGTATTTTTCCAGCTTATACTTGGTTACATTAATTTGTACATCAATACCTTAACCCCAGTACATCAAAACCCGCTCTCTTCAAGTACTTAATGATTTTTTCTCAAGCTTATACGGTTACAATAATTTGTTCAACAATACCTTAACCACACCTTATCAAAATCCACTCTGAGGAAGTTTTATTACAATTAATTCATTTTCTTTTCAGCTTATACTAGATTACATTATTTTGTACAACAATATCTCAATCAAAGTATATCAAATCTTGCACTGTTCAAGGTCTTATTATAATTTAATGGATTTTGTTCCAGCATATACTGTTACAATAATTTGTTCAGCAGTATCTTAACCATATCATATCAAAACCTGTACTGTTGGACGTCTTATCATAATTTAATACATTTTCTTTTCAGCTAACACTTAGTTACATATTTGTATAGCAATACCTTAATCACAGTACATAAAAACCTGTTCTGTTCAAGTTCTTTATAAGATTCAATGAATTTCTTTTCCAGCTTTCACTGTTACAATAATTAATTCAGCAATACCTTGACCCCAGTACATCAAAACACGTATTTTCAAGGTTTTATTATAATCTAATGAATTTCTTTTCCAGCTTATACTGTTATATTCATTTGTACAGCAATAACTTCACCATTTTACATCAAAACCCATATAGTTCAAGTTCTTATTACAATTAAATACATTTTCCTTTCAGCTTATACTAAGATAAATTCATTTTCACAACAATACCTTAACCATTCTACATCAAAACCCATGCTGCTCAAGGTCTCATGACAAATTAACTCATTTTCTTTTCAGCTTATACAAAGTTACAATAATTCAAACAGCAATATCTTAACTACACCACAACAAAATCCACACTGTTGAAGGTCTTATTATAATTTAATACATTTTCATTTCAGCTTATACTTAGTTATATTAATTCGTACAGCAATTACTTGACCACACTACATCAAAATCCGATCTGTTCAAGGTTTTATTATAATTCAATTTATTTTCTTTTCAGCATACATCTCAAGTACACTACATCAAAACTTTGCCAGTCACAACCACACTAATCAAGGTATTCATTTATATGGATGTATATATATAGAGAGAGAGAGACACACACACACACACACACATGTATATTGGAAAGCATCAATTAAAACTATCACCAAAACTATCAACATAGGTTTCTTCAGTTTTTAAGTTAGTCCGGTTGGTTGCCTGGCTATGTCTACAGACAAACAGAACCGCTCAACTGAAAATTCAAACATTTACTTCTTATTGTGTCTTGGAAAAAATTTGATTTTTTAAAAGTTTCCTCCCTTTAGAAGGGGTGTCAATTTACAATGTAAGTTAATGCTGAATTGAACCCTTAGTCCGTGCTTTCTTTTTTTTGTGAATTCAGACTTTTCTAGTGATCATTGCCCAACAAAGGCTAGAGAATCAACTTATCCATTGATTCCCCTTCTCCCAATTTTTTAATTGATATCCCACAACAATTTCATATCTATCTCCACATATTCTTCATTTGCTTCTTTCTTCTATCTCACTTTTATAAAATGGATACTTTTTTCCAACATAATCTCTTTCTTTGTCAATGCACTTAATCCAATAGTGAATACAAATCACATAGATGGGACATTGTTCCTGGCAATTTTCAGGTCAAAATCCCGCTAACGGCGTGTCAGGCTATTGGCTAGTCAATCCACCTGGGTATATGTTTATAGTGTTTGTAACAAGACGTTAGGAGACAATTTATCAGAAGAAGAGAGTTTGACATCATTTCCTCTTTGAAAGCTCATTGAATCGTAATTTATTGATCCAACAGTTTCTGGGATCAATATGGATGGATTACCAGAAAGTTTTATAGCTCTATTCCTCAGATTCTTCAACCTCACCTGTTACCAAAAAATCTCGTTTTCTTCCTCAATTACAATCCGAAATACCTAATCATATTAGGCTCACAGTGACCAAAAAGAAATAGACTCCCAAGATTAATTTATTTATTTCTTTATGTTTTTGTTCTTTTTTCTTCCTTTCCTTTATTCTGAAGACAGTATTTATTCTTATGAGAAATGGTTTAGAATCAGGAGCCCAAGGTGTATAGTTACCATTCTTGAAGAAGAAATAATGTATCAGTGGATTGTGAGGATGGGGGAGTCGGCATGATTCAGAAGAACATGATTCCATCATTGCAAGTAATTTGGTCAGAGCATATAAAGAGCATTTTTATGGAAGGAATATCAGGATGCCTTCCCTGATGTATACAGTGTTTAAAAAAGGAGGCAGCCAGTCTCTTGACAACTTCTATTCAAACAATTAGGATCAAATGTAGAATTCAGACCCTAAAATTGATTCAATATTATGAATAAGACTGGTTGCTGCATTGGCAAACTTCACTCCAACTCCTATTCTGACTAAAGATGATTATTGTCACTTTTGTAAAGTGTATATGCTATGCCAAATTGGCAAATCTGTCTAATTAACGGAAAAATTTTAATTCTTTTTAAAAAAAACTGATAAAAACATAGCTTTAACTCGATTAAAAGTTCATTTGATAAAAACAGATAAAAACAACTATTTATTTACAATCAAAAGTTTATGTAATCAAAGTAAAATCAAATTTTCTTTTACAAAAAATAAGTAAATTTCACCAATTAGCCATTCCTCTGATTTTACATAACATATATGATCAGATGAAAAATTATGAAGATATATATTTTTTTGATAAATATATTTATTTGTTAGAATGAAATAAGCAAGTGTATATAACGATAAATTTTCGTTAATATCTAAGTCTTGTCAATTCAGCTCAATCAGTTAGACAGACTCCTGGCAATCAGTTAGTTGTGACTGCAAATCACAGTAAGGAAATATGGATATAACAAATCAATTTACATTTTAGTGAGGGTTGTTCTTGTTACAGTAGGAAAGCAAAGTCAATTCTAAACTTTGTACTTGAGTTTGACAACAACAGACTTGACACTGGACAAAAACTCAACCAGAATTTGGACAGAGTTTTCAAATAGCTGAATAATTGCAAGAATAAAACAAAGATGTGGAGCGTTAAAAAAAATTTAATGAATTCAAAAAGATTATTAATTTGACTGCTATAAACAGAAGTAGTTGTATTGTTAAATCATGGAAGCTTGACCTGTACGCTGTCATGGATGAGATTACTCTTCTTGGGATGTCATCAGTTCAGTGCCTCAGACAAGCTTGATATACTATTGTCGTCAATTCAGTGCCAAAGACAAGCTTGTTATACTATCGTCATCAATTCAGTGCAACAGACAAACTTTTTTTGCTATCATCATCAGTTCAGTGCCATGGATGAGATAACTACTCTTATTAGTCTATTATTCTTTTACAAGATGGCAAAACCCCACTAGAAAGTGTAAAGTATGTCTACAAAAATGCCAAATGGCGAGAGAGTAGATGTGAACTCATTAAATGTAAGGTGAACCCATGTGTAGACCATAATTATAAGTTACCAGAAACTGTCTACCAAAACGGTCAAAATAGAATTCTACAGTATTCAAGTTGGTCCAGCTGGCTGGCTATGTATGTTTGTATGTGTGGCACATGTAAGCCATCCCAAAGGAGCTAGAGGGATGATAATTTAAACATCAACTCCTTATTATATTTCTTTTGTTTATTTGAAATCCCCTCACAATTTTTTTTCAATTTTTTTTCAATTTTTTTTCAATTTTTTTCAATTTGCAATGTAAATTTTTGCTGAATTGATCCTTTAATTTGTGCCCAGCAGCATTCATGCTTGTATATTGAAAATTCAAGCTTTTAAGTGATCACTGCCCAACAAAATCCGAATTCTAAGATATTAGAGACTGTCAACTAAAACTGTCAAGATAGAATTATACAGTTTTCATGTTGGTCCAGTGATCACTGCCCAACAAAGGGTGAGAGAAGTAACTTTTTTTTCGATTGATCATCCTAACGTGACATGCTGCCAAATGTGATGCTTTCAATTGAGTGACCAATTAGACCTGTTTATACTCATTTCAATTATTGAAATATTTTACTTCAACTCATTTACATGTAGATTACATTTATTAAATATGGGTATGACAATAAAGCTATTTTAAACATGCTACGATGACTATCCACTTCCCCCAATTTCTATATAATAAAAGCCCAATACACAGAAGTTACAGAGTTGAAATGTATATTTGGCAACAAATAGTTTAATGGTTACACTTATGTAGACAGAAGAAATATGAATACAGATTAGGTCAAAGAGCACTTTTCAGAAATCATCATCAAAAACTCTCACTAAAACTGTCAACAAATGTCTCTCCGGTTTTTAAGCTAGTCTACCTGGCTGGCTATGTAGGCATTTGTTGTGTTTACAAGTTATATTAATGGAGCTTGTGAGCTGAAAATTTAAACAATCACTCCTTATTATGCGCAGAAAAAACGTTTGGATTTATATAAAAATTCCCTCCCTAAATAAGTTTTCAGTCATTGGTGGGGGATTCAATCTACAAGGTAAATTTATGCTATATTGGTCCCTTTTGCGTCCAGCAGCATTAATGCTATTTTTTTTTTTCAAATTCAGGCTTTTTAGTGATCCAACAAAAGATGAGAGAAGTAATATTCATTGATGACCCCTTTTTCAAAATTGCCAAAAGATATTGTTCACGTGATGGTTTTGTTTTGAATGACTAATAAGACCTGTTTTTTTTAAATTTTGCAGTCCCTCTATTAATTCCTAATTGTGACTTTTAATAGGCAGGAATCACTCAAAATACGCATGTACTGAGATATCAACTTCAACATAAGATTATTGCTTACAAAAAGACTTGATTCCTGATGATTATCTACTTGTGTGTGTATCTTTGTATGTAAACATCTAATCATATACATAGTCACACATACACACACACTCACACACATATATATATATATATATATATATATATATATACATACACATATATATATATATATATATATATATATATACACATATATATACATACATATATATATATACATACACATAAATATATATATATATATGTGTGTGAGTGCAAAACAATTAATGAAATAAAACATTTCTCAACAAAAAAATGTTTCACCCAGTATGAAACGCTAGTAACTTCACTGAAGGTGAAATCAGTACTAACGAAGGAGCCAGAGCAATTAATTTTGCATGGCATCCTATTAAGAACTACTTTCTTTCTGTTTTGTTTTTTTTTCTTTTCTCTCCTTTCCTATTGTTAAGCAACATCTAAATTAAGAAGAGATAAATAAATAGATAGAGATTAAAGATGAAAAGAGAAAAAGAAACATAGCCACAGGTATGGGGAATCATTCCACACAAGCTTCAAGGGTCACCAATAAAACATGATCTTTGGATAATTAACGACACCTCATAACGAATCTTTCTTCATTTTTGTTGAAATCTTTAGTTTCTATAGATTTTTCAATCATTTTTTTTTTAAATTCTGATTTTTTTTTAAAGAGTGGAAGTCAATTTTCTAGCACTTTCTTCATGCCTGACGTTTTGTTTTAAAATTCTACTTTTTTTCACAACTCTTTTTCTTCTCATTTCTTCCATCTTTGTTTTTCTCATCTGGTGCAACCATCTTATTTCTCTGAAGTATTAGAAACCGTCAAAGAAAACTGTCACCAAACCTGTAAAAATAGGTTTCTTCAGTTTTCAAGTTGGTCTGTCTGGCTATGAATGTGTGTATATATCACATAAACAGACCACACCAATGGAGCAACAGGGTCAAAAATTTAAACATTTATTCATTATCTATGGGAAAATATTCTTTGTTTGTAACCCCACCTGCAATCTCGAATGGGTTTTTAGCTAGGGTTCAATTTACCATAAAAGTTCATGCTAAATTGATCCTTCAGTTTGTGCCCGGCAGCATTCACACTTGTTTTTTTGTAAATTCAGATTTTTTTAGCGATCACTGTCTAACAAAAGATGAGAGAAGTAACTTTTTCATTTATCATCCACTTCTCTAATTTTTCTTATTGATTATCACAAACTTAACATGCTGCCAAAAGATGTTGATTGCCTGACAGTGTTTATTGTGTGACTAACAAGACCTGTTTTATTTTCTCATTATTTCGATCTTTACAATTTTTTCCTCTCATATGTTGCGCCCCTTGGAACTCTTCAGGAAAGAAGGAAAGAAAAATACAACAAACTTCTAATGAATCTGTGTCTATTTTTTTCTATCAAAGCCTAATCATATGGTTTATGAATAAAGTTGAAATGCACTGATCAAAAAAAAATCAAAACACCAATTCAATTCATGTCAAATAAATACTGAGGCATAGCTAGAGATTTTGGGACCCAGGGGGCTCAGTTCCTTAAGGCCCCTCTTCAACATTCAGTGAAATTTGTCAGTAAAAATGCTGTAGGTGAACTACTATTTATAGAGTTTTTAGGGCCTCTCTCCATTAAGGGCTCAGGGCACATTTTCAAATGGCCCGTTACTGTGTGGGTATATGTATATATACTCGTATATTTATGTTTGTACGTGTGTTTACATGTATTACAGCATATTTTTGAATACTGCATGATTTATTTATTTACATATGTATTCATCTATTTATCTTTTTTTTTGCAGTGGAGGCGTTGTTGTTTTGAAATCAGCCACGGGCTTAAAAGTAGTAATCAGAAAGGTTCCATGAATTTTGATGGGTTTCATGCCTGGTTGGGTCACAATGATGAAACTCATTAAGACGTGTTTTGATTCTGATGATCAAAATACGTCTAAGGACCTGATAGCTGCAACTTTTATCTTTTTAAATGTTTCCTTTTTCAAATTTTTGCTTAGTTTCTTGCTAAAGTTGGGAATGTAGCTGTAATAGTGGGGGCCTGGTGAGCTCGGTTCCATCAGGGGCTCCTCTTACCAACATTTAGTACTGCAGCGAACCCCTCAGAGTTCATGAAAGTATTACTTGGGGTTACTGGACTGACCTTTAAAAGGCCTTGGTTTCAATGAGCTTCAGTAGAGGCAATGATTAAAATCACCCCCCCCCCCTGTATATATATAGCTATATACATGAATTTATACTATCTCTCCGTACCAGTCTACAGACTTATTGACCCATCTTAATGTATATATATATATATATATATATATATATATATATATATATATATATATATATATAATACAATGAGGAGATCCTGACATCAAGAAACATGACAACATGAGCAAAGACATTGGAATTTAGCATTTTCCAGTCTCCAGGCATTGGGATTTAGCATCTTTGATGCGCGGACATCAGAATTCAAGATCTTCCATCATGTGTTCATAGGAATTTAGTATCATAGGCACATGGGGAGTGCAGACAGAGGGCTTAATTTGCCAAATATTTTACACAGCTTAAAAACACAAGCACTACTCCCTAATGAAAAGTCTTTTTTATCAAATTACAAAACTTGCAATATGAATATCATTTTCTGCGAAAATATTACTATTTTGCTCTAATTTGGGGGAGCAGTTTCCCCCCTCCCTGCTGGCCCCTGTCTTGAAAACCTATACTTAACATAGTGCTAGGTTGTTGTTGGAATTTAACATCTTTTGGGCATATGAGAGGATAGGATAAACCTTTAGTAGCATTTCTTGAGATGTGTTGGTGATTATCATACAGTTTGGGGGTATTTTATATCTCTCCTTGAAGTGTTCATTGGTAGCTGATTATTGCCCAATTGAAGTAAAACCTTTGCAAATCGGCATCCCAAGACATCTCTATGGAGTGCAACTATCTTGTAGATAGAATGATCATATTTTTTCATCACCGTCATCATCATCATCATCATCATCATCATCTATCTTTTATTGTCCATCATTGGATATAGACCTTCGCCAGGATACGCCAAACTTCTCTACTGTGTGCATTGCGGAGCCAGTACTTTCTGAATTTGTCACTTTCGTTTCTCCATCAAGTACTCTGCCAGCCTTGGGTGTGCATGCAATCTCTGGAGATCCATGTTGTGAGTCATGATGTCCATTGGTTGTCTGCCATTCTTGTAACATGGCCAACCCATTGCCATTTGAGTTTTCTGATGGATTAAATGATGTCTTGGACTCTTGCTACTTGTTTCCAAATATAGAATTCTCTGAGGCATGCTCTCCTAACTCTGTCCCAGAATAGTTGTTACATTTGCTTGTAGAAATCTATAAACAAATGTTGTCATAAGCCAAAGTGCATTGAACAAAAAAGAAAGTTACGTCAGATATTACCCCAGAGGAAACCCTGTACCTATTTTTCTCTGTTCATGCATTATCCTGGGATGTGTGAGGACCTCCTTCCCAAAATTAGTAAAGATATATTGTGAAGTGATGATGCTGTTTCAAGATAAACAAACAAACAAACTTTTTTATTATCAAGCCATACAAATTACTATGTTTAATTGTATAACTGTATGATTCTGTCTGATTCCTGTTATAACCTTAAAGTTATCATGGAATGGGCCATGTGAAATAGATTATCTGAGCTAATAAAAACATCTGTAGGATTGTAATAAAATGAGATAGGCTGGGTTGACATAGCAATGAAGAATACATCGTAGACTTGTAGGACATTTGAAAATAAGATAAAAGGAAAAAAGAGTGCATAAGCAACGGAAAGAAATGTTTTATGATGAGTTGGGATTTAAAGAAAAATTAGAATTAGGACATTTGAATTATTAGGAATAAATTACCTGATTAGATAGCTTTAAGCTCATTAGTACCAATCTACACACAAATGACCCTATCCATTTCGCCTGATGCATATGAAAGATTTAAATGAATATACACACAATATATGTTTCAAGAGAAAATGTAGAAGAATGCAGTATATATACATATATATATATATATGTTTGTATGTGTCGGCATGAGTGCATGGACTTTTATAAAATCGCGAAGAAAGAAAGGATGTGTGTTTGTCTGTGTGCATGTATGCATATATATGTGAGTGTGTGAGCATAATTACCGCTCCCTTATTTAGGTTTGAGCACTCTTTAAGTGAGGTAACTCGTTCATTATAAGCTTATGCAATGTTCTTCCAATGTAGGAATAGAGCACTCTGGTGGATGGGGAATATATACATGAATAAATACTTTGCTTGAATTCAACTTTACTGACTGTCAAGAGGGGCAGAGGTAGGATGTCAGCCTCAGCATCTGAAGCAAAGGTTTAGATCCTACCTTGTGGTACTGGATGGGACAATAGATAATCTATAGCCACACTGAAGAGTTGTAATACAACGTAACAGCTGTCTGTGGATGACACAATAATATATATATATATATATATATATATATATATATATATATATATATATATGAATATATTATTAAAGATGGATGCATAATCCAACAGAAATAATCTTAAATCAAGTCATACTATTTTGAAACTCTATTAATTACATATATATATACATCCAAATTTAAAAATTCTATATAACTGAAAAAAGGAATGAAAGAATATATATGTATATATACATATATATGTATATGTGTGTGCATACATGGGTACAGAATTTTATACAACTTTAAACAAAAAGTGCGCTTTCTTAAACAAGCTCACCATCTCCCACATTACCAACTCATGTGGATATATATGGATTAGTGTGCATGTCCTTTAAGTAATTACTTTGTCCTGAGGTTTTGGACCCTTCCGAATCGTTCCCAGGAGCCATCAGAATCTCCTTAATTGAGTGGTGCATTAGATGGTCGGCTATACCGTTGTTTCTGGCCGGCTTCACCTCACCCGACCAAATGATAGTCAAAGACCTCTAAGAGCACTTTACCTCAGGCTGTTGCCTCTTAGCAAGAGAGTAATGAATTCTTCCCAGATAAGTCCACTTCTTATTCACCGTCACTTCACTAATTGATGTTGGCTTTAAACTGTTTAATGGTAAAAGATGATAATATTATCTTGATTTAGAGACCAAACTTGAACTGAGAGAAGATAACTGTTGCAACTTCAACAACAACTGAGATCATTACTGGTGTTATTACTTGAAAGAATGCTCGCAAATATAATAAACTTGCATTCTAAGCATGTTTTAATGATGGAGCTTCAAAATACTATCATTTGTTGTGATAAAGCTCACAATATACCCCTTTATCAAAAGAGAACTTGTGAAATGTTCACCAAATAGTTATATGTATATACGCACAAATACATTATTAAGGAATGGACATAAAATCCTACAGAATGATTGTGAATTGTCTTATATTGTATATCATGTATATATGCTTTCTAAGCATGTTTTTTATGATGGATCCTCAAAATACGGACGTTTGTTGGAACAAAGATCAAAATATACCCCTTCATCTAATCTGTAGATTTGTAAAAAGTTCACCAAATAGTTTTACATATATATACACATACATACACACACACACACACACACTCACACACACACGCATATATATACACATATATATATATATATATACATATATATATATGTATATATATATATATATATATATATATGTATATATATATATATATATATATATATATATATATATATATATATATATATATATATATAAATATATATATGTTATTAAGAAATGGATATATGGTATGACAGAATGATAATAAATTGTTTTTTATTATACTGAAACTATATTTGAAATGATCTGCCTTTATTACAAGGCAAATGAATCATTTGGCCTGGACAATGTAAATAGAATAAACAATCAAATAAAATGGGGCTGCTGATACATTCATTATGTGATAAGGGGAGGATCATTTCAAATAAGAAATTCAGTGTAATATAGCATGATTTATAATCATTCTGTCAGATCATATATCCATTTTTTGATAACATAATTGTCTCATTGATAGAAACTAATTGAGCATATATAGACCATGAGAAAACAAAAATGAGAATTTTGAGTTAAAACAGTTATTTAAGCATTACTGGTTACTGTTTAGCGCAATGCTAAGAGCAATGCTACATTGAAGCAGCTACCCCAACATATATATATATATATATATATATATATATATATATATATATATATATATATAATATCAAAAATACTACTTTCTTTAAAGATAATTCTGATAAAATATACTTACGAGCATTTTCTATTCTAAATTGATGAAAATCAAATTCGGCAATTTCTCCCTCAAATTCTTTGTACATATATACATATATATATTTATATATAGTTTACAAAAATTTACAGCTCCAAAGATTAAATATATAGAGAAAAAACTTTTTTCAATTATTTCCCAAAATCTGTTGATGTAATCCATACAATTTTTCCTGTTTCTTTTGTTTTATACAGAATTTGATATTATGGTACTTCTTTTTTGGTTGGATCATCAGTTGTTTATCATGTAACCATTTCAGGGATTTAAAAACAAAACAGTTATATTAACATGGCACCCAGCTCTGTTACTTAACCCCCTCCCCTGTCAGCTATATAGATAGATAGATAGATTGATAGATAGATAAATACTTCAGATTTGAGAGAGAAAATCCCCAGCACATGTTTCTTGATCCATCGATCTATCAAGAGTGGTAGATTATTTTAAAGTTTTAATCTAGTTACTTTTAAAATTTCCATAGGACGAAGAATTTAGAATTAATCTAAATGAATTTTTTACTTGGATTTTGCTCATGAAAATAATGACTAAACAATATTGTCACTAAAATGACAAACAAATTATTCTACTCATCTAATTCAGTTTGAAAAAAGTGTTATTTTGTCATTTTCATGACGTGATGCTCAAATTCATACAGTTGAAATTCCATCCTTCATAGAAAATGAATAGATAAATAAATAAATGTTAACTTTGTATTACCATTGACTAAAATTTTATATACATGTAAATGTATACACACACATGAATTTTTTTAAGATTTCACACCAGGTAAGGGGTTTTTTCTTCTATACATATTTGATGTATTGATAGCTCTATTTTTTTTTGATAAAATTGAGCATTGTGATAAAATATCATCAACAACAGAAAAATTCTGTCTTACTAATAACTAAAAACATTATCAACTATTTATCAATACTAGCTTAGGTACCTGGTGTTGCCCATGGAAATGATACATACTTAAAGATCATGTAATAAATTCTAACGAAGAGCTTCTCAAAAGTGGGTTGAAAATGCCAAAATTGACCTTTTTTTTAAATGCCAAAATCGACCAGATTTTGAATTAACCTTTGGATGTTAAAAGAGGTCAGTGCCACACATATAATGTTCATTTTGGGGCCATGTTACTCATGTACATGATTTTGCAGCTGGTAGGGTGCCTTCCTTGGGTTTAAAAACGTCTGAATCGACCTGACCCTGAATTGACTTTGGATTTAAAAATGCCTGCCAAAATTAACTGGACCTCAAATCCTGCTTTAGAGGTCATCAGATGTCAACGCCACCTTTTTTATGTTCATCCTGGGTTCAAGTTGCTTTTGTACACAAATTTTCAGTTTGTAGATTGCTAGAAACATTGTCAGGAGCAAACATTCTTTATCCATGTAATGTCATACATATATATATGATAAAGACATTATTTTTTGTGGGAACTCTTTTTGGACTGGCACACACATTTTTGTATGATGAATCAGCCTAGGCAGCATAAATAGATAAACAATAAAGAAATGGACTGCTGCAGGGATTGAAACAGCATCCAACCAAGAGGATCATCATGACGTGATGTCATGCTACCGACTGAGCTAAACAGCCAACCTGTTATCAGAAGTTCAGATAACTGCTACACACCCATTTACAGCCCATAACTGCACTTTAATTTTATTCCCATTATGTGGGCAATACCCATTTCTGTTATATATATGCATATTCTATTCAATTTAGAGAAGAGTTCCATTATTTTTCACGCAATTCTTTGGAGAGTTTCACCATCAATAACAAGCTGTTTCAAGTGGTCCATGAATTTAAGAGTTGATGATACTTCTAAATAAAGAGAAATCTAATTATTTCAAATTAAATATCAAAGTTAAATACAGGTGGCCAGATTGCATCCAATCAACAAAGCAAGGAGATGCCATGTTAAAATGCCTGTACTGTTTTAAACCCCCAAAACTGGTCCATGGCAGAACAGCTGCTGATGCCCACAATAATATTTAACATACTACATTAAAATCAAAATATAAACAACGATGATAAAATTTGATATACTATGTATGACACAAAATTTCTGAACGTAGTTCCTCAACAAGGATAAGAAAGTAACTAAATTGCACAATAAAACATTGTAGGATGATTTGAAGGACTGTTCTCTGAACTGAGTTCCTTAACTAAAATTCTTTTTCAACTAAAGTGTCAAGTTTATGAATATATATATATATATGTATAGATAGATAGATAGATATTCAAGTACAGAGAGAGAGAAGAAAGATTGATAAATTGATAGAGACAATTCAACATATGTAGACACACTGGCAAAGCTACGTTTAATGGACTCAGTGGCTAACATTGATTGGGTGGCGGTGAAAAAGCCTGAGTCAAAGTATTAAAACTTTGAGTATCTCCATAGGGTTCCTGGAGCTCCGGGCAAGCTCCTAAGTATAGTATTATCTCATTCATTCACTTACGTTTCACAGTTACAGTGGCCATTTCCAAATTTTCAAAAAGGATGACGCTCTAGATCAGATGTTCCCAACCTGAGGTCTGCGGATGCCTGGAGATCCAGAAAGGTATTACTGGAAGATCAGTGAGCTTGTTGAGTGGTGGATCTTTTAAGGCGATTTATATGTTTTTTCAGGATAGACAGATAATGTCTTGCTGGAGGTGGTACTGGACAGAGGACTGAGAGCTCAAAACTGAACTGTCCAACTTGAAGCAGGATTTTTGGCTACCCTATTAACAGAGTGAAAAATAGTTATATAAGAATAAAAAAGTTTATTGAAATAACCAGGTAAAAGAGAGCAATTTTGACACAGCTTTAAATCAGCCTTTGAGGATTATAACATATTCATTATCCCTTTCCCTCTCAGGCCTTAGCTATTGTGAGCATTCACACCAAACTAACTAAACCTGACTGAGCTTTTTGTTGGTCATTAGAATCCCCTTTCCAATCATTTATCTTATGTTCATCTCAACAAAAAGCTTATAACTGTCAGATATTCCTAAAATATCTGTCTTCACATCTTTTCTTACTCTAACTGATGAATCACCTCATCCCCACAAATGGCCCAACCAATGAGCTGAGTGGGCAACAGATTTTTTCTTTCTTTGCTCGTCTGTTAGTGCATGTGTCTGTGGGTGTCTCCAAGCACTCCTGGTCACATTTTTGGGGCTACAACCTTGAGAATTCGCATGAGTATACCCCTAGCACCATTCAAAAATTCTGTTCAGTATTTTTTTCAAAGTGGTTTTGGGGGGTCTCTATGGTCATTTTAGACAAACAATGCTGGAATCTTACGCAGGTATTTTTCTTCTTTGATAGTTTTAGATATAAGATCTATTTTTTTGGATAATTTTTTTTGCTGATTAGTTCTGATAAATGTGTAGGCTACAGAGATTCATTTATGTGAGCTATGGATATTTTTATTCTATTCGATTTATTCATTTCCCTATTTTGTCCTGTACTTGGAAAGTCTTACTGTTTCATGCACATGACAGATAGCCCCAAG
>OY735231.1:14734471-14754471 GCA_963457665.1 Thysanoteuthis rhombus | reverse complement strand
TTTAATCTACATAAGAATGCTTGTATGTTTACATATATATATAGGAATATTTTCGAGAGTTTGTAGACTGACAGGTGATTATTAGCTGGATTTTGATCAGAAATTTTCACTGTATAATGTTTGAACAATCTGATTAATATTTAGCGCAGAATCAAATGTGTTAACAAGAAAGGTTTGCAGTTTGTCATACCATCTTATTTTTTGTTAACACAGTTTCACGTATGATCTCTGAGAAGCTTTGTTGTAAGTTGTGATGTCTAGCAGGAGTCTGCCATTCTTGCAACATGACCAGCTCACCGCCATTTGAGTTTTTTTTAGTGGTTTTTATGATATCCTAGACTCCTGTCTTTTCTCTGATATACTGTGCTGTCTTGCGATCTCACCATGTAATGTTGAGCATGATTCTCTCTTGAGCCCATTGTATAGTTCTCAGTTTGAGGATCAATCTTTTGGTTAGGTTCCATGTTTCAGCTCCATAGGTGACTATCAGGAGGATGCATTGGTTGAATATTATGTATACGTGAATCACTATATAATATATCAATATGAATCAAGATGTATGTTCATATATCTTCTTACTGAGTGCATTTATACTCCTGTGTTGATTTATATCCTAATTTATAAATTTATACGTGTGCGTACATCATTAACATCTTCATCAGCTTGACAAAACCTTTACCTATCTCCTTCCATGATGAGTATGAATCAGCTAATGCCATGTCTTACCTTATAACTTTCCTATCTCATATCTTCATCTTGTGTTTGGTCTTTTACTACTGTTTTCACTGTCCCATAGGTACCGATCAGTTAGCTCTTTGCTCAGTCTCATGTCCTTTCTTTTTGCTGTGTGTCAATCTTCATTTTTGTTGTTTAATTACTTGTGCAGTATCCTTTACCTTAGTTCTCTCTAAGATCTATGTTGATCTTTTTCTATTGCTAAGGGTTATTCCTAACATTGCTCTCTCCATTGCCCTCAGTGCCATTTGAGTGGTTTCATAAGTTTCCAGATCTTGCACCTGTATGTCATTGCTGGTATTATGCATTGATATTATACTTGACGTTTTAAGCATATTAGAAATTTGCTTTTAGGTATGTCTCTATATATGCCAATGCTTTCCAGCCAATCATGATGCACAGTCTTATTTCATTTCTGTGGTCTTCCTTAAGCTTTACTGCCTGACCCAGGTGATTGTTAACTTCTTCAAAGGCTTCTCTGTCTATTATTCTGGGGTTTTTTTCAGGACTTTATAATTGAACATTGTTTTTGTTTTGTTTATCTTTAACCATATTTTTTGGCTCTCTCTATTTAGATCATTCAACATATTTTGTAGATCCTCTATAGTTTCTGATATTAATGCAATATCAACACAGTATCTTATATTCCTCATATATTCCCAGTCTATGGTTACTCCCTTATTTTCTCAGTCTGTTCTCCAAAAAGTTCTTCATATCAATCTATCTATCTATCTATCTATATATATATATATATATATATATATATATATATGTATATATATATATATATATATATATATATATATATATATATATATATATACGTGTGCGTATGTGTCTATCTATCTATCTGTATATATATATATATATATATATACTGAGATCTTTTTTAACACACATATATATCACAACTAGATATTAACCACATAATTAACAACAAATACTGATTGATTTTCTGTAGTTTGTAATGTATTCACTTCTTTCTATCTAAATCTGTTCAAATCTCTGAATCTATCTATCTATCTATCTATCTGCTCATATCTATCTACCTATCTATTCATATCTATCTATTTATCAATTCATCTATCCGTCAATTCATTCATATCTATCTATCTATCTATCAATCTATGTTCATATATATACATCTATCTACGTCAGTCAGTTAATATCTCTCTATCTACCTATCTATCAGTTTCTTCATATCTATCTATCTCTCTATCTATCTGTGTTTATATCTATCCATACATTTATCTATATCAGTCTATTCATATCGATCGGTTGTTGTATCTCCTTCATTATATCTTAAATGCGAGAGCACAAAAAGTATGAACTAAAGTTCACACTCATGTATACACATGCATGTTATATATATATATATATATATATATATATATATATATATATATATATATATATATATATATATACATATATATATATATATATATATATATATATATATACATATGTATATATATATACATGTATATATATATATACATATATAGATGTATGTATATATATGTGTGCATGTGTGTGTGTGTGAACATACCGCTGTGTTAGTGTATTGACTTTTGATGACATTTTTTGTTTTTGAAAAACATTAAAAGGCCAAATTTAAATGTTTTACGAAATAAACTAAAAATAACAAATTATAAAAATAAAAATACAAATAATGAATTAAATGACAAGGATATAATTTGAAGAAAAGAAAAATAGCAAAATAGCAAAATTCTCCTTTTCATTTTGAAAGAAGAAAAATGATTAAATTTTCTTTTGAATTCATGTCAAAAGATTTACTGTAATTAAACCCTCTACACTCAATACCCCCGAAATGGAAAAGATATGTTTCTAAAAATATATCAATAAAAAGAAATACTTTTTGATGAATGAAACTAGATAAAATAAGCACAAATTTAATCTTCTGAATTTTGCTGTCTGTCTGTCTGTCACTGTCTCTGCCTCTGCTTCCCTATCAGTCTGTTTTCTTCTTTCCCGTCTTTCTGTCCTTTTCTTTCTCTCTTCTCGTCTGTCTGTTTCTTTCCATCTGTTTGTTTGGCTGTCTGTCAGTTTTTGTCTCTCCATCAGTTTATAAGTGTCACTGTCTCTTTCTTCTTCTCTTCTTCTCTTTCTGTTTGTCTGTCTCTCTCTCTTTTTTTCTTTGTCTGTGTCAGTCTTTGTCTCTCTATTTGTCTCTCTATGTGTCACCCTCTGTTTCTGTCTGTCTGTCAGTCTTTTTCTTTCTCTCTATCTCTATGTGTCAGTCTTTATCTCTGTTTATCTTTGTTAATCTCTCTCTCTCTCTCTCTCTGTTTATCTCATCTTTTCACTCTTTCTGTTTATCTGCCTCTTTCTTTCACCTTTTCTGTCCGTCTGTGTCAGTCTTTGTTACTTTCTCTCTTTCTCTCTGTCTCTTTCTTTCATTCTATCCTTCTATCTGTCTGTCTCTTTCTTTCTGTCTGTCTCCTCCTTTCTCTTCATCTGTCTGTCTCTTCCTTTCTCTCTTCTTGCCTGTCTGTCTCATTCAGTCTGTGTGTCTATCCATCTC
The DNA here is from genome assembly GCA_963457665.1 of Thysanoteuthis rhombus. Classification (NCBI taxonomy): domain Eukaryota; kingdom Metazoa; phylum Mollusca; class Cephalopoda; order Oegopsida; family Thysanoteuthidae; genus Thysanoteuthis; species Thysanoteuthis major. Next base: position 14,751,188 of record OY735231.1, on the reverse strand, counting down.
TTTCTTTCCCTCTCTCTCTCTCTCTATCTCTTTCTTCTCCTTTTCTTCTGTTTGTGTTGGTTTCAGTATTTCAGTCTCTCTATCCATATCATTTTTTAGATGTTTGAATCCAGGGGATGGCAATTGCCCCTAAAGTTGGGCAAAACTGTATAAAATCTAGAGTAAATTAACCAAAGAGTTCCCATACACCTATACTCATTATATATATATATATATATATATATATATATATATATATATATATATATATATTCTATATATATACATATATGTATATATACATATATAAATATATGTATATATATATAAATGTATATATGTATATATATATATAAATGAGGTTTTAGGAGGAGGGGGGGGAGGAGAGGAGAGGGAGAGAGGGAGGGGGAGGGAATGAGGGGGGGGAGGATGGATGGGGGGAGAGTAGTATAATTTTTACTAAATCCTAAACGATTGCACTCTACAAGCTGAAAAGTTGTGTACAAGAGTAAATTGATCCCGGGATGAACATGAAATAGGTAATGATGATGTCTACTTAACTGTCGCTAAAAGTGTCAACATAGATTTTTTCAGTTTCCAAGTTGGTCTGGCTCACTGGCTGTCGATGTGTGTGTCACGTGTACATTTAATCCTAGCAAAACACTTTCTTTTGTTTACTTTTAATTTTTAAGGTCAATTTATGATTGGTTGGAATTATTTAGGATTTTTTTTTTATTTGGATAAGTTTATTTTCTTGATATTTCAAAATTTTAATCTAATTGTGCTTTGCCTTGGCATTTAGACCCCAAATCTCCCCCACAATATATATATGTGTTTCATTACTTAGAAACTTTATTTAAAATGACCTCCCATTATTACATGTAACATTTGGCCTAGACTGCATAAATAGACTAAATTTTTGAAGAAAATGGGATCTTGCTGGAATCAAACCTGCAACTGATGGGTAGCCACTTTAATGTAGCATTCTTTTTACCATTGAACAAAACAGTCCACTGGTAAGTCAAAAGCATAAATAATTGCATTTTTTACAAATTCTCATCTTGATCATTTAGTGTCAATATCTGCTATATTGTTTCTCAATTCTATTATAATATGGATTTATAATCTGACAGAAAATAAGGGTAAATGAGTTATATTATTTTTAAGTAATATAGCACATTTATCATTATTTGTCCAATCATATATCCACTTCTTAATAACAAAAATACTTATAAATATAAATATATATATTGTGTTATATTGAGCTTAACAGCTGCCAGTAATGCAAAGACCCAAATAACTGCTTTGACTCCAAATATCATTTTGTTTATTTATGGTTCATGTCTGCTCTATTTGTTTCTGTCAACATAAACACCTTTTTTCCAATTCTTTAATTGATCACTCCAACACAACATGCTGGTTAAAGATATCGACAGTTTCTATCAAATGACTAACCAGACTTGTCATTTTAGTTCCTGGTTTTCCTAATTATAATAAAACCTACTGTCACCAAGATTTGATCTAAAAATTAAGAGAAAACAGTTGCATTTTCCTGACATTACATAACACATTGTGGGAAACTCATTTTCTATAGTGAGATAAGACAAAAAAAGAGTATAATCATCATAAAGAAACGAACATTAAGAATCTTTTTTGCTTCCTTGAAATTATGCATTTTCTCGGCTTTTTTTTTGTACTAAAAATGATCACATTTCATTGAATCCATGCTGCTTTAACCCGGAGGAAAAGGAAATGTTTTCAAATGTAAAATAAATGATTTCCATTCATAATTATCTTGTTTTATTTTTAGTCAAATTTAGACAAAAAAGTCACCTGAATGATTATTTTCAGCTGTGGTGTCGTGCTAAAAAGAAAAAAATTGAGAGAAAGCAGGACTGCCTGTTTTAGGGGGAAAGGGAGTTTGTAACCTCTCTTCTCCAAGAATCTTCCTTGATTCATTATGAATAGCCACGATTTGACGTTTCAGCTAATTTTAGGGTACTAACAAATAAACAGAATGAGAGTATCTGTACCTCACACGAATGAATCACCAAAGCCTGTCTGTGTACAAGAACAAATCAACTAAAAAAATTATTCCCCAAAAAACAATCTTCTATCTAAAATTATCTTAAAGAGGTAGATCTTTTATCTAAAATTATCTAGAAAATAGATCTTTTATCAAAAATTATCTAAAAAAATACCAGTGCAAGATTTGGGCATTGTTGATTCCAAAATGAACACCCAAAATAGGATTTTTTTTAAAAACAATAAAACATTTTTGGATGGTGCTTATTCAGGCATATTTTCAAGGATGTATCCCCCGTGATGTGACCAGGAGTGTCCAAAGACATGCACACCCCAACACACACAGATAGACCCAGATACTCAAAGAAAGAAGAATATATAACCCACTTGACTGGTTAGTAGGGCCATTATCTTAAAAGGATAAACTTGAAATTATCTTGAAAAATACCAGCATAAGCCTTGGATATGGTTGGTCCCAAAATGACCCTAGACACTTGAAAAAGTACTTTTTTGAAAAAAACAAAAAGGACTTTTTTAGATGGTGTCTAGTGGTGTACTTATGCAAATGTTCAAAGTTGTAGCCCCCAGAATATGACCAGGAATGTCCGGAGACTCACATAGACAGACACACAGATGAGCAAAGGGAGGAGAATGGGCTTGTTGGTTGGGTAGGCCTCTTGAGATGCCATGGTGATTTAATTTTTTTAGTATATAGATAGTGAGAGAACACCATTCCCTTTTCTTAGCAAAGTGAGAGAACGTTATTTCCACGTGTCCCACTGTATAACACAACTGATTTTCATCTTATGTTCTGCCAGCCTCGGTTTCTTATGTGATATCTGGGGATCCATGTTTTGAGACATGATCTCCATAGGTTGTCTTTCATTCTTGCAACATGGCCTGCCCATTGCCATTTGAGTTTTTTAATAGTTTCTACGACGTCACGGACACCCGTTTTCTTCCTTATGTACAGTGCTGTCTTGTGATATCTCCATGTAAGGTTGAGCATGATTCTCTCATGCGCACGTTGCATACTTCTCAGTTTGTAGGTCTGTCCCTTGGTTAGGTTATTATAGTAACTGTCAATGTTTAACACCATAAAAAGTCATTCAGATTGTTTTATACACTTATTATCAATTTGCCTTGTAACTCAATAGAAATCTATTGCTCCATTTGAAGTCAATAGATTCAAATATCTATTATCTCCCTTGTTTAGAATTTTTTTGATTTAGAACTCTTTTAAAACCACTCATTGTTCGTCTCTATTTCTCTTTCTTCTCTCGCAAGAAAGGTTTTTCATTACTTTCCAACATCTCTCTCTTTCCTCTTTTTTTCTTCCTTTCTTTTTTTCTTTTTTTCTTCTCTTTATTCCTTCTGTCTTTTTTCCTTTTTTCCTTACTTACTTTGTTTCAGTATTTCTTTCTTTCTTTTTTCTTGGTTTTCCTTCTTTCTTCCTCCCTTTATTCTTCTCTTTTTTCCTCCTTTCTTCACACCCTGCGTTCTTTCTTTCTTTCTTTGAGTATTACTTTCTTCCTTTTCTTTTTTCTTTTTTCTTCCCACCTTTCTTTCTTTCTTTCTTTCTTGTTTCATTCTTTTTTTTTCTTTCTTTTCATCTTTGTTTCTTTCTGTATTTCTTTCCTCCCTTCTCTCTTCCTTCATTTATTTCTTTCTTCCTTCCTTCCTGACCTTTTCTTTTCTTCTTTCTTTTATTCTTCCATTCTTCCTCTCCTACTTTCTTTCTTCCTTCCTTTCTTTCTTTCTTCCTTCCTCTCTTTCTTCCTTCCTTTCTTTCCTTCTTCCTTTCTCTTCTTTTTTTTCCCTTCCTTCATTTCTTCTTCTCTTATCCTTACCTCTTATATCTTTCACTTTCCTTCTTCCCTCTCCCAATGATTTCTTCACTCTCCACCCCATGTCTTGTCTCTTTCAAATATCCATCTTGAATTTCAAGCATCCAAAAAAAAAGAGCAACAAATATTAACCGATTGAAAAGAAGAAGAGAGTAAAGGAATAAAAGTATAAGAAAGAAAAAAAAGGAACAAAAAAAGGAAGGAGAACAAAAGGAAAAATCATTCAAGAGAGTGAAAAAAAAGGTGGATAAAGGAATCAAAGTATGAAAGAGAAGGAGGATTTGAAAGAAAAGGAGAAAAAAAAGAGATAAAAGTATTTAAGTATGAGGAGGAGTAGAAAAAAAAGAGAGCTAAGAGCCAACTTCGGGCATACAGTGATTAGTGTGCTTAATTTGTTCCAAAATATTTCCTGTTCAAAGTATTCTTATAATTTGATACATTTTCTCTTATACTTATACTAAGTTACTTTAATTTGTACACCAATATCTTAACCACTCCACATCAAAATCCATACAGTTCAAAGTCTAATCACAATTTTATTCTTCTTTTCAGCTTATACCAAGTTACATTAATTTGTTCAACAATACCTTAACTACATCACATTCAAATCCACATTGTTGAAGGTTTATTACAATATAATTCATTTTCTTTTCAGCTTATTATAGATTACATTATTTTGTATAACAGTATCTCAACCACAGTACATTAAAACCTGTACTGTACAAGGTCTTATCATAATATAATGATATTTGTTTTAGCTTATACTGTTACATTAATTTGTTCAGCAATACCTCAACCGCATAATATTAAAACCTGTACTGTTCAAGACTTTATTATAATTTAATACATTTTCTTTTCAGCTAACACTTGGTTACATATTTGTATAGCAATACCTTAATCACAGTACATAAAAACCAGTTCTGTTCAAGTTCTTTGTAAGATTCAATGAATTCTTTTCCAGCTTTCACTGTTACAATAATTAATTCAGCAATACCTTGACCCCAATTCATCAAAACCTGTATTTTCAAGGTTTTATTATAATCTAATGAATTTCTTTTCCAGCTTATACTTATCAACAAAATCCACACTGTTGAAGGTTTATTACAATTTGATACATTTTCATTTCAGCTTATACTAAATTATATATCAATTTGTACAGCAATAATTTAACCATACTACATAAAAATCTACACTGTTCAAGGTTTTCTTACAATTTAATTCATTTTCTTTTCAGCTTATACTTAGTTATATTAATTTGTACAGATGTAAGTTAACCACATCAAAATTCTTACTGTTATGTCAAATCCTGCATAAAACTGCATTATTCAAGGTATAACTGTTGGCAAAAAATTGACATCAAAACATACAGAAAAACAGAAGAGAAGGAGTAGAAAAAGAAGAGACAAAAAGGAACAATTAAGAAATCAGAACAATCGATCCATGAAAGAAAATGAGTCTTTAAACTTCTTCTTCATTTTATTTTACTGTTTTTCAATATTTTCCCTTCCTTTATCTTCTTTATGGATTCATTCTTCTTTTTTTTCCTTCAATTCTATATTCAATTTCAATTCTATTCTTTTTTTTCTAATTTTCTTATTTCCTTCCTTTTTTTTCTTCCTTTGCCATTCCCCTCAATTATTTTTTTGCATTTTCCAACTTATACCGCTTTCCTTTCTGTCTTCAATTTTCTTCCCTAATTTCTTCCTCTTTCTTTCCTGCATTCCACAGAATATTTCCTAATCCAGCTTTTATCTTCTTTCTTTTGTCTATTTAACTTCCTCCTTTCATCCCAATTTTTTTCATTTCTCCACTTCTTTCTTGTCTCATTTTTGTTTCTTCCAACTTATCCAACAATCCGTCTTTCTCTTCTCTTTCGATTCAATATCCAAATCCAATTTCTGTCTTCTTTTTTCCCCTGTTTAATTCTCAAATTTCCTTCCTTTATCTCCATCTGCAACTATCCTCCCTTTCTTTAATTATTTTTGTCCTTACCCTCTCATTCCACGATCCATACTCTCTGTTCTGGAGGCTGGAGCCATTTCTTCTCTGCTGGATCTGCAAATAGAGCTTAGCTAGAGGGCCGTGTTGATGTTCCACCGCTGTCTGCTCATTGTTCATAAAGGGCCAGTTGTTACCTCTTGCCGCCAGCCCCTCATTGTATCAGTTGTAATTTTTGATGCCGGTCAGTTGAGCAGGAACCGGTTCCTGCAAATGGCTCCTGGTGGAATCTTTGTGTCTATCCATTGTGGCTACTGTGTTTTTCAAATAACATACTTGTTATGTTTTTGAAGGTCAGTACGTTGCGCAACTAGGGTGGTCAAAACAAAAACACAGCATTTTATTTTTCTTTGACTTTTTTTGCTACAGTTATTTCCCCAGTATACCAACAGCCTAGATTAGAAAAGATATCTAGAAGAAAAGAAACTATATACACATGTGTATACATGTTCATGTAGAGATATGTGCGTATGTATTTATTTACGTGTGTAAGTATATAGATATGTATATGTCCACATATATGTAAGTAAATATCCCCAGTGTATTGATGTTAATTATAATTTATCCTACAATATCAGTGTGAAATGACAATTCAGAAGATCTTGTTGAGTACAAATGAGATTTCTCAGTTTATTTTGCCGTTCCGCAAGTTTTGTAAGTTCATGTATCTTGTATCTTAATTGAAACCTCAAAATAAAGAAAAAATTCTCACTTGTACACAACTAGGTCTTCTGAATTGTCATTCCACTTTAATATATAAATATACAAATATATATATACCTATATAATGGAGTAGGGATTTGTTTATTATCATTATTATTATTATCATTATTATTATTATAATTATTATTATCATTATTCATGGATTATATTATATCATATTTAAAGCTCTACTCTAAATCAACTTCATGTTTAATGCTGAATGTGTCAAGTACTTTATGAAATAAACCCATTATACATCAGATATGATATTATATTATATCATATTGCATTCCCAATTTGTACCATGTAAAATATGAGTAACTGTATTTGTAGTATCTTGGAAAGTAAAACTACCAATGAAATACATAGGCAAAAGTACATACGTTTACATGTATGAGTACCTGTGAGCACAATACTACATTTACATATGTTGATGAATGTAGCCAAGTCAGAGATTCTCTGCTTCTAAAACAATGTGAGTCAGTATTATCTATCTTATATTTCTTACAGTGGAGATAGGCATTGCTAAATAACACTGCTTGCTTTAGAGATACCATGGAGGGTTCACTAAGGCATCCAAGAGATCATGGAACCAACAAACTATAAGGGGAAAAGCTTGAAGCATTAAACGAGGGAATAATCATAAGAAACTTGGTATTTAACCTCACGTAAAAGACCTAATTGTACTACATCCTAACCTGCACGACTCAGAAAAAAAAAAAAAAAGTATATATATATATATATAGTGAGAGAGAGAGAGAATGAGACAGAGAGGGGTATAGAAATAGAAAGGTACAAGTATTCCATATAAGGGGTCCAATAAGTGTAAAAGAAAAAAAGAAGGAAAAGCCACACTGGTTGGAGATTATTTCATATTTAATAACTCGGATATTTAGTAAAAAGGTTTTGTTTTCATAATCATATTTTCTAGCTCATAGAAAAGGTTTCTCTTGACCAGTTTCAAGGAGACTTCATATATGTATATATATATATAGCACTGATCAGGGATGCAATGTAACATAGTTTAATATAATATAATGCAATATCCGATATATAATGGGTTTATTTCATAGAGTGCTCAATGCATTCAACTTTAAATGTTAAGATGGTCTGGAGTAGAGCTGGAGATATAGTAGAATGGGTATTTGCTACACAAAGATGTTTATGTTTCTGCCCTGTCTGGGCTTCTTCAGGCAAATGCTTGAGAAGCCCAGACAGGGCAGAAACATAAAAGATTTTACATAGTAAATCGCCATTCTATCATTTATATCTATATTTATATATTTGTATATACATACATGTATTTGTATAAAATATATACATGTGTATATGTATTTGTTTATACATATATGTATAGATAGTACATCTATAACTGCATATACTTCTTTTAAATTGTGTTTATTTTGCTTATTAGATAATGTAAAAGAATTACTCCGATGAATTATAATTGTAGAGAAACTTAAATAAAGATCCATTATTAAAAGACTTGAAAACTTGGTAAGATCTGTTTTCATTGTTTTGAAGAACAGCCATTATTTAAATTCCATGTTGTTGGAAAATCCTTTTTGAAAATATTGCGTGTGTGTATGTGTGTGTGTGTGTGTGTGTATGTGTGTGTGTATGTGTGTGTGCAGGTGTGTGCGTGTGGGGGGATGTAGGTATTGGTCCTTGTCGAACTATGATGAGGCATGGGCAGAGGTCTTGGAAAATGGATGTTGGCTGACTTTTTGGTTATATTTTCCAAGGATAACACATTAGAAAATGAACAGCTATGACAAATGCTGTTGACTGGTTATTTGAAAAAAGAAGGAAAATCTTCTATCTTTATTTCAATTCTTCTTCTCCTTTTTTTCTTCTTCTCCCTCTTCTTCTCCTTCTTCATCTTCTTCTTCATTTCTTTATCAATTTTGTTCATCTACTTTCTTTTTTAACTTCTTTTTTCTCTTCATTCTTCCACTTTCTCTTCTATCTTGTCTCCTATTTCTTCTTGTTTATTTCTTTCTTTTAATCTACTTTCTTCTTCTTTCTTCATTCTCTTTCTTTTCCTTCATTCTTCCACTTTTCCTTCCTTCATCTTTCTTTCATCTTTTTCTCTTCCTTCTTCTTTTTTCTTTCTCCTCTTTCTTACATCTTTCTTTTTCTTCTTTTTCTTTTACCTCTTTTCTTTTTTTCTATTTTCTTTCTTCTCTCTTTCTTTCTCCATTCTTCAACTTTTTTTTTCTTCTTCCATCATCTCTCTCTTTCTTCTTCTTTTCTCTTTCCTTTTTCTTTCTTTCGTCATTCTTTTTTTCTTCTTTTTTTCACCACTACATTTCTTTTTTCCTATTCATTCTTTTTTTAATATTAATCATTCTAATTTCTTCTTCATTGTGTTATGACCATTTTTCCTTCCATCCTTATTCCCCTTATTCTCCTCCATTTTTCTTCTTCATATTCTTTCAATGGCATGTATCATTCTTTAATTTTTTTATTTTTTTCTCTTTGTTCTTATTCATCTGTCTCTATTTTTTCTCATTCCTTAAAGCTCCAAGTATAATTCATGGTTTCATTGTTTTATTTTTTCACTTTCATTCTTTCTCATTGATTGACTTCTTTTTTTTAAATTTCCACAGCAACTTGAAAAGAAAAAGATTGCCACAGTAAACTTTACTTGCTCTCTTCTAATTTGAAAAATCTTCTTCTTCTTGTCTTGCTATTCATTCGATCCAAGTATTCCTTCCTTTCACAATCATATTTTCATTACCCCTCTTGCTTTTCTCTGTATTTTTGTCCATTTTCTTCCTTTTTCTCATCAAACTTCTTCATCTTATTCTTTCATAAATCTCTCATTCTTTTAGTTTCCTTTTTCTTTCTTTAACATATCTTCTTCAACTTCCCCTTCTCATCCATTTTATGATTGTATTTTCATTCACCTGAATGCTTTCTTGTTCTTCTTTGTTTACTACTTGTTCTTCTTCATTTTTCTCAATGAACTCCTTCATTTTATTTCTTGACAAAACTCTCCTTCTTTTAGTTTCTCTTTTCTTTCTTTCACATTTCTTCTTCAACTTTTCCTTTCTCATCAGTTTTATGATCATATTTCTATTTCTACTAACCCTTTGTTGTTCTTGTTCTTGTTATCCTTCATTTTTCTCACTGAACTCCTTCTTTTTATTCTTTGACAAAACTATCATTCTTTCAGTTTTCCTTCTCTTTCTTTTGAATTTCTCCTTCATTTTTTCCCTTCTCATCTGCTCCTTTCTACATCCTCATGCTTTCTACTTCTCCATTTTCCTCTTACAATTTCTCCTTCCCCCTTCTTCCTCTTCCTCCTCCTCCTGATTCTTTTAATAGCTGCTGTAGTTGTTTGTTTGCAAATGCCACAAGCATTTCTCCACCTCACAGTCACAACAGACAATAGCCATCTTCAGCCTGTCCACCATTTTTTCTCTTGACTCCCTTTCATTACCTAAAAAGGCTGCTATTGTGGCATCGGGCAAAGCTATGAAAAAGTATCTGGTCTTTGCTCTGGGGGCCATCATGCCTGTTATTGTACTCCACTGTGAAGAGTTCCATTCTATCAACCTTTCAACCTTGCATTGAAACCATTTTCTACAATTATGGATGTGCATTTTGCTAAACTTGCAGCTTGACTTTAACAAAAGAGAATTATCCTGATGTAAGTAATTGCGTTATAAGCACGCAGACAGAATTACAAGCCTAAACATATACAAAATGGGAATTCTGTCAACATCATAAGGTGGTGATGGGGTTCTTTCTGTATTAGAAACCATCAACCAAAACTGTCAACATGGGTTTCCTCAATTATCAAGTTGCTCTGGCTGCGTTGTTGACGCTGTATATAATGCACATACAGGCCGTACCAATAGAGCTAGAGTGCTGAAAATTCAAACATTTACTCCTTATAATGTCTAAATAGGTTTTTGAACTCCAATTAACCAAATAGGTTTTTGTGTGGGGTTCATTTTGCCATTGGTCCCTTATTTTGTGTCTGTTAGTGCTCAGGATTGTTTTCTTCAAACTTCAGACTTTTTTGATGATCATTGCCCAGCAAAAAACAAGAGAAGAAGCTTTTTTAATTGATCACCTCCAACACAACATAGTTACCAAAAGACATTGGTTGCATGATGGTTTCTATTGAATGACTAATTTTATACAATTAAAATTGGAGTCAGTCCAGTTTGGGTTTCAAACAAAGTAAATAGAACGTATTTTTATTAAAAAGATATTGCTACTGGGTTGCAAAATGAGCATTTACATAATATGAACACTCTGCCATATATACGTGTGTGTATATATATATATATATATGTACACACACTTAAATATGCATTCATGCCTATGTATGAATGTGTATATATATATATATATATATATATATATATATATATGTATATATATATATATGTATATATATATATATATATATATATATATATATATATATATGCATGTATTTGGATAGATATGTTTATATGTATAAATACATTCATGCTCCTATGCATACACATATTCATGAGAACTGACATGCATAGATATATATGCATATATATACACATAAATGCTTTATATATATATATATATATATATATATATATATATATATATATATATATATATATATACAGATTTGAAATGCGACAGGAAGTGGAGTAAAAAGAGTTTTAGTTAAAGCTTAAACTTATATCTGTTACTTTTTTAATCAAAGCAATTATATGTTTGGAAGTATCAGTGCATATGAACACACAGATACATATATATTCATGCATATTTGCAGGTGTGCGCATGCATGTGTGTGTATGTCTATAAGTATATATGTACCCACACATACAGTCATATGTAGATATATCGATGAAAACAAGAAACAGATGTGTTCACGTTTAAACCAATGAGGGTGTGCATTGAAACATATGCACACTCATATATGTACACATGCAATAATGCATGCAAACATACATACACACACTCATACATACACACATGCATAAACGTACTCACACACATTGACAAGCACACATACAAGCATAAAATGACATACCTTACCATATTGGCAAATATATGCACTCTGTCTCTCTTTATACTCATATGTGGGTATACCTTCAAATACACACACATACGTACTCACATATATGGATACACACGTACATTCATATACACGCATACAAAAGCATACACACACACAGATATACACATACAAGCACAGACAAATATATGAAAGTCCATTTTCAAATGCAGCCCAATACAAATAAGAGACGTATATTCACTGCGGGTGTGTGGACATCTGAGTCTATATTTACATGTATTTGTTGTTATGTGCATGTGGGTAATCCATGTGTGCCCTGACCCCCATCCACACACACACCTGAACAAAATATATAATTATTGTACAGGAGAGACAGCAAGGGCCGGACAGGGAAAGGCAAGGCTAGCCAGGAAGAAAATTGGGATCGAGGCAACCAAGGGATGGTAAGGGTTACACTCGACCCTTTTGCTCAATAGCAGTGTAAAAAGAGTAATAAGTGTGACCCGACCATCAATAGAGATCTAAGGCCAACCATTATGGACCGAGGCATATTTGAAGATATTTAATAAATCATCTGTATCCATAGTGTTTGTCTGTGGAGGTCGCTCTCTGTCGATAGACACACCCTGTGCCCGCTCTCTGCCTGTCCCTCTCAGGTCCTTTGTCATTCTACTTTGCCCAGTCGCAGGGAGAGGTCAGATCTTGCAATTAAAGAGGCACTGACATGTAGAAGGTAGCAAACAATTAAATGACAGGATCCGAGGGAGGGAGGTGTCCGGGAATATGAACGGAGGTGGTCGGAGAGGGAGAAGGACATGGAGGAAGAATAAGGAGGGTAGGGGGTAGGATCAGAAAGAAAGAAAGAAAGAAAGAAAGAAAGGAAGAACAAAGGGGATAGAAAGAAAGAGTCATGGCCTGGTAATAATATTTAAAAAAAGATAAAGAAGAAACGAAAAAAAGAAAGAAAGAAAGAAATAGACAGGCAGAAATGAAGAATTATAGAGAAAGAAAAAAGAAGAGAAAATAAGAGACAGACAAAGGAAGAAAGAAAGAAAGAAAGAGAGAAGGGAGAGAGAGAAGAAATTATTGAAATTATCGAAAGAGAAAGAATGATGTGAGAAGCAAATATATTGAAGAGCATGGAAAGAAGGAGAAAAGGAAAGACAGAGAGAAAGAAAGAAAAGAAAGACAAAAGAAAGGAGCCAAAATAAAGAAATATTTTTGGGAAAGTTTAACAAGGAAATGCAAAAGAAAGGTGAATAGAAAGACAAACAAGAATGAGAAAGAAGGCAAAAAAGAAACATAGAACAGGAGCAGAAAAAGAAGGGAAAAAGAGAGGGAAAAATGGAAGAATTAGAAAATAAAATGAATGGAAAAAAGGGAAGATATGGAAAGAATAAAAAAAGAAATGAAAGGAAAAAAGAATGGAAAAAATTATTGGGAAGAAAGAAAGAAAAACAGATCAAGAAATAGAAAGAAAATGAGAAAAAATAACAGAACAAATGGAAGGAGAAACAGAAGATGGAGAAAAAAACAGAAGAAAAAACAGAAGAAAATGGGAGGGGAAAAGAAAGGAAAATAGAAGAAAAAATAGAGAAAAAGAAGGAAAAACCAAAGAAGAATCGGAGTGAAAAAGAAAAATGAACAGAAAAATGAAAAAAGAAGGAAAAATTGAGTAGAAATGGAAGCAAAAAATACAGAATAACCAAGAGAAGGAATGAAGGAAAAACTAAAGAAGAACTAGAGTGAAAAAAAGGAAAGAAGAAGAAACGGAAGGAGAAAAGAAGTTCAAACAGAATTAAAAATGGAGGGAGAAAAAGAGAAGGAAAACAGAACAAGGAATAGAAGGAAAAAAGAAGGAAAAACAGACAAATAAATGGAAGGAAAACCGAAAAAGAAATGGGGGGAAAAAAAAGGAAGGAAAAATATTGTAAGTAATAGAATGAAAAAACAAAGAAAAATCTGAAAAAGAAATTAAGGCAAACAAGAAGGAAAATCCAATGACAAAATGGAAGGAAAAAACCGAATAAGAAACAGGAGGAAAAAAAGAAGGAAAACAGAAGAAGGAAATGGAAAGAAAATGGAGGTGAAAAGATTAAATTATGAGGAAAGAAAGATGAAAGAAAGAAAAAATTATTGTGTGTATGCCTCCTTTGCTGTTTGTCTGTTAGCCAAAACATTTTCCACCCACCTTCTTTAACTAATCTGACCCTGCTCCATTAGTCTGAACAACTGGCATGCAAAATTTCCCCACCCTTTATTTCATCCCCACCCCATCAATATAAAAAAACACCCACCTCCCAAAAAATTAAAGAAAAATAAAAGGAACAAAAAGAAATTGCAAAAAAACAATAAAATAATGTGGACGTAATACCACTGCTCCCGCCCCACAATGCCCCTCTTCTTGTTGCCCCCCACCCGCATTTTCAAACTAATAATAACACAAAAATGTTACCTTATTGTTGGCCTCCAATTTCTTGCCTGTTATTAAATTATGTGTCCAGTAAGCATGAATTGGGTCGGCCCTATGTCTTTCTTTCTTTGTTTCTTCTTCTTGTCCTTCTTTCTCTTCTTCTTACTATTTCTTCTTTTTAATAATCTTCTTTTTCTATTCTTCATTTTCATTTCTTCTTATTCTTTTACTCATTATTTCTTCCCCTTCTTGTTGTTCTTGTTCTTGTTCTTGTTCTTGTTCTTGTTCTTGTTCTTCTTCTTCTTCTTCTTCTTCTTCTTCTTCTTCGTATTATTATTATTATCATTATTATTATATTATCATAATTATTATTTCTATCATTATTTTCATTATTATTATTATTCCTTCTTCATATTATTTTATCTTCTTCGTATTATTTCTTCTTCTCCGTATTATTATTATCCTTTCTTTTTCTTATAATTATCATTTCTTTTTCTTGTTATTATTTCTTCATCTTCTTCGTATTATCATTACAATTATCATTTCTTCTTTTTATTATCAACATTATCATTATTTCTCCTTTTTATCATGATCATTATTTCTTCTTTTTCTTCTTCTCTTTATCGTCATTATTTCTTCTTATTATTGTTATTACTATTTCTTCTTCTCCTTTCTCTTCATCTTTTTACTATTTCTTCTTTTTATTAATTCTTCTACTCTTTTTTTAATAATTCTTCCTATTCTCTTACTCATTACCTTTCTTCTTCTTTTTCTTCTTCTTCTTCTTCTTCTTCTTCTTCTTCTTCTCCTTCTCCTTCTCCTTCTCCTTCTTCTTCTTCTTCTTCTTCTTCTTCTTCTTCCTCTTCTTCTTCCTCTTCTTCTTCTTCTTCTTCTTCTTCTTCTTCTTCTTCTTCTTCTTCTTCTTCTTCTTCTTCTTCTTCTTCTTCTTCCTTCCTTAAACAATCTTTATAAAGCTCCATCATCAGACTGCAGATATGAATTACAGTTAATAATGCTCCACCCAGCCAACACATGCTGGGGGTCCGATTTTATTTCATTTTTTTTTTTTCTCTATTTTCATTCCCTCCTCCCATCAAGAAGCTGAGGGGTGGTTAAGGATAAAAGCTGGGTGGAGCAGATGGGTCCATGACACAGTGGATATGCTTTTAAGACAAAGAGAGGAAGAGAGCGGGGAGATGTTACGGCTATGAAACACAAGTTTGAGCGGTCAGAGCAGATATAGACTAGGGAAGGACACAAGGCCATCATGATATGGAAGAATGTGGCGAAAAAGAAAAAAAAGCAATCATTTGAGAGCTGGGCAAGGAATTCTTTGAAGGGCAAACTTAAAGAAAACATTGAAGAAATGGTCAGTGAGGAACTTCCGTTGTTAGGGCACTGGAGAGTTGAAGGAAAGAAAGAAAGATGGTCACGGCAATAAGTGAAAGAAAGAGAAGAAAGCCAGGGAAAAAAAATGTTGAGGGGAAATGCTTTTGGAGTTATTGGGCTGGACATGTCTGCTAAGAGATTGGACCCATACCAGTTGTGTGTCTTTAATAAAAGATTGAACTCATGATTTTTTTTTTTTTTTTTCTATGAACAAGGTGGGCTTGAAACATTATTTGTGGGTGGGATTTTTCTTCTTTTTTTTTTCCTCTCTTTTATTTTTAAGGGGCTTGCACTGGTATAATAGAAAAGTCCTGATCATATTTGTGCGCAGAATAAGGGTGTAATCTATGTTATATTTATTTACTTTACTAAGATAAACACTGAACGGAAACAGTGAGGCAGAAAGAAGGAGGAAAGAAAGAAAAAGAGAATACCATATTTCAGACTGTACAACCAGGAGCAGATCAAAAATATTTTGAGCAGGCTGGGGTTCAAATACAAAAATTCATTTTTACGAATTAACGTATAGAGAAGAAAGCAAATTTTTAACACCAAGATCAACAAAATTTGTGAACCAGCAATTTTCACATGTACTTGACTCATAGCTCTTTAGTACAAGAACTGACAACTGACAATATAGTAAAGTGAAAAAATACTCCAAGAAATTTACAATTATCATCATCATCAGTCTTTTAACGTCCGTCGTTGGACAAAGACCATCCCCTGGATTTGCCACAATTCTCTATCATGGGTGTTGCGGAACCAGTATTTCCTGAATCTGTCTAGTTCATCTCTCCATCTTGTGTTCTGTCAGCCTCGGTTTCTTATGTGATCTCTGGGGATCCATGTTGTGAGACGTGATGTCCATTGCTTGTCTTTCATTCTTGCAACTTGGCCTTCCCAATGCCGTTTGAGTTTTTTAATAGTTTCTATGATGTTAAGCACATCCGTTTTCCTCCTTATATACTGTGCTGTCTTGTGGTCTCTCCATGTTAGGTTAAGCATGATTCTCTCATTATTTTTATAATAGGAAGAACAAAACAATATCTGTACCTTACATAAGTGAATCACCATAGCCCTTATGTCTACTAGAACTAATTTTCTAAAATGATCATCAAAAATCATTAAAAAAAAATGAATCTTCTATTTAAAAATATCTAAAAAAATAGACCTATAATCTGAAATTATCTTAAAAAAATACCAGCACAAAATCTGGGCATTGTTGGTCTCAAAATGGCCATTTAGACAGTAAAAGCTTTTTTCTTTAAAAACAAGAGAAATCTTTCCAGCTGGTGCCCAGTAATGTAGTCATGCAAATTTCCGAGATTGTAACCCCTAAAA
>OY735231.1:14676971-14729471 GCA_963457665.1 Thysanoteuthis rhombus | reverse complement strand
CAGACCCCTTCACACCCGTACTTTGACCAGCATCACTTAGCTGATTAAGTTAGATGCTACTCCTGGCCAATGACGACAACGAAGACAGAGGGAGTATTCCCTCAGAGGTGTCCGTTAAAAGATAATTTTGAATGTGTACAGTGATTAACCTCTCATCGACATTCGCTTTGGAAACACGGACCTTCATTTTGACAGAATTTATGCGGAGTCTCTCTTGGTTGAAACACACATGGGAAAAATTGGTTATCATTAGAATTAATTTATGATACAATCACGAGGTGAAAACGCATCTTATATATGAATAGCTCAGGCACACAAACACACACATATACATATACACATATATATATACATCTAACAATGTTCTTGTATTGAGCACTTTATGAAATAAACCCATCACACATCATACATTGAAGCTCTGATTTGCAGATATACATATACATATATATATACATACACGTATATATATGTGATAATTGTCTCGACAATTATCACATCTTGTTAGAAATGAATTCTCCAAAGTCACGCTTGAACTACTTTACCCAGACCAGAGAGCAGGTTCCACAAACTAAGGTCTTATAGTAATGAGAAACCCTTCAAAAAATCTCCCTGATATACATATATATATATATATATATGATCTGTTTGGAAAGTTTCCAGCTATTTAGCAACAATGAAAAAATAGCCTGTCTAAGGCAATAATGCCTTAGTTCTCTTCAAAGTAATCCCCTTGGGACCTCACATATTTATCCCAGTATCCCTTTCACTCTTCAAACAGTCTATGAAGTGCATTGATTTCCTCGTCAGGTTCTCCCTGATTTCATCTAAATTTTTTCTACAGTGAAAACCCATGTCATTGGTAGCCAAATCTGAACCTAGGAGGGGGTACTGACTTGCATGATACAAAAACTGCATAAGTTGTTGAAGTACTGGTTTTCAAACAAGCCCTCCTACCTAATAGATTGGTGTAACACAATCTTCCCATTCCTTTGAAATCTGACTAAGCTATGTTTAATTAATATCTATACATTCACTCATACAAACAAGCACAAAGACACCCAGCCACACGTACAGAGATACAGATATTGTTCGCATAGGTAAGTCTAAATATCTGTATCATGATGATAAAAAGAGCAATTATTTTACACATATATATGCACAGAGGAACAAACAATGTATATCTCTCACTCTATCTCTAACTTTTCATCTCTCTCTCGCTCTCTATGTATATATATATATATACTGTCTATATCTGTCTATATATATGGGTGAACACACAATAGAAGTGACACGAACTGCAAGTAATGTCTGTTGTTTCACTTAATGTTACCTCATCATTAAATACATCTTTTGGTGACTAACGTAAGTAAGCCCTGTTTCAAAAAATCAAATGAAGTGTAGCATAAGATGACATCCATATACAATACATTATGATGATACCCTATATAAAATAACAAACTACATGTATGACATGAGCTATATATCAAAACCATAGCTGAAAGGGAGGCGGTGTTTCATCAACACTGCTGGGGTGCCATGTTAATATAAATGTTTTGTTTTTAAATCTCCGGAACGACTGGCAAACGACTGATGTTCCCATCAAGGGAAAATTCACACATAGCACCATAATATCAAAGTACGTGTACAACATTAAAAAAACACTGAAGAAAATCATATAAATTACATTAACAGATATTGGGAAAGAAGTGATTGAAGTGAAAGATAAGAATTTTGAAGAAGTTTTTAATGTCTAGTGTTGTAAGCAGTAAAGCTTCCTAATCTATATATATATATATATATATATATATATATACGTATGTATGTGTGTGTATGTTTGTGTGTTTATCTGTGCATGTATAGATATTAACAAACTATAACTTAGTCTGAGTTTGAATGGGAATGGAAAGATTGCGTTACACCATTTATACATATATATATATATATATATATATATATATATATATAATGTACTCAAATCATGATAGATGTGCAGGGACAAATCTGTCTTTCGTTCTGTGTCTGAGAATGAATATGTGTGTCCAGATACAATGTCCATCCATTATACTTATTTCTCAATTGGTCCATTACTCTCTACCAAAGCACTTACTTCAAAATCAATCTACCATTGCATTTACTATCAATTTATTGGCAAATCCATCACCGCACTTAATCCATCTTTGGCCGCCAAAGCTGCAGTATCAGCTTATTACGGTGTAGCACTTACCCACCCCATCCATCTACCAATGCCAAGAGCCTCGCTTCTCACCTAACCCGATACCTGCCTGACAATCTCAATGAAATTACCATAGAGTGCAAATAAGTAATTCTCGTAATCTAACTAGTCTGTTAGTTGGTCCACTAATTTCCGTATATGTACTCTCTGATAACTTTTCCATTTGCCTAGTAAGCTCAGGGCTTCAGCTTTCAACTAAATACTGTAAATTCAGCGCCCCAAATTCTGTTAGCTGATATTCCTGAGCAACCCGTGGAAAAGAATGCTGGCTACTTAATGCTCTTCCTCTTCCTACCTTTCTGGCATAAGAACGCAGGTGGATTTTGAATATCTAATTACGTTGCGGTTGTCTTGACTATTTTACTCTATTTTTATTTGACTATATGGACTCTGTAGGATTCTCGAAACCAACAAATGAATGAGTGACTAAAATTCAATTTGCCCAGTCCCCGAACAAGTAGTCTCCTGATCAAAATCTTGATTATTCTAATTCACTTGATTCTTTAGTGCAAAGTATTGTATATTGTTATGGCTTAATAGGAGTGGATTTTGAGCTGGCTCGGGGTCCAAGTGGAAAAATTTACCTCTACAATTAGATATATGAAAAAAAAGTAATACGTGACGCTTTTTACTTACATTTGAGTCGTAGCTTTTTTTTAGCGCTAGAATTGACAAAACAGTATTCTACAGAATCAATAAATAAAGAATTACATTTCACTCATATCAAATGGGGAACTAAATAATAGATATTTATGGACGGCAGTATTTAAATGATTTTGCAATTGCATTGTTCTTGAAAAATATTTGAAACACTGCGTTGCTCCACGTCTCTCATTTAAGTTCAAACAGAATGAACCAGGTCTTTTTTTGCATTTGCATTTGCTGCTGATGCTGTTAATGCTGCTGCTACTGTTGCTGATTCTAAATATACTCTGAGGGTTTTCATAGCTACATTATCCTCATCAGTACTGTCAGCCTTCTAATGCATGTCGTTGGACATAGACGTTCCCCAAGATTCGCCAGACCTCACTGTCATGGGCACCGCAGAGCCAATACTTTCTGAACTTGTCCAGTTCGTCAGACTGTTGCCAGAATTTCTGTTTATCTCCAGATTTAAAGATAACGGAAACAAATGACGCAAAAGATTTTCTTGCAGACATTCCGACTTGAGGTTTGGAAATTTCCATCCTGTTTCCAGAATATCCAGGGATCCTCCATTTTGCTTTGCAGAGAAGAACTGTTCTCCATGAAAATATCTTTTTTTTCTCCAAATTAGCGTCAAATAAAACTGTCACTAAAACTGTCACTAAAACTGTCGGCATAGGTTTCTACAGTTTATAGTTGGTTTGGCTGGCTTTGTGCATATCAATGAATCATGTTAGAGGGCTAAAAATTTTGACATTCACTCTTTACTGTGTCTAGAAAAGTTTTTTGTTTGATTTTTGAAAATTCTCTCCCTGAACAGGTTTTCAGTTCAGTTGGGGGGGGTCAGTTTGCAATGTAAATTTATGCTAGATCAGTACACTTAGTTTGTGTCTGGCAATGTAAATGTTTGTTTTTTTGAAAATCTGATGCCAAAATTTTCATACTACAGAAATGCTCATTATTTTCAATGCTCTGCTTGAAAACATATTACTTTCAGGAGCATTCCGAGAGAATAGAACAAATATGTTTTGGTATTCCTCCTAGAAGAATTTGTTATAACCCACTTTTGGTCAGCATAAGTTTTCATATGAGAAATGCTCTTGCAAATTATTGCGCACAATCACAAAATGTGATGGAAATTCTGGAAAAAAGAGATTTTCTGGTATCAATAGAATTGTTGTTTACAGAATAATTTTTTGATGCAGAGAAATATCATTCATGGACATGCACCTTATTCAACCGCTCACGATCACCAAAATCTTGGATATTCTGGGAAATTTTAGAAAGGTGGGGATGATACTATAAGTTACTACCTGGGTAACACCAACCATAGACCTACCATTTCGTATGTATTTTGGTAACGTGTATGTTTGATAGTAAAATTTAACTTACGCAAGTTTCCTCACCTGAGTTTGTTTTTCTCCTGAGATGCAATCAACACCTATGTTTATACAGGTCTGATTAGTCCCTCAGTAGAAACTTATGATCAATATCTTTTCGGAGTATGCTGTGTTGGAGGTGATCAATCAAAAAATTGGAAAAAAGGAGTGATCAATGAATAAGTTATATCTCTTGCGTCTTGTTGGGCTGTGATCGCTAAAAGATTCTGAATTTAAAAAGAAGCCAACGTGAATGCTGCCCAACACAAACTAAATGATAAATTTAGCATAAGCTTATATTGTGAATGGAAGCCCCACTAAAACATATAATGGGGGAAGAATTTTTTTTTTTAAATAAAAACGTTATTTTCTAGAACATTATAAGAAGTAAATTTATTTTTCTGCTCTCTAGTTCCATTATTACAGTCAGTACAGCTAGATCGATCTAAAAACTGAAAGGAATCTATGTTAATGTTGATTGTGTTGATGTTGACAGTTTTGGTTGACTGTTTCTGATATATATATATATATATATATATATATTTATATATATTTATATATATATATATATATATATATATATATATATACACATATATATGTATACGTGTAAATGTTGAGCTCATAGCCAGGAAAGCAATTTAACTTCATTCTTCAATTCTCTCCACATAATTTTGTTTTCATTTTATTTGCATCCTCTGGATTGTTAATGGAACACGGGTATTTATTTTGGGGAAAGAATAAGGCTCAGTTAAGAGCCTACAAGACCGTAAAATAAGCTAAATGACAAATAATTACTGTACAATTAATAGGCTCTGTGTTTTCTATTTTTACAGTTGGGACCCCTTGAGCCTTAAAACCATTAAGAATTGTCGAAGTTTATAATTTGGACCCCTGACAGAAAAAAAAAGCACAAAAACAAAAAACAAAACATGAAAAACAAAGAAGAATGTTTAAATTCAAAGTTTTTTAATGAACTATTTTTTTTTTTTTCTCATGCAGGAAAGCATTTGAAGGGTAATTTTCATTTGCACTTGTTCGGGAAAAAAATCTCTTCTTGTTTCCTATTTAATTTTTCTTGGGAAAAAAACTCCAAAAAGTGCAAAAAAAATTCAAGTTTTTTTTATTTAGAGATTTTAGAAATGAGGTTTAGTTGTGCTCTTATTGCTGGATTTATTATCTTTATTCTAACTGTTATATATAACTAGGGCAGTGCTTACTCCAAAGGTGCATGTTTGTAAGCGGCCAGACCTTATGGCTCTATAGCAGCATGTTATAATTGTCATGTAAAATAATTTTCTGTCTATCGTACGAAACTATGGTTTCAAATTATTCCAGTTACTTCTTAAGATGTTGCTGAATTGGATATTTTATATCTAAATTCAGATGCATATTTTTTTTATAAAAGATCAGTAGTTTTTTTGATTATTTTCATTAGATATCTCAAGAACTGCTGACCAAAACAAGTTTAAACTCAACACTGCAATGTCTAGTGTACTTACCAATATGTCAGGTGAATGATGACTTTGTACAATGGCTAGAAATGGCCAGTGCATACATACACCTATCTGCACACAGATTTCTCCAGTTATAGTTAGACATGATATCACAGGTGAGATTTATCACACAAAAACTTCAAACCTTTCATTCATTCTAATGACTTCAAATATATATTAACATAGCAAATACCAAAGCAGTAATAAAATTCATTAGGGATGATTTTACTATGGAATTACATGATAAATTATTTCAATTGTAACTCTTTATGCAATCTATGATATTATAGGTTAGATTTGTTGACAAAAACTTTCATTTATTCAAAAGATTACTTACAGTGGTGGTCAAATGATGTCAGTTAAACAAAATTGACCTTTCAAATAAATAGCTGAAGCTCTGTTTTCAGAGGCATTACTTTTGACTATCACTGCATATCGTAAATGCTAAATGTTTAGAAATTTGAAGAGTTTTTTAGGGGCTTGAACACCTCATTGTTTGTAATATTGACACAACGTTTCAGCCGATCTATCAACAGAATTGGTATATATAAGGTAGAGTAAAACATTTTTAACTCATGAGAACAATTTACGTAGATTTATTTCTCAATTTCTCCTCGAAACATCGATCATGTAAGTAATCATCCAGTTGTAAACTTGTTTTACTCTTTACAATGTTAAACAATAAGAAATTAGAAAGTGTCAACTAAAACTGTCACCAAAAATGTCAACATTGGTTTCTTCAGTTTTCAAGCCAGTCCTGCTGGCTATATATGCCATGTATCATACATCAGGTTGCACCAATGGAGCCAGAGGGCTGAGATTTTCAACATTCATTCCTTATTATGTCTAGAAGATAGGCTTTTTATGTTTTTTGAAAGTTAATCTCCAAAACAGGTTTTTAGTGGTGAGTTCATTTTATAATGTAAACTTTGGCTAAACTGATTCCTTATTCTGAGTCAAGTTTGTTTGAAGGTAACTTCAATCAATAATCACTCTTTTTTCCAATTGTTTAATTGATTACCACTAATTTTGCACACTGCCAAAAACCGTTGGTCAAATGACGGTTTCTATTGGGTAACTAGACATGCCTATTCATAAAAACAAAGAATTTTACAAGAATGATAGCATATCTTTAACCAGGAACAACGTGTTGGTTGATTTCAAAGATAAGTTGTTACTATATCCTTGCCAACATGATCTTTGAAATCTTGAACAATATGTCATGAAAGACAATTAAGACTGGAAGACAAGAGAAGGCTGTACAGACTGGCACCTCTCCACCATAATTCTATTTTTCACCATTAATGCAAATCAGAATCCAAGAAACCAAGAAACTGTCAAACCCAGCTGCTATGATGCATGCTCAAATCAAAAGCCTCTATAAATCAAAGCAGCAATTTAGATATGCCAGTGATGGCCGTGTTCCGGTAATCCCATGATGCTTTCATATACTGGGCCCAGCTCCAAAGCAGTTAGTAGTTTATTATCAAGCGTGTATCATTAATTAATTACATGAGAGATCCATCTTACAGCCGCTCACTCAGAGGCTGCTTTGTGGCTGAATTAGTTGCATATTTACCAGTAGTAATTGTAGTTCGAGCTCGGGTAAAAGACAGGATTTCGAATTCTGATTTTCAAAGTTGGCCAACCATTCTTGATTGTGTGACACAACATATTGATAGTTTATAATCAAATATTTATCATTAATTAGACTTTAAATTTGTATTTTTAAAAATGAATGTCAATTTCAAGGGAATTAACTTCTGATCAAAATTATCTCTTTTAGTTTATTAAATGGATCTTGAAAGAAAAATTATTATCAATTCACAGAGGTGTTGCATAATTAGGAACTGTCTAGAAAAACGGTCACTAAAACTGCCAAGAAAGTTTTTATCAGTTTTCAAGTTAGTCTGGCAGGCTATTTATGCATATATGACGTATGCAGGCTACGCCAATAGGGTTAGAGGGCTGAAAATTCAAATACTTACTTCTTATCATGTCAAGGAAAAACTTTTTTTTGTTTTTTGAAAAATTACCCCCAAATAGGTTTTTGTTGAGGAGCTCAGTTTGTAATATAAATTGATCCCTTACTTTGTACCAAGCAGCATTCAAACTTGTCTTTTTGAAAAATCAGATGTTTTTAGTGATTACTGCCCAACAAAAGGTGAGAGAAGAAGAATCCTGCTATCAATTACAAGCAGATACAAGTGGCTCATGAATCTAAAAATTTATTGCATGAGAGATCTATCTCACAGCCAGAGCCATTTCAAGGTACCAGCAACACAGGCAGTCACCCAGGGCACCAAGTGCTAGGGGCATCTGTCATGTGTCTGGGACACTAGAATTTTCCAAATATAAATGGAAAATGAGAAAATGAATAAATTAAATTGAATAAAAAAAATCAAAATAAAAAAATTCTCTGATTTGAAGCCAGATTTTTCAGGAATATCATAGAATCATATATCTATATCTATATCTATATCTATATATATATATATATATATATATATATATATATATATAGATATATAGATAGATAGATAGATATAGATATAGATATATATAGATATATAGATTGATGTATTCCCATGTATTTTTTTTTCACTGCAAAACATGAATGAATTAATAAATGAATAAGATAATACTATACTCTTAGGGGTGCTAAAGTTCAGGTTTCCTTGGGCACCAAGAAACCTAGGGTCAGTCCTGCTTAAATCTGCTTACCTAGAGCCTGCTCTGTAGTTGAAATGATTGTGTATTTGCCAATAAAACATAGTTGATGTTCAAGCCAAGGCAAAAGACAGGATTTTGAAAGTTGATTTTCAAGTTGGGCCAGCCACACTTAAAAAGTGGCACAACACAAATTTTTAACCAAATTTTCCTCTTCCCATATAGTTTAGTGCAGTACCAAGTTGAGCTAAGTACATTACATAACAAAGCATTTATTTTACACAACAAACTATCATTTTCAACATAATCCCCTTTACCTCTCATATATGTTTATTGATGAATGACTATCCACATGATATCTCTAAAAGTTCTCAATGAATTACTATGAAATTTTGTGGAAAGATTGACCATGAGTTACGGAAGAATCAATTAAAATTTGGACCAGATCCAGGACTTTACTTATTCTACATGAAAAGGGGTCAACGATGATGAGATGATAATGAAAAGTCGGCATTTGAATTTTAAGGGGAGTTACTCAATATTTGCACAATTAAATATCACTCCATTGATTTTTAGTATTTGTTTTCATTTAGTTTTTATTTAGTGTTTGATGTTGACTGAAGCTTTCTAAAATCTATTCATTTCTAAAAGTAAGTGAACAAAATTCCATAGTATAAATGAAATCAATAGAAACAAGTCTGGTTAGTCACTCAATAGAAACCACATGACGAATGTCTTTTAGCAGCATTGCGAGTGATCAATTAAAAGGAAAAGGACTGATCAATGAATAAGTTACTTCTGCCATCTTTTGTTGGGCAATGATAACTAAAAAATTCAGAATTTACAAAAATAAGCATGAATGCTGTTGGATATTAACTAAGGGGTCAATTAAGCATAAACTTACGCAGGAAATTGAACTCCCCACAAAAACCTATGGGGGAAGAATTTTCAAAAAAAAAAAAAAAATTTTTCCAGACATAATAACAAATAAATGTTCATAGTTTCAACCCTCTAGCTCCATTGGTACAACCAGTACATGTGATTCATACATAGCCAGCCAGCCAACTGGATGAAGTTGAAAACTGAAGAAACTTATGTTGATGTTGACAGTTTTGATTGATTTGAATTTTAAAATAAAATTGAAAT
The DNA here is from genome assembly GCA_963457665.1 of Thysanoteuthis rhombus. Classification (NCBI taxonomy): domain Eukaryota; kingdom Metazoa; phylum Mollusca; class Cephalopoda; order Oegopsida; family Thysanoteuthidae; genus Thysanoteuthis; species Thysanoteuthis major. The sequence goes on along the minus strand of OY735231.1, from coordinate 14,719,902 downwards.
AACAGATTTTGCCAGCTGTGGTCTAAATTACGTGCTTGTATCTTATTCTGTATAACATATATATTCTATACTTATTTGATTTACTTATTTTGTGATCAGAGGGACAATGGGTTAGGGTGTAGAGAGTAACATAAGTAAGTTGGTGTTAATTTTAAATGGCAAAATCATGATACAGAAGTATAGAACAAAAGAGAAAGGCCACACTTATCTCCAAAAATACAATATACACTCTTTGAGACGTGACTAACAATTTGCTCCATTTCCTATCACGTCTCGCATGGGATTATCAGTGCATAATCTAAAAGAATGACATTTTCCTTCCATAAATCTGATTCTTTGAATAGTGGCAGGACATTAATAATTGATGGCAGCCTTAAAGATTTTTTTTTTTAAATCATCATCATTATCAATCAGCCTTTTAAAGTGCATTGCTGGACATTGGCGTTCCCAAAGGTCTGCCAGCAGAATTTGATTTGGAGTCCCCCATCGCCTTTCAAACTTCTTTTGGGACATTTTGAGAGCTCACTTGTTTGCTTTCTAATATATTTGCTGTCTTATGATAAAAAAATTTAGATATCTTAAGACTTTCACATCTCCTTCTATTAATAGGCATGAACAGACAATATGGTGTGAAGAAAATTAGATACAAAATGATTATGACTTAAATCTTAACTTTATCTGCTGATTGGTCTTCATGGCCAAATCAGTAAAGTGGTGTCCTTGTCAGGTAGATTCCCAAGGATTACAGGATATAAGTTAAAATCCCATAGGGGCTACATTTCTATGTCCTATCCATGCTACTTACTTAACAGTTGTCGTATGTAAAAATTACCTTAATACATATCTGCACCTTGCATAAATGAATCACCATAGCTAATTATCAAAGAAAATTATCCAAAATCATGTAGGAAAAAAATGTATTTTCTATCTAAAATCATCTAAAAAGACATGTCTTTTAACTAAAATCATTCTTTAAAAATAGATCTTTGATCTAAAATCATCTCAAGAAAATAGGTCTTTGATCAGAAATTATCTAAAAAACATGGGTCTTTTATCTAAAATTATCTAGAAAATTGGTTTTCCATTGAGAATTATCTGAAAAAATACGGAATATGTCTGACCATACTCTCATAGTGCACTGGGGAGGTACAGCCAAGGAGAACTGATCTCCTGGAACAAGACAATATACCTCTGGAATAAAGCAATGCTGTACTATGTGTAATGTACTGCATGTATGATATCATAAAGTTATGCAAATTGATTACAGCCGTTTTGTTCATTTATTTTTCATTGTAAAAGATAAAAAAGAATTTGTAATGGATCTGGTTAGTCACTCTACAGAAACCGTCATATGACCATCATCTTTTGGCAACATGCTGTGTTGGGGTGATCAATTGATAAGTTACTTCTTGCCATTCGTTGGGTAATGAGCATTAAAAAAAGTCTGAATTTTGAAAAAAAGAAAACAAACGTGGATGCCGCTGGACTCAAAATATGGGACCAATTTGGCAAAAACTTACATTGTATATTGAACCTACCACTAAAAACCTGTTTTGGGTTGATGTTTTCAAAAAACAAGAAAATATTTTCATCTAGACATGAAAACAAATAAATGTTTAGATTTTTAGCCATCTAGCAACATTGGTGCAGCCTGTATGTCCAATACATACATAGCCAGCCAGACCAACTTGAAAACTGAAGAAACCTATGATGACAGTGCTGGTTGACAATTTGTAATGATAATAATAACTAGTGGGACCCGTGGAAATCCCACCGGCATTGATAATTAAGATATCCTCATTACTCCTGCATATATATATATATATATATATATATATATTATTGTGTCATCCACAGACAGCTGTTCCATTATATTACAAAGCTTCAGTGTGGCTATCGACTATCCATTATCCCATCCAGTACCACAAGGCAGGATTGAAACTTTAGCTTCAGACCCAGAGGCTGGTATCCTCCCTCTACTCCATGGAACTGGATGGTCAGTGAGGTTGAATTCAAGCGAAATATTTATTTATTGTATGTATTCCTCATCCACTAGAGTGCTCCATTCCATGTTGGAATATATATATATATATATATATATATATATATATATATATATATATATATATATATATATATATATATATATATATATATATATATATATATATATATATATATATGCAATCAATGTATATCATTTTGTTAAAGAAATTTTTTACTTAATCAACTCTACTAACATGCAAAGAAGATGAAACTAATATATCTGTTGTTGGACTACCATAGCCATCAAAGATAGCTGAGGGTTCCATCCCTTCTTTATGCATATAGATTTCAACTCTCTAGCCCTACTGGTGTGTCCTGTACACATGATACACACATCTATAAACAGCCAGCCAGGCTTGAAAACTGAAGGAACCAATGTTGGTAGTTTTGGTGACAGTTGTCGGTTTCTAATTCGCTGATGCTTAACACGAAGGAGTAAAACAAGTTTATGACTGGCCGATTACTTACATGATCTATGTTCGAAGGAGAAATTAAAATCAAAGATCTACATTAATTGCTCTCGTGAATTAGAAATGTTTTGCTCCATCATTATATATGCCAATTCAGTAGAGAGATTAATTTTTCAGGTGCAAGCTGGGGAAAAATATTGCACAAGTTAATTGGCTTCATGTAATGATCTATTTCGGTCGGGGAAGCAGCGGGGGCGGGGGTAATATTGCTATTTATTTAGCGTTGTTTCGATTTTTTTTCATATTATTTTATTTTTTTAGAGATGGTAGAGGGGGGGGGTTCGTAAAAAGAATCCTGCTTGGTGTTTCTCAGATTTAATGATTTTTCTATTTGTTCAAATTTGTTTTCCAGTCTTTTTCATTTCTTTCTTTTATTTGCCTTCTTTTTCTTTCATTCTTTCCAATGCTATGCTTCCTCCTGTCTCTCTTTTTTTTTTTTCGAATAATTCATCTTCTGTTTTCTTCATTTCATGTCTTTTTCTTTTTCTTTTTCGTTTTCTGTTTTCTTTCACATCTTCCAGATTTCTTTTACTCTTTCCATTTTTCTGTCTTGTCGCTCTCACTCCAACATTTTTTCAGTTTTCAAATTGGTCTGTCTAGCTGGCTATCTGGCTATATATGTATATATCATGCGTACCTGCCACACCAATGGAGCTTGATGGCTGAAATTTTCAACATTTATACCTCATTATGTCTACGCAAGATGTTTTCTTTCCATTTTTTAAAAATCTGCTTTAAGTGAGGGTTCTATTTTCTATTTAATTTCATCCAAAATTGATCCCTTAGTTTGTGCCCGGTAGCATTCATGCTTGTTTTTTGAAAATTCAGACTTTTTTAATGATTAATTTGAGAGAAGTAACTTATTCATTGTTTTTTTTCAACTTTTTCCAATTTTTTTAATTGATCACCTCCAACACAGTATGCTGGCTAGAGCTATTGGTCTCATGAAGTTTTCTTTTTCTCTTTCTTTCACTCTTTCCTTCTCTCTGTATTGTCCTTTAAATTCTATTCAAATAATTTATCTTCCATTTTCTCAATTTCATAACGTTTTCTTCTCTTTTTTTGTTTTCCTCTTTTCCTTTCATTCTTTCTTCTTCTGTATTTCTTTCTTTTTCTTTTCTCTTTTTTCCCTTAAATATTTAGAAACCATCAACCTAAACTGTCAACAAAATTGTAAACATGCGTTTCTGTAGTTAGTCTGGGTGGCTAGCTTACTGACTAATATTTTTTTTTGTTCAGTTTGCAATCTAAATCCATGCTAAATTGATTCCTTAGTTTGTGTCAACTTTTGTTTTTTAGATTTGGACTTTTTTTGGTGATCCAACAAAAGGAGAAAAAAGTAACTTTTCTATCAATCACCCCTTTTTCAAATTTTTTTATTTGATCATCCCCAACAGGGCATGCTGCCTAAAGACGTTAGGTATGTGACGCTTTTTATTGAGTAACTAATCAAACTTATTGCTCTTCTATTTTTGTTTTACTTCTTCTTTCTCTCTTTCCTATACACTTTCCTTCTCTCTCTTTACTTTTCTCTTTCTTTCTCTTTCTCTCTTTCTTTTCAAAAATTATTTTTCTTCTGTATTTTCCTTCATTTCCAATGTCTTTTTTTTTTCTCCTTTTTCCTGTCCCTTATCCCCAGGGCTGGTTTAATTATGTAACTAAAGTAACAATTACCACGGGCCCCACAATTTCAAGGGCCAGACACTAAATGCTTGAAAGCTATCAATTTCAATTCAGTAAGTATGATCTTCCACTGTTACTGTAGTACTATCAAATTACCATAGCCTCACAAATGGCCCACCAGATCAACCAGTCAAGTGGGCTACATATTCTTCCCACTTTGTTTGTCTGTTTTACTGTGTTTCCAGGTGCTCTTGGTCACATTCTTGAAGCTATAACTGTGTCTACACGCTTCACCAATGTAGCTAGTTGGCTAATATTGGAGATCCACTCCTTATCATGTTTGAGTTTTTATTTAATCCCTCCATCCCACCCAATCAGGTAGGATTTTAGTGGAGAGGGTTCAATTTGCGATGTACGCTTATGCTTAATTGATCCCTTAGTTTTTGTCCGTCTCTCTTATAGAAACTGAGATTATTTTGGTTTTGCATATGATCTCTGGGAATCCATATTGTGAGTTGAGATGTCCAGCTGTTGTCTGCCATTCTTGCAACAAGACCAGCCCATTGCCATTTAAGTTTTCTAATGGATTCTATGATATCCCGGACTCTGGTTTTTCCTGTAGTATATTGCGCTGTCTTGTGATCTCTCCATGTGAGGTTGAGCATGATTCTTTCATATGTACGTTGTATTGTTCTCAGTTTCTTTTCATTCTTCTTTGAATATCTCTTTTTTTCTTCTCATTTCGACCAATCTTTCCATTATTTTTATCTTCTCTCCCCACTTCTCCCCCTCTCTCTCTCCCTCCCCTCTTGCTCTTTCTGCGTCTTTTTTTTATAAAACCTTTTCAATTCAGTGTAGGACCTCAGTCGTCATAGGGGATGGGATTTTCCCAGATTCAAACAGCAACATCAACAGTCTCCCTCTTCTGACGTTTGAAATCAGTCATTACTTGAAACAAATTAAAAATGCAGAAGATCGTGTTCAGGAAAATTCAGGTTCAAGCCTTTTTCTCTGAACATTAGCGGCAAATGGCACCATTTCTCAACTGTTTTTATCTATTTTTTCTTGCATCCTACGTCTTTGTCCGTTTGACATTATTGCACTCAAATGCACACATACAACATACTCGCACAATACACTCGCACAACGCACTCGCACAACGCACTCGTACATCATATAATTATCAGGAACTTGTGTCTAGTCAAATAAAATATGTCCAGCATTAGATTCTAGATTTCTAATTCTTGGAATTCTTCTTTTCTTCTTCCTATTACTTGGGGTTTTTTTCATTCTATCTTGAAGGAACATTCCATGCCAGGGCTGCTATCTTAATTTATTAAGTTTAATAGCAGTAAATTTTTGAGCGCAATGACAAACACTATGGTTATGCAAATATATGTAAAGTGGATCAAGGGAACATTAATGTGTGATCTCAATGGGAACAAATATCAAGAGAGGTTTTGTGTTGGGACAACGATTCTTCCAAATGATATATAACAGTTTGGGCAAATTCTCTAAGGATGATTTTTATTCCTTTTTTTTTTTTTTTCTTTGCTCTTTTTTTAATTCTATTTTCATGGTTGCTGTAATTTTTCTTCGTCATCGTCGTCATCATCATCATCATCATCACTTCCACCACCATCACCATCATCATCATCATCATCACCACCACCACCACCACCATCATCATCATCACCACCATCATCATCATCATCATCATCACCACCACCATCACCACCATCATTATCATCATCATCATCATCTTACTATTATCATTATTATCATTGATATTATTATTATTATCATTTCAGTTTCTTCTTTTTCCTTTTCTTCTTATTTAACTTATTTCATTTTCTTCTTTTTCTTCTCTTTCCCATCATTTTATCTCCTCTTCTTTTTCCCTTTTTGTTATTTTCTTCTCTCCCTTCTTTCCCTTTTTCTCATCATTTTCTTTTCTTCTTCTTTTTCTCATTATTTTCTTTCCTTCTTCTTTTTCTTCTTTTTCACAAAATTTTCTTTTCTTCTTCTTCTCATTATTCTTTTTTCTTCTTCTTTTTCTCCTTTTTCTCATTATTTTCTTTTCTTCTCCTTTTCCTTCTTTTTCTCATTATTTTCTTTTTTTCTTTTTCTCTTTTTCTATGATCCTCAAAATTTTCTTCACCTAGTCCTTAATTTCCATTCGTTCAGGATTTTTTTTTTCTTAGAAACAGTCACCCAAAGCTGTCACTTTATGATTGGCTCTGTATGTAAGTATATACACATCATGTATAGGCCTACAATGGAGCTAAAGACCCCAAAATTTAAATATTCACTCCTTGATAAGTCCAGAAAAAACTTTTTTGTTGCTTTTTCTTTTAAATCCCCTCCCCCAAACAGGTTTCTATTGAGGTGTTCAATTTGCCATGTAAGTTAATATTAAATTGGTCCTTTTGTTTGTACCTGGCAGTATTCATGCAAATTTTTTCAAAAATTAGAATTTACTTGTAGTCATTGTCCAATAAACGGATAGAGAAGTGACTTATTCATTGATCACATCTTTTTCAAATTTTCTATTGATCATCCCCAGTGTGCTGACAAAAGACGTTGGTCACATGACAGTTTTTAATGAGTGACTAACCAGACTTTTTTCCTGAATCGCCACCTTTTATTTCCTCTCCCCTTTTTTCACTCCGTTCATTCTTTTGTTTTTCTCCTTCGTCTTTTTAACTTCCTTCCCCTTCTTTTCTTCTTTCCTATTTCCTTCTCTTCTTCTCTCCTTCATCATCTTTATTTAATACTATCCTCTTTTTCTCTGCATTTTTTTTCTTGATCTTCTTCTCCTTCTCTGAACTCATCGCTTTCTGTTTCTTCTTTCTCATTCACCATTTTCCTTCCGACTTTCTTCCAAATTTCTTCTCCCTCGAATCAAATCACTGCACAACCAACTAGCCAAGAGGGCTACAGATTCTTCTGTCTTTTCTTGTCTAGCTCTATGAGCCTCTCAGTGTGTGTCTCCAGGCACTTCTGGTCATGTTTTGGTGGCCACAACCATCAAAAGTTACATAAGTATACCATTGATCACCATCTAAGAACATTTTTTTTTGTTTTTTCAAAAAAGTGCTTTTTCGGGTCTCAATGGTCATTTTGGACTAGCAACGCCAAAAATCTTGTGCTGGCATTTTTTTGATAATTTCATATAAAAGATCTTTTTCTTTTTCTTGGGTAATTAGGTTTGATACACATGGGGGCTATGGTGATTTATTAATGTGAGGCATAGCTATTTCTCATCATTTACCATTCTTCTTTTTTGTATATTTATCTCTGCAAGTTGATAGAGATATATGTATTCTCATGTCTATCTGTCTCTTAGTCAACCCAATATCTCCAAAAATTCACAATGAATTTCAATGACATTCTATCGAAGGATAGGTCATGGACAAATCAGTTAAATTTTGGGGCTGATCCTTTTGTTTTGAAGTTACCTTCCCTGCATCGTAGCTACAAAGGGTAAAGTGTCCACCCTGTCTGAAGACAGCTCACAATGGAGTATGGAGGTTGGTGATGAAGTCCCAGTTTCTGTTGAATACATCAGTTTAGCAATCCTTGCAAGTCCCTAGTCTTGTCGAGACCAAGAATTTATTCTTACATCCCCGTGGTAGGATGCGAGTCTACCAAACAGATACCTCAACCTTAATCGCATAGCACAGGAAGTACTCGATTGCACGGCTCATATTCCCATTTTCTTTATTCATTGCAGAGTCAGTGTTAATAAGTACATACCAATTCCTCTTTAATAGTCTGATGCCCCAATACAAGGAGGTGTACTTCCCCATCACATAATCAAATAGCCAATCACACCAGTATCTTATCGACCAACTTCAACTTGGTGACCCGCTGATCTGAGTCCACAACCTGGTGACCTTAAAAGCTGCAAAGCAAAGCTTAAATTGTCCGCAATTGCCATTATTACAAAGATATGATCAAATAACAAAGATGAAAGGTCATTGCATTGTATTTTCTTCTTACTTATTGCATGATATCATCTATCTGTTGTTTATGCAGGGAAGGGTGTTGGGCATATGATTAGAAAACCATTAGACTGGAGAGTAGGAAATGTTTAAATTTGAATTCGACTTCCGACAAGTTGAGAACGAGAGAGTCAAAAAAACAAAACAAAACAAATCTGCTTAGTCACTCATTAGAAACCGTACCTTGACCAACAATTTTTAGCAGTATGCACTCCTGGGGGTGATCGATTAAAAAATTCGAGGAAAGAGTTCAATCAATAAGTTGCTGCTCTGACCTTTTGTTGGCAAGTTATCACTAAAAAGAGTCTGAATTTTCCAAAAACGAGCATTGTACAAAACTTGGGGATCAATTTAGTATAAACTTACATTGCAAATTGACCTCCCTCTTCTAAAAATCTATTTAGAAGGTGAATTTTTGTAAAACTAGAAAAAAATTTTTTATTTGCATAATACAGAGTAGTTGTTGAATTTTTCGGCCCATTGTTGTGGCCTATATGAGCAATACATGCTTACATACACACTCAGTCAGCCCAACAAGCTTTGTAAATGTTTGTGTAGAACTGATATTCTTAGGTTCACGCCATTTTTAGAAACTGTCAATCAAAACTGTCACCAAAATAATATTTTTTGCCGGCCACAATTTTATTTATGATCCACATTGTTAGCCATGAAATTGTCTGAAATTCTAGCAACATGACCAACCCGTTGCCATTGGAACTTTTTAATGAATCTTATGATGTCTAAAACTTCTACTTGCTTTCTAATACAATGTGCTGTCTTGTGATCTGTCCATGTAATGTTGAGCATGATTCTCTTCTGTGCTCATTGTATGGTTCTGTTTGAGGGTCAATCTTTTGGTTAGATTTCATGTTTCAGCTCCATAGGTGACTATAAGGATGATACATTGGTTGTAGACCCTCCCTTGTAGGACATGGGATTTTATTGTTTTTGAATATTGAGCTTGCTCTTCCGAAAGCTTGCAAATCTGAAGTGATTATTCACTTGATTCCTTCTTTTGAGCATTTTATGGAGATTCATTTTCCCATGTAAATATAATTTTTCACTTTCTTTTGCTCTTTCTTTCGAATGTTGATCATCATGTTGTTGTCCTCAACGTGTTTGTTCCATATGACATTTGTTTCCTGACATCTTCATTCTTAATTGGAAAGCCAACAAAGTCTAGTGGTATCGTGAGGTACTACTGGGGTGCTCTAGGTAAATGGTAATGATGCTTTGACCCTGAAACCATGCTCGCCCTCATAGTTATCATCTGCTGAAGACTTTATTGGTAGCACAGCTTTTATTTTTTGCAGCCGCATTTGTATGAAATTACATATGAATACATACATTCAAAGACATACAAATTTACATGTAAATTCAAACAGATATGTCTCAATGTAAGAAAGTATCTATTAAAAACCGTCAACCAAAACTGTCAGTATAGTCAACATTAACATAGGTTCCTTCATTTTTCAAGTGGATCTGGCTGATTCACCATAAATGTATGTGTCACATTTACAATAGGGCTAGAGAGCTAAAAATTTGAGCAATTACTCTGATTTAAAAAAATAGTTTTTTTTAGTGTGGGGTTCAATTCACAATGCAAGTTTATGCTGAACGGGTACCTTAGTTTCATTCATTCACACTTTTTTTTTCAATTCAGATATTTTTAGTGAAATACATGGGTAACGTGACCATCTAGACCTGTTTTACTATGTCATTCAAAAACAAATCAATAGATTGGAATAACCAAAGCTCTGGGGCTTGGTTATATCAATAAAGTTACAAGATTTTACCAGAATGCCTGTAAAGCAATTGTTGAGGGGAGAGACTTTAATAGTTGGATATTTTTCAGGGTTAGAGGCTGGGGGTCTCCCTGAATCAGGGGATAGGTCATGATGGGAGAGGAACCCCATGCGCTGGGAATGACAGTAAATCCTTGATGATCCACACTAAAGTTGACAAAGCTCCATGCTGGACCCTCCATCATAATTCAGTTTCACTCCATTAGCCACCATTTTGGGGAATCGGAAAATCGAGAATGTGTGTGACAGGGAATTAAAATGGGAGTAAAAAAAATGATGGAAACAAAATTGGAAACAAGAGAGAAAAGAAAGCAGGAAAAAAAAAGTTTTAAGAATCGATAAAAACTAAAAACACAGAATGAATATCAAAAATGAAAGAAAAAAATATAAAAAATGTATAAAAATAAATAAATATAAAAAAAAACATAAGTATATAAATAAATATAAAATGAATGGAAAATTATACGAAAAAAAAGCCAAGAAAAAAGCAAAAAAATTGATTGGGACCAGTAAGTAATAAATTTTAAACAAGTAGCAATATAAAAAAAAGTTTGCACTCAAAAACATTCACGTATACACGTACACTATTCCTTGAACACATGAACGCACCCATGAACAAGAACACATACGTACATTACATAAATACATATGTCGTCTCTCTCTCCAGGTGTGTGTAATTATATATATTTGCATTAAACTTCTATAGATTCAGCAAAATACATGCAAACGCATGTACCTATATATATATATATATATATATATATATATAGATATATATATATATATATATATATATATATATATATATATATATATATATATATATATATATATATATATATATATACATATATATATATACATATACATATATATATATATATATATACATATATATATATATATATATATACATATATATACATATATATACATATATACATATATATATACACATGTATTCGCATTCACACCAACTCAATTTGAAATGAAGGATGTGTACTTGCTGTTTGAAATTTACTTTTATTTCTCTGATTGTAAGCCTGGAATGTGTGTGTGCATACATAGATATATGTACAAGTGAACAATTGAGAATGAGACAGACTCGGGAGTAAACGTGTATGGTGACTTTATTTGTTAATCAATTAATTCATAAATGAATTAATTAATATGCTATACATGTTTCGGGATATATGTACCTTTAAGTCGTCAAAACGTTTCTGTTGAAAACAAATTTAGCATCAAATATATATATATATATATATATATACAAAATTTAACAAAATACATATATACATACATACATACATACATACATATATATATATATATATATATATATATATATATATATATATATATATAAATAAAACAAAATGTATCTAAATATATATATATATAATATACTCAGGTAGCAAGTTTCATTTTATGCAAGTTTCATTGCACGGTGTATAGAGGAGCTCCATCTAATACTCTGCTGGCTTTGGTTGTGCATGTGATCTCTGGGGATCCATGTTGTGAGTTGTGATGTCCATCGGTTGTCTGCCATTCTTACAACATGACCAGCCCATTGATGTTTGAGTTTTCTAATGGATTTTATGATGTCTCGGACTCCTGTTTTCTCCCTGATATATTTTGTTGTCTTGTGACCTCTCCATGCAAGGTTGAGCTTGATTCTTTCATGTGCACATTGCATAGATCTCAGTTTGTGGGGCAGATTCTTGGTTAGGTTCCATGTTTTAGCTCCATAGGTGACTTTTCAGGACTTAATGATCTCTCATTAATACATGCTGAATGTATCATTTGGTCTTCACAGTGTAAATAGAATCAAAAATTTTTAAAAAATGGGGTTTTTGCAGAAATCGACTCTGCGACCAATTAGGTAGCTGCTTCAGGCACTGGGTTAAACAGCCACCAGCAATGCAATAGCTTTTATAACTGCTTAACTCCAAAGTATCATTTTTGTTCATTCATTGTATATATCTGCTCTATTTGTTTCTCAACATGGACAATCATATTATGAAGAATATGGATAGATAATCTGATAGAAATTACTATAAATAGTATAATGAACATATATATAAAGTAATATATATAGATAAAATAGTAAAAAGAATGTATATAAATATAATAAATGGTATAATTCATTTGCTCAATTTTAAATGCTTTCCGCTGAAATGGCAGGGATAGTATAATTATAATTCATTCTGACTACATCCATTCTTCAATGGATGTTCTTTACATGACATCAAATTTTGATGCTACGATTGTTCAATTATTGACTGTGACGGTGAGTAATATTTCAGATCCAGTGTATTATTATATGATATGCTAGATGTTAGTTGTTTATTTTTTTGAGCTAGATCTCATGGATTGGATTGCACAGGTCTATTTGAATACATAGATAAGCTTCATTTCTCATTGCCTTTCTGAAAGTCTGGTAGAATCCGACCAGTCCATTGGTTCCAATTTTTCAACCTTGAAATCCAAGTTTCCCACGTGAATTCTGTCCATTAAAGATTCGAGCAACCACAAAAAAATCACCAGAGACACAATGGCCCAGAAAGATGTGTGTTACCTCTCAATCGAGGCAACCAGCATCCAACCTTCCTGCTTGGATTCAATTTGAGAACTGGGAGGCTTTGGGTTCGGGGAAGTGAAAGCAAGAATAAAAAAAGAAAAAGAAAGAAACCCAAAATGAAACCAAGTTACATTCTGTTGCATCTAATTGAATCAGTGAAGAGCAAAGAACGAATTTCCAATAAATTAATTCGGGATAAAAAAATATATATATATATATATATATATATATATATATATATATATATATATATTACTCAAAGATGGAATCAATGGAATTGTAGGAACTGGATCAATATGAATGAAAAATACATAAATGTATAAATATGCAGTCATATATATATATATATATATATATATATATATATATATATATATATATATATATATGCGTGTGTGTGTGTGTGTGTAGAGAAGGGCTATGATAGTAAAATTAAACAACACATACTGATCACCTGGAAATCATTTAGAATGAATAGAGACACATTAAAGGGCATCTTGTCAATGTGCTTAAAGCGTAAAGTCTGCTATGAATGGATAATACCAGCTATGACTTGTGGATATAAAACAAACGTGAATTGACAAAACGAATTGAGAACCAAATTAGAATCGTTCAGAGAGTCATGGAAAGAGCAATGATTGTCAGGTCACTCAGCAAGAAGAGATGACAATGGAGAAAAGAATAACAGATTGAGCTCATGGAATAGTAAACACTTTAGGGACTGAACAGACACAAGATGGAAGGCTGAGAAAGGAATGTTTGCCGGTAAGACATAAAGAGGTTAGTGCAATCATAGTCGTCATGGAAGGAGGTAGAAAAGTCCCTTGTCCATTGTCCTATTTATGATAGCTGACGATGATTTATATATATATATATATATATATATATATATATATGCATCTATTTTTACAGTAACTCATATCAATGAATATGATATATAAATATATACATATACATATGTTAATGATACAATATCTTAAATGATCCTTTTCCTGATTATGCAGCACCATGTATATCCAACAAATATGTAAATATTTATGTATATATATATATATATATACATACATTTACAGATTCATACACACACACACACTCATACACACAATTCAAGAACTAATGGCTAAGCTTTGATGTAATTTTGCCCCCATACAGCGCATGCTTGAGCAGACATTCTCCTGTGGAGTTACTCAATCAGCCTTGAGATGCTCCTGAGTGAGCTTGTGTGCTATGTAACTGTCATATTCACAATGAATGAATGAATATAAATGGTCTTTTCTTCCTTGAAACTTGGAAAATTATCCATGGAAACTAATTAAATGATTTTTTTTGGAACCAGGTAAAATTAATTGAATTTAGATCTGGAAATTTCACTGTGTAACATTTGATCTATGTGAATAATATTTGCTATTGAATTAAGTGCATTGACTAGTAAAGGAGATTATGTCGGAAAAATATATTTCTTGAGGGATTAGATCAAGCTAAAAAAAATGAGTAGGTTTGAATAATGAGGAATAACTCTTTCTAAGAAAATGTCAACCAAAATTGTCAACATAGTTTCCTTCAATTTTTAAGTCTGGCTGTCTAACTGGTGTCTGACTGACTATCTATGTATGTTCTGCGTGTACAGTCTGCATCAGTAGAACGAGGGGAGAGGAGTTTAAACATTTACTCCTTATTAAGGCCAGAAAAAATGTTTTTTTTTGTTTTTCGAACCCTCTTCCCAACAGCTTTTTAGTGGGGGTTCAATTTGCAATATGGGTTTATCCTAAATGGACTCCTCTTCTTGTCTCGAGTAATATTCAGACTTTTTTCAGAAATTCACTCTTTTTTAATCATCACTACCCAACAAGAGTAGAGAGAAGTAAGTCAGCCAGATCTGTTTCTTTTAAATTCATAAAGAGTCAGAAAACTTTTCGTATTTTTAATTCCACGGATTTTACAGCTATGCATTACGTATCAGTTAGGCTCGGGGCCACAAAGGCTGGCTGACTGGTTAGAACCAGACTCATTTCAATAGTAATAGCCTGTTAGGTTAGCCTGTTGACCACTATTCCATACGAAGGCAACTACTTCAAGGGAATTTATCATCTAATTCCTCTGTTTCATACAGGAATCCTCCATTAAAATACAGGTGTAGGGGTCCAAGAGAGCCAACCAGATTATATGTAGTTGCCAACTTTGCTATTTCGTAGCTAAATCTAGCTCTTTTCTGGCTATAACTATTTACCTATTTTCATGCTAGATCACTATTTTGATATCAACCTTCCACCAGTGTTATACCGTGCATGTCACTGAAAACAAACTGCGTCATAATGGGAGATGCCTTTATTGGTTTTTGTACCTTTGGATCCAACTTTTGGCTATTTTTCACAGCTAGACATAATTGAAACAATCAGTTCATTGTGAAATAGCTCTTTTCGATGCTGGGGGTATTTAGAACGAATACAAAATATACAGGTGACAGATTTATGACTGAATAAGGTATACAATCAAGTGTAGCGTCAGATTAGGGAAAAAAAATGGCTAAAAATCGAGGACAACCAACAGAAAAAACAACAAATCTGGTTAGTCACTTGAAAGAAATCATCACATGACCAACATCTCTTAGCTGCATGCTGTGCTGGGGGTGATCAATTAAAAAGTTTGGGAAAAGAGGCGATCAATGAATAAGTTACTTCTTACCTTTTGATCAGTAAAAAAAGTCTCAATTTTCAAAACAAAAAAAACTGAAGCTAGTGGACACAAACTCGAGGGTCAATTTAGCATAAGCTTACACTTAAAATTGACTTCCCCCATACTTATTTGGGGGGGGGGGTTAAAAAAACAAAAAGACTGTTCATTCTAGACATAAGGAGTAAATGTTCAATTTTTTCAGCCTTCTAGCTCCAATCTGTACTTGTGATACATAGCTAACCAGCCAGTTAGTCAGACCAACCTGAAAACTGAAGAAACCTATGTTGACAGTTTTGGTGACAGTTTCAGTTGACCATTTCTAATTCCTCGCAGCAAAAAGATTTTTTTTCCGATTTTCCAAAAATCCTGCTTGATCACCTTGATTCTGAACTGAAGATTTTCCTGAGCCGAGGAGCGCCCCGCCCCTCACTCACGGGCCCTAATCCTCGTACCTGGAACATATTTCACACTCCACAAGAAATTGGACTTTTGTCTTTGGCTTTATCATTGGCGGGAGAGAAAGCACTTTGGTTGTTACCAAGATTACAACAGATCAGGAATGGCACACATTAATCACATCCCTAGTTATTCCTGCACCCCCCTGCCCCGCCCAAAGTGCTTTCCAAAAGGCCCCACCCTTCTCTATCACAACTCTTTTCATGTTTTCTACTGCTTTGACATCTTAAACCTTATCTAATTCTTTCCATTCATTCTCTTTTTTTTGTTCCTTTTCATTTCTTTTTTTTTTTTTTTAAAGAGGGGCCCCTGTTATTTTTTTTGTTTTTTTTTTTCACTTTTTTGGTAGGGTTAGAGTTGGAGGGTGAGGCCGGGGTTGGGATGGGGGAGGGTTCCCTTGTAGTTTATTTCTGACAAACGAATAGAACTGTTTCCCATTAGTCACTTGTGCCCGCAGTTTTCTTGTGGATATATCATCCGAAATGGACAGAACATCACCTGGAATTGGTCCCGAGAGGTTCGGCTCAAAATGCAAAACACCCACAGATTCATAGACGTAGATAATCTCTCTTGTTCCAACCCCCCCATCCCGACCGCACCCATTCTATCATATCCATTAACTCTCTAATATTACATCTATCGGATATGTCTCTGAGCACAAATACACATGATTTTATATGCATGCGTTTACACGTGAGCTCGGTGACATACACAAGTGGCTACGCACAAATTTATCTATGATAAAAAAAAAACGAACTTGGCTGCCGCAGGGTCAAACTTCAATCCGACCTCTATTCCGACTGAAGATGATAACTGAAACTCTTGTATTGCACGAAAAATAAATGAAATATCATGAAAAAATATATAATCCCCAGTATAGATGTATATATGAGAAATGAAATATGCCCATGCATATATGTGTAATAAATTTCCATTGATATCTAAGACTGGTCAATTTAGCTCAACCTGATTGACAGCCTACAGGCAATCAGTTGGTCATGATGCTGATTATTGCGACTTCTGTATTATATATATTATAGATTCAAAAAATATGAAAATATATAATTTTCTCCATGAAAATGTATTTATTTATCAAAGAGTGAAATAAACCCTTACTTTTCTGTAAGATAAATTTCAATGTCATATAAAGCTTGTCACTTTAGCTCATTTGATAAGAAACCGGCCTACCAATCAGTTGGTCACAATTTCCAATCAGCATAAGGGAAATGTCAATTTCATATAAGTACCTATTTATTTGAAAGGAATAAGTCCTTGCATATTTACAACATAAATTTTGGCAGTAAGACCTGTCAATTTAGCTCTGCAGGTAAGAGGCATGACTACTAATCTGTTGGTTGTGATTTCAAATCAAAGTAGGGGAATGTCAATTTTTACTCCCCTAAATTTGATGAGGATTATTCTTGTTATTGTTACAGTAGAAAAACAATGCAATGTTTGGATCAGAGTTTGACAATACAATTTGCATCTATGAAGAATCTCCCTCTATCTATCTCACACACACACTACAAATAAAATACACTCAAAGGTGAGCCTGTACATCAAAGTGTACATTCGTACAAATTTGAATTTACATGTATAGTTTTAAATATATATAACTCTCATGTTCCAGGTACAAGGATTAGGGCCCATTAGTGAGGGGTGGGGCACCTCTCAGCTCAGGAAAATCTTCAGACCAAAGTCAAGTTGATCCAGCAGGATTTTTGGAACTTGGAAAAAAATCTTTTTGCTGGAAGGAATTAGAAATGGTCAATCAAATCTGTCACCAGAACTGTCGACATAGGTTTCTTCAGTTTTCAGGTTGGTCAGACTGGCTAGCTAGCAATGCATGTATGTATGTATGACACGTACAGGTTGGATCTAGAAGGCTGAAAAATTGAACATTTACACATTATGTCTAGAATAAACAGTCATTTTGTTTTTTGAAAATTTCCCCTAAAAATAGGTCTTTAGTAGTGTGGGGTCAATTCTTAGTGTAAGTTTATGCTAAATTGACCCGTCAGTTTGTGTCCAGTAGCTTCATATATATATATATATATATATATATATATATATATATATATATATATATATATATATATATATATATATGTATATATATATATATATATATATATATATATATATATATATATATATATATATATATATATATATATACATATATATATACATATATATATATATATATATATATATATATGCATATATATATATATATATATATATATATATATATATATATATATATACATATATATATACATATATATATATATATATATATATATATATATGCATATATATATATATATATATATATATATATATATATATATATATATATACATATATATATACATATATATATATATATATATATATATATATATATATATATAATAGAATGTTTTAACTGAAACCAATACAAAAAACCATAGTCTGCTTTGCATACCATTCTGACCCTCAAACTGAGAACAATGGAATATGCACATAAGAGAATCATGCTCAACATCACATGGAGAGACCACAAGACAGCACAGTATATTAGGTGAGAAACTGGTGTCCGAGACATCAGCGGAACCATTAGAAAATTCCAGACAACCAATGGATATCACAACTCACAACATGGATCCCCAGAGATCAAATGCAGAATGGAAGCTGGCAAAAAATGAGAAGGAGAGACAAACTTGACAGGTTCAGAAAATATTGGCTACGCGACGTCCACAATAGAGAGATGTGGCAAATCCTGTTGAAGGTCTATGCCAAACAATGGATGATGAGCAAATGTGTTTAAAATTTATGAAAGCAAAACAAAGGTTAATATATAAATTATACACTTATTGCCTTGAATATCACCTTTAATATGCAACAGAATAGTTTCTGTCCTTTGTAATTCTATGGATGATTTTGACATTGGTTGAGATTTTAGCACTTGAAAAACAAAGGAATGCCCGGTATCTATTTCAGAAATAAGGAAGTAACTGAAAGGAAAAAATGGAAGTAACCAAATACTTCAAAGTTGTACACCTGAATGACATACAGGAAGTATTGGTCAAGTTTAGCATTGTAGTTACAATGTAATTAACAACCTCCTAAGGACTTGAAAATGATTTTTCTGAAAATTGACTTATTTCCTGAGGAAATGGAAGTGTTATGAATTGAAAGCAGAATTAATTGTTTTCAGATTTTTTTAAAACACTTCTATAACCAACTAAGTGAGAAATTAAAACGATAAGATCCTGCTCAAACATGCCAAATTCAACTTCAGAAACTCATTATCATCATCAGTCTGTTTGCATCTGTCATCGGACAAAGACCTTCCCAAGATTTGCCAGACCTCTCTATCATGGGCATCATGGAGCCAGTACTTTCTGAATTTATTTAGCTTGTCACGCCATCTTACTTTCTGTCAGCTATAGTCTCGCACCTGATCTCTGGGGTACCACATTGTGCATTGTGTTGGCTGACATTCTGGCAACATGTCCAGCCCAGTGCCATGAAAAATCAATAACACCCTAACAAGATGGCCATACACAAACTAACTCCATTATCATCATCATCAGTCTTTCAAAGTCTGTCGTTGGACATAGACCTTCCCCAGGATTCGCCACACTCTATCATGGGTGTTGCGGAGCCATTACTTTCTGAATTTGTCTAGCTCATCTCTTCGTTGAATATTCTGCTGGCCTCAGCTGCACATGTGATATCAGGGGATCCATGTTATGAATTGTGATGTCCATCGGTTGTCCGCCATTCATGCAACATAGCTAGCCCACTGCTATTTCAGATTTTTAATGGATTCTATGATGTCCCTAACTCTTGTCTTTTCTCGGATGTACTGTGTTGTCTTGTGATCTCTCCATCTCCCAGCAAAATTCTTTCATGTGCACATTGCATAGTTCTCAGTTTAAACTAACTACACAACCTTGAATTCATGAATGAACACAAATAAGAAGTTAAAGGAAGCAGTGCAACTTGTTCTTGTGGGGAAAGAGGAAACTTTTGAAATTTAACTAATTTCAGAGACGTTTTTAAGGCTACTTAGAATGAGTATTTACACACATAGAGAATGGAGGAACTCTATTCCCCCTCGTCTCAAAAGTAAGGGAGCACCATCAACAAACATTCCAACAGCACTACACTACTGGTGTAATATGAAATACAAAACTCCTATGTTATAAGTAAATAAATTAAACTGGTGAATTCCTGAAATGAAGGAATCGGCTCAAAAATTTCTAAAATTCTTGCCTAAAAATACAAGATCTTCCATGATTTTTATCTTTGATTTTTGAGGGCTTCCAAATCAGCAAAAATTAAAAATTGATTTCGTCCGCACTTTTCTTGTTTAATGAATGAAAAACTTTAATTAATTAGTCATTGGGTACATCTTTGAGCAAATCAGTCTCTTACATTCGGGAAGAAAGACATTTAAATTTTTCATTTTGTTTCATTGGAATTTGACTTATTTTATTTTCCTTATTTCTTTGTTTTTAAAAAATATGTAGTCACGTAACAAGTGTATGTCCATGTGATCTTGAATTTGAAAATGCACCTGTGATAGAGTCTCTTTTTTGCTTTTTAAAAGGAATGAAGAAAGAACAAAAATAATACACTCAAATCAAGATGGTATCAAGCAAATTAAATTATTTCTAAAACTCTTAACGAATTCTTCAAGATTTTTCTGTCTTCATTTTCTAAAAATCTTAAAAATGTCATTTCTTTTTCTGTACGGTTTTTGTAAATTTTTACAACTTTTGACGTGTCTTTTTCTTTCCAAATTTTACTATTTTAATCTTGTTTTATTTATCTTTTCGCTTTTTCTGATTAACGTGTGCAGATTCAGTGACATCTTGAAATTAAAATGGAAAAGAAAAAAAAGTTTAATTTCAAAATCTTGTCAATTTGAATTTGACAAAAACTTTTAAATTTAAAAAGAAAATTACCTCGCTCTAGAATTAAGAAAAATAATTTGTAGGTATGAACTGAAATGAAAAAAATAGGTATGAGGAGGGTTTCATTTGGAGATGATAATTTATCGGTGGTAATGAGTTGAAAAGAATACTGTAATAATGGTCATGTCACCGAGTGGTAGTAATGGTAGCATTTATATCGATAATGCGGTTGATGGTGACGGTGATGGTGGTATATCAGTCATATACACCACTGATGCTCATGTAACTTATTGTCTAGTACAGCGATGGTGAAGAATTTTAGCTCAGTGCGACAAAACATGAATTCTTTGAATAACCCTGTTATCAGAGTGTCTTTTACACGTATATATGAACTCTAGTTTTTGGTAAATTCTTATAGATAAGCAGATTATTTTTTTAAAATATTTATAAGACTTGGAGTTAAATAAAATACAACTTGAAATTTCAAAATATATTTATAAAACCAAGATAATGAAATAAGATTTTAAAAGTTTTTCATCAAGGTCCATCATCAACATTATCATCAGCCTTATAGCATCCGTCATTGGACATAGACATTCTCTAGAATTTACCAGACCTATCATGGGCGTCACGGAGCCAGTTTTTTCTGAACTTGTTACACTGTCTTATATTTTGCAGACCACATTATTGTATAAGATCTCTGGGGATCCACGTTGTGTATTGTAATGTGTGTCATTGCTGGTACACATGTCATAGGTTAGCCATCACTGGTCCAGTACCTCTTTTAATCTGGACAAAATTATGAGTAGACACTTGAATTTCTTGTGGCTCACACACTAGTTCACTGAGTGAACAAAGGTGCCTTTGTGTGTGGACTTTTACCATAGAGAACTGAAATTAGAACATCAGTCTGATTACACTAGAAAATGTTTTCAATGGATTAAGTAATATCTATAAGTAAAATGTACGTAGAAAAACGGCCCACAAACCACAAAGATGTTGCCAAATTAGGGAACAAATTTGTGAAGCCCGTGGACAATGAAAACCTCAGCCTCAAACAAGTATATCATGCAAATGAAACTGCTTCACATTGTTGATGGATCCTCAGGACCCTAGGAGGTCCTTTAACTTATATACCTATGTCTAGTTCATTTATATTGGTAAATTGTACCATTTATCTTAATGTATTGCATTTAACCATTTTATTCATATTAGAAACTTTAAAATCAAATTGTCAAAATAGCTCTCTCCAGTTTTCAAGTAAGTCCAGCTGGCCATGTTTCTATGTATGTATCATACGTACAAGCAACCCCATTGGAGCTACAGACCAGTAAATTCAAACATTTACTCCTTACTATGTGTATGAAAAAAAACCAGTTTTTGCTTTATTTAAAATCACCCTCACTGAAATGTTCTTTCATCGGGTTCAGTTTGCAATCTAAGTTTATGCTAATTTGGTCCATTTTTGTGGTGTTTGTTTTTTGACAATTCAGACTTTTTAGTGATTGCATCCTAACAAAAGGCGAGAGAAGTAACTGATTCATTGATCACTCTTTCTTCCAATGTTTTTATTCATCACCCCCACACGGTATGTTGCCAAAAAAAGTCAGTCACCAGACAGTTTCTATTGAATGACTAACCAGACCAGTCCAATAATTGTTTGATTTGAGTTTTTAACACTTGCAATGCTTCACAGATACGAAATGTGCAAAATTAGTGGGTCGGAGGTCTATTATTAGATTATCATTACAAGACCACTCTTGGACCGTCAAAATGGTTCAACCTGGGACTGTTCCGGAACCAATCGATGGAGTACTTGTATTTAGTTGTTTCACTAAAAAAGGTCAGAAGAAGAAACTGAAGAGAAAACTAAAATAATACATTTTTTTAAACACAGTATTAGAGACCGTCAACCAAAACTATATTTGATATAACTTTCTTCAGTTTTTAAGTGGATCTGGTGGGCTGTCTGTCTGGCTGGCCTATGCAGGAACTCTCCAAAAGCCCCTTGTGCTATCAAACGGTCTATCAAGACAAGCTTGTCAACCATTGTGTCACAGTAAGTAGCCATCTGCTTGGTATATAAGATGAAACAGTAAGACAATAATGCAACTATGATAACAAGAGAGCCATTCTCAATTCACACAGATATAAACATGCTTACAATGATACTTATATGATGATAAACATCATTAAGTTGAGATAAAGCTACTTAGTTATGAATATTTGAATGAAAGGTTGAGAAGAGAGTTTGATAACAAGATTGACTACTGCAGGGTCAATCTCATCTCTAACTTCTATTCTAACGAAAGACGATTATTGTAAATAAAGTAAAAAATTTTGCTCAACCTCACATGGAGAAACAACAAGATGGCAAAATATATCAGGAGGAAAACAGGAGTCTGAGACATTAGAGAATCTATTGAAAAATTCAAATGGCATTTGGCTGGCTATGTTGCAAGAATGACAGACAAGCGATGGACATCACGACTCTCAACATGGATTCCCAGAGATCACATAAGAAACCGAGGCCAGCAGAGTACTGGATGGAGAGACGAACTAGACAAATTTGGAAAATACTGACTGACTCCACAACGCCCACAATAGAGAAGTTTGACAAATCCAGGGGAAGGTCTCTGTCCAACAATGGATGATGATGATGATGATGATGATGATGATGATGATGATGATGATGATGATCAGTGAAATTACCTAAATGACAGGAAAGTTCAACTTTTTTCACATAAATCAATACTTAGTTTTAATTTGATCAAAAGTTCATTTAATCAAAACAGAGATGTAAAACAACTATTTTTTTACAATCAAAAGCTTATGTAATCAAAGTGAAATCAAATTTTTTTTACAAAAAATAAGTTATATTCACCAATTGGGCAATTCAAGTAATTTGGGGTAACATATACAATAAATAAAAGATTATAAAAATGTTTTTTTTTTAGTATAAAAACTATTTATCTAGTAGAATGAAAAAAGCCCTTGCGTATCAGGAAGATGAATTTTGTTGATATGTGAGACCTGCCAGCCTATCAATCAGTTGGTTGGGATTTTAAATTACGGTAGGGAAATTTTATAAGTGTAATGGGAGTCCGAGACATCATAGAAACTATTAAAAATCTCAAATGGCAATGGGCAGGCCATGTTGCAAGAATGAAAGACAACCGATGGACATTAAGTCTCACAACATGGTTCCCCAGAGATCACACGAGAAATCGAGGATGACAGAACACAACATGAAAAGATGAACTTAACAAATTCAGGAAATACTGGCTCCGTGACACCCATGATAGAGAATTGTGGCGAATCCTGGGGAAGGTGTATGTCCAACAACGGACATTAAAAGACTGTTGATGATGATGATACAATAAATAAAAAATTGTAAAAATGTATTTTTTCAGTATAAAACTATTTATCTAGTTGAATGAAAAAAGCCCTTGCGAATCAGGAAGATGAATTTTGTTGATATGTTAGACTTGCCAGCCTATCAATCAGTTGGTTGGGATTTTAAATTACAGAACGGAAATTTTATAAACGCATTTATTTATCAGAATGAAATAAGCCCTTGTGTATTTATGATGAATTTTATTAGATGAGTTTGACTCGTCAATTTAGCTCAGTTGGTAAGAAACAGGACTACAAATCAGTTCATCTCAATTCCATTAATGTTGATTTTTCACCCAGCTAAATTTGGTTAGGAATGTTCTTGTTCTTGTAATAGTAGTAAAACAAAGTCAACTCCAGGTTTGGACAGGTGTTTGACCAAAAGGTGGAGGTACTTTACAAACAGAAGTGCGGAGTGGCATAAGAGTTACCAATACAGAAAACAGAAGTAGCGGCCTACGGTTGAGTTTTGTCCACCGATGCCCAAGGGAAGGCACAAATTCATTTCTCCCCACAGTTATGAATAAATAGTAAGGTAGTTGAAGATCTGTAGCCCTATAAAGCAGTCCACTCAAGAGAAGATTACTCAGACGGTAGAAACAGTTTGGCAGCCGACAGAGCTGGTCCCAAACCCAAGTAAAGAAGAGGGCTAAACATACAGCAAGCAACTGCATTCTGTAATAAGCTTAGCTGCTGCAGTATCAAGCTCCATTCCTAATTCTTTTGTGATTGAAGATGATTACTGCAACTGTTGTATTGTATATATAATGAATAAAAAATTTATAAATAGATCTTTCTTTAGTAAGAATATATTCATTTATAAGAATCAAATAAGCCTGTGTGTATTTGTAATATAGATTTTCGTATATATCTAAGACTTGTCAGTTTGGCTCAGTTGGTAAAAGAGCCACCTGCTGATCACTTAGTCAAATAATAGAGGGAAAATGTTAATTTTATATATCAGTTTAGTTTAACAATATGAGCAGACAAAAATTGAAAAGTTTATCTGGCCAAATTAGGAGAAAATTGTTCTTGTTACTGTAGGAAAACAAAGTTAACTCTAGAGGTTAACAAAAACCAATTTGCTTCTTAAACTCCAGCAGTGGTTATGATCCAATGCTTTTCAAGTTTTCCTGGAATAAACAGCATGAGTACCCACTAAAACTATATATATATATATATATATATATATATATATATATATATATATATATATATATATATATATATATATATATATATATATATATATATATATATATATATATATATGTATATATATACACAGTATATGTGGTGCAAATCAGGCTAGCAGTATAACATAATGTAATAACATATAACGTAATATAATACGATTCTTAGGGGCAACGAGGAGAGAAGGCTGGAATTATCAGCCCTCTAGATCCAGCGGTACTGATTGTATATGTGATGCATACATAGCCAGCCAACCAGATGGACCAACTCAGAAACTAAAGAAACATTGGTTTACAGTATTGTCTAATTCTAATATTATACATAAGTATGCTGTGTATGTACTTGTGACACAACAAATATTATCACGTGCTAATTGCTGAAACACATGTACATTCGCTAATGAAATATAGCCACATAGTTCAACATAATTACTATCATTTGTGCTATTAAAACACACACACACTTAAACACACATACATATATATACATATACATACATACATATATATATATATATATGTACATATACATATATATATATATATATATATATATATATATATGTACATATACATATATATGTATATATATATATATATATATATATGTATGTATATATATACATATATGCATATGCATATCTATATCTATCTATCTATCTATATATATATATATATATATATATATATATATTTATATATACATATATATATTTATAGATATATATTCTTATATAGTTATAGTGTAACTCACAAGCAAAGGAAGTCACAAAAACACTGAAAAATATAAAAACAATCAGATGAGAATCTATTGATTTACTCCTACTAACACCCATCCACTCATTCATGGACAAAACTTTTTTTCCATGCCTGACAATTTTTTGCTGTTTTTTTTGGGGGGGGGTTCTTTTTCAATTTTTTAAGCTTTTTAATTTTTCAAACCCAAAACGAAAGAGAAATAAATAAATGAATAAATAAATAAATAAAAGACCGAAGGATTATCTGAACACTTAGAAAATGAAAAATTACTCCCATGTTTGTATAATTTCTTCCGACTATTTTTGACTTTCGTCTCTTATGGAAATTGGCATTTGTCTAAAAAACAGAGTGAATAAATCAAGTAAAGCCGAACCCTATATATATATATATATATATATATATATATATATATATATATATATATATATTACACAACAATGTGGGATATAGATTATACACCAGGCCCTTTAAGAGACTAGTATAGGTGTATAGGAATGGGGCGCTATAATGGAGAAACAAGTATGATTATTGATAGAAATCAGCAAAATAAACAGATTTTGATTATCATCATTTTTATCTATCTCGTTTGGTTTTTATGCAATGAGCACGAAGCCTCAATAAAATGTTCTTTATGTTTATTATCATGTGTATATAAACATACATTTGGCTCTTTAAGAGATTGATATTGGTATATACATTTAAGGGATGCTATTATAGAGAAACAAGTGTAATGGTTGACAAAAATCAGCAAATAGAAAGGTATAAATTCTAATGATCTTATCTATCTATCATCTTTATCTATTCTCTCTTCTTTTATGTACTGAGCATGAAGCTAGAATAAAATATTTCATCATTTCTGGAATTTCTTATATATGGGAAAATATCAAACAGATGGACAGAAAGATCTGCTTGTGTGTCTTTGAAAACCTATGAAATCAAAGGAGTGGATTCTAACACTGGATTGATAAAAGAAATTCAGACTTTTTCAGTGATCACTGCCCAACAAAAGTCAAGGGAAGTAACTTATCAACATTGACATGTCTCCTTAGAGTTTTTATGTACTCTGGATGAAATCTTAGAGGAAATGTTTCATAATTTTAGCAATTTCTTATACATGGGAACATATGTTGCATTTTCATGTGACCAACAGATAAAAAGATCTGCATGACTATCATCAAAGATCTGTCAAATCAATGATGAACAGATTGTCTTATCAGTTTTCATGCCATCTGACTAAAACTTAAATAAAAATGTTTCATCATTTCAGCAATCCCTTATACACTGATGAGCCATAATATTATGACCACCTGCCTGGTAAGATGTTGGTCTGACATGTAAAACAGCTCTAACCTGATCAGGCATGGACTCTGCAAGACCTTTAAAGCTTTCCTCTAGAATCTGGTACCAGGATGTAAACAATATGTCGTTTAATTGATGGTGTTTTTGTAGCATCACCATCAGCTCAATGGGATTGAGATCTGGAGAACCCTCTTCATTTTCCTTGAACCATTTCTGTACAACTCAAGCAGTGGGGTAAGGCGCATTGTCCTGTTGAAAGATACCACTGCCATCAGAGAAGACTACTGCCATGAAACCATGTACCTGGTCTCCAATGACATTAAGGTAGGTGGTACATAATTAAGTACCTTCACATGAATGATAGGATCCAGTGTTTCCCAGCAAAACATTGCCAAAACCATCATACTGCCTCAGTAACTTGTTGTTTTTTTCCAAAGGGCGTCTTGGATCTACTGCTTCTGAAGGAAAACAACACACGCACACACTGCCCTCGAACTTGTTCAGCAGGAAGCAAGATTCAGTGAACCAATTGATTCTCTTCCATTGATACAAGATCCATTTCTGATACTGGCAATGTTTTCAGTGAGGAACATTGGTCAGCATCGGGGTGTGAAAAATCATGGTAATGCAACAATGCCGCTACAAGGTACACCTGCTCATAGAGAGACATGAATGATTGAAGCAATGTTGGATGGGGGAGTGCGGAGATCTAAATCAAAGGTTGCGGTCTTTGATCGAGAGGAGGCAGGACAGAAACCTGAACAAACAAACAGACAAACTAAACAGCAGGATTCAAAGAGGTATTTTACTGTTAGTGAGGACACGAGAATCCGCACAGAAGAGAGTAATGTGATAAAAAGAGTGAACAGTAAGAGATCTTTACTAAATTTCATGAGTAAATAAATAGTGTTAATTTTCTTCAAATTTATTCTTGGATGAAGTATTGCAACATCATTATCAATTTTGACTAGTTTTTCACCTTCATCTTAACTCGGTTGCTTTTTATCACAACTTCCAATTTGATCGTAATTCTATGACAACACTTGAACATTGCAATTGGACGGGGGACTTTATAAAGTTTATATTAAGTATAAGTGTAAAGTCCATGTGATTGAATAGTTAAAATTGGCCAGACATCTACTGGACCCCGTCTGGCTGGAGGGTGTCAATTCATTCCTCACTGTGGGCTTGCTCTTTATTTTCCAATTGCGCTCTTCATTCGTAGCCGTAGAATTATGGTCTGATTCAAAGTTGAACTGAAAATTATGGTGAAAGTAAAAACTAGTCAAAATTAATGATAAATAAATACTGAATGCAGAAAGTCTTAGTAAGTAAATTATTGGTTGATTGATTTGAAACTTCTGTAAAAAAAACAAACAAACAAACCGAAACAAACACAATTGGGGTGTGTTGAAATAATTCTAATGGAAACAAGCTGCAGCAGATATAATGAAATCGATATACTTTGCTTTTTGTTCTGTACATAAGTTATATATACAATTCGAGAGTTATGAGTTTTGTGGGGGGGTTTTCAAGAATGAATAAGCAACATGATATCTAGCATAAATATTGCAAAAGGTATACAACCAATACGTTACACTCAACCAGCCTGATTTTTTACCTGGTGTACGAAAGGGTGTGAAAAAAGTATAGTAATGCGGTAACACCAATATAAGGCACACCTGCTCATAAGAAGGCACAAAAGAGTAAAATGAGTAAAAAAGGGAGTGAAGAGATCTGAATCAAAGGTTGAGGACATAAGAACACATTCAGAAGACAACAGAGTGATAACAAGGATGAAGAATGAGAAATCTAAACTAAATTTTATGGATGAATCAACATTGAATACAGAAAGTCTCATTTAGTTGTCTATTGGTTGATTGTGCTGAAATTTTAATTAGAAAATAAATGCACAGATTTTGAGCCATAAACATGATTTTAGCATAAGCATTCAGGAGGCACATTTGGTAAGAATTATGCATACACAAGGCACAAAATCACTCAACTTGGGTTATCATAGTTACACTGACTGGCCTGTGGTTATCATATTTTCATCTGCTATAAGCCTTATACTATGTTCGCACACCAGTAAAGGATAGTCAATCTATTTTGTTAAATGTATCAAATTAGAAGTTTCAATAACCTGCTCTGCCTTTCTGGTAATAGTGGCATGAGCAAACAGGTGTCCACAAGGCTCAAATATTAGTATTTATACATATATATATATATATATATATATATATATATGTCTAGAAAGATTTACAGTTTTAAACACCAAACACATTCAGAACTTTTTCAAAAATCTTTTTGTGTCACTTCAATCACTTATTCCCCAATATCTGTTAATGTAATCTATATAATTTTCTTCAGAGTTTTTTATATTTTATATATACTTGGTTATTATGTTACAATGTGTATATTTTCTCTTGTTTGGATCATCAGTTGTTTACCATGGAACTATTTCAGGGATTTTAAAAACAAAACAGCTATATTAACATGGCACCCCAGCAGTGTCGATCAAACACCACCTTTCTTTCAGTTATGATTTTAATATATAGCTTACATCATACATGTAGTTTGTTTGAAAAAAAATTGTTCATTAAATTATATTATTGAGAAGTGGATGTATGATCTGATAGAAATGTTGGATCATATATCCATTTTCTTCAATTGTTCATTCTGTTGCTGTTGTCTAAGCCAAATGATACATTCATTGTGTAACAATGGGATATGATTTTGAATAGAGTTCCTATTCAATTCAATAATATAACACAATTTATAATCATATATATATATATATATATATATATATATACATATATATATATATATATATCAGGATTAGTAAATCCTTTATCAGTTTTCTTACCATCCAATTATAAACTTTATGTATTATCTAAAAGCCATCAGCTTCCAAGATATCAATACGTTTGCAAAGATTGCAGCCTTTTCTCTGTTGAACAGCAACTGGAAACACTTCATGTGCAAAAGAGAGTCGAAAAAAGGTGAGAGGGAAGTCTGTCAAACTGAAAGAAAGATGCTCTTAAAGTCACTAAGAGGGAAATCCTTTAAAAAACATGTCTTGTATGATTAGATAAATAAGAAGTAGAGGCATGGTTAGTCACTCAAAAGAAACCATCACATGACCGATGCCATGTTGAGGGTGATCAATTAAAAAAAATTGGAAAAATGAACAAGTTACTTCTCTCAGCTTTTGCTGGCTATGTCGCAAGAATGAGACAACCAATGGACATCGCAACTCACAACATGAATCCCCAGAGATCACATGCACAACCA
Organism: Thysanoteuthis rhombus; assembly: GCA_963457665.1. NCBI lineage: Eukaryota > Metazoa > Mollusca > Cephalopoda > Oegopsida > Thysanoteuthidae > Thysanoteuthis > Thysanoteuthis major. Next base: position 14,689,384 of record OY735231.1, on the reverse strand, counting down.
AGGCTGGAAGAGTATTAGATGGAGAGACCAACTAGACAAAATCAGAAAGTACTGGCTTCCATAATAGAGAAGTTTGGCGAATCCTGGGAAAGGTCTCTGTCTAATGACAGACTTTGAGAGACTGATAAGGATCATGACTAAAAAAGTCTGAATCTTGAGAAAAAAAACAAACGGGAATGCAGCTTGGCACAAACTAAGTGACTAAGTTGGCCCTAACTTACATTGCAAACTGCACCCCCACCCAAAAAACTATTTTAGCGGGAATTGAAAAAAAAAAAATTTTTTTTTCTAGCCACATTAACGAGTCAATGTTTGAATTTTCTGCCCTCTATGTCCATATATAGCCAGACTGACTTCAGTGTCCATTGTTACAAAAATAGCCAGACCGCCAGATCAACTTGAAAACCAAAGAAACCTACATTGATGCTGACAGTTTTGGTTGACGGTTTCTGATATTCAATTATTTATCAATATGGAATTGATTAGTCAAGCAATTGTTTACAGAAGATTGGAAAATGAAACACATTTCCGCAAAATTTGTGCCTTGTATCTATCTATGTCTATTCATATCTATCTATCTATCCATCTATCTCTGTTCATTTTTATCTATCTATCAATCGAGCGATCGATCTATGTTCCTCTCTATCTATCTATTGATCAATCTATCTATATCTATCTATCTATCTAGATTCATATCTGTCTGTCTTTCTACCTATGTTTGTATCTGTCTAAATGGATACATAAATAGATAGATAGATAGATTGGATAAATATAATCTGTTCATATCTATCTTTCTACCTATCTGTCTATTGATCAATCTATCTACATCTATGTATAGATTAATATCTGTCTGTCTATCTATCTTTCTATATTTGGATCTGTCTAAATGGATACATAAATAGATAGATAGATAGATAGATAGATAGATGTGGATAGATATAATCTGTTCATATCTATATATCTACCATTCTATATATCTATCTATCTATCTATCTATCTATCAATTTATCAATCAATAAATAGATAGATATGCAAAGACATTCTGGAACAAAATGTTTGCTAAATTTGAATTTAATGTTAATTTATCAAATGGCGATGAAAGTGATTGAAAAAATATTTTTTTCAAAAAGGGGGAAAAGGTTGTAATTTTTATTTTGTATTCTTCCAAGATTTCAGCTTCTATAAAAATCCATTACTAGGTGATAAAATCTGATCGAAGAATTTGTATGTTTCTGATTTTGATGAACATTGGTTTAAGGGTGTAAGGAAAGGGGGTGCATTGGCACTGTTATGTTGATTTCCAGGGATTGTGTGACAGTAAGTGTTGCCATTTCAAAATGATTGCACAAAATTATTCAACGGAAGAAGTTATTTTGAAATTGCTTTGCAGTCAAAAGGATTCCAATTTATTTCTTCATTCTTTATTTCTTCATTGTTTATCTTATTCCATTTGTTTATATCCAACCAAAGCTCATTCATTTTCCTTCAATTATGTTTTTTTCTTTTCTTTTTTTATTATTCCTCTAGATTTGATTCATCCTCTTTCTTTCCTTATTTATCTTTTTCTCTTCGATTCTCTCTCTCTCTCCCTCTTGATAATTCTCTCTCTCTCTCTCTCTCTCTCTCTCTCTCTCTCTCTCTCTCTCTCTCTCTCTGCCTCTTGATAATTCTCCCTCTTCTTTTTTTGGCCTATTTATCCTACATCTTTTTTTTTTCTCGCTCCTCTCCATTTTTTTCTCTCGTTCGTACTTCCTTCCTTTTTTTTTTTTTTTTTGGCTACTAACTTCCATTCTCTTTTCCTCATTCTTTTTATGCTTTACTTTTCTTCCTTCCTTTCATTCTTCTTCCATCCTTTCTTTAGTTTAGATAGGTAACTTGCATAATCCTAATGTGAGTCCTTGACACATAGATCTTAACCTCTCAGAGACAGTCCTCTCATTCAATTAAAGAGCTTATTAACAAGAATGGCCAAATTTTGGACTCAAAAAGTAGAAGTAGTAGTAGTAGTAGTAGCAGCAGCAGCAGTAGTAGTAGTAGTAGTAGCAGCAGAAACATGGTAATAATAATAATAATAATAATAATAATAATAATAATAATAATAATAATAATAATAATAATAATAATAATATCATTATTATTATTATCATCCTTCTTTTTCTTCTTCTTCTGCAATGAATCTTTCTTTACCAGTGAATAGCATGGAGAAGTGATCTCAATCTCTGTTTGGTACAATTTGTGTTTGCTTCACTTTAATGGCCTTGGGAAAGGTAAGGATCCACTTACCTCCTTGAGCTATGGGTAAATAGTGGGATAGTTAGAGCTCTTTAGCTTTGTAAGACAATCTAGCTTGGATGTTGGGCTCGCACCCTCCTTCCCTCAGTTAAAAGAAAATCACATTTGCTGAAGAAACAATGATTGAGTCTCCATGAATTGTTTGAGGAATAGAGACAAAAATCATTGCTTCACGTGTCGTGTGATACGGGATTGTCAGAGTACAAGTGTTACCTTCTTTCTCAGAAGAGAATGGCCGTCCGTTTGATCACATATTTGACAACAACTAATCAAAATTAATGAAATCACACTTGTAATTGACAAAGAACTGAGTTGAAGAACATTTTTACGGCTTAGTCCAAACAGACTTTTTTTTTAAAATTAGGCCGTGGGCTGGGGGGAGATTAAAGAAAGAGAGAGAGAGAGAGTTAGAAAAAATACAACTTTTTTTGTTGCATGTTTTTTAGGATTTTTTTTAAGAAAGAGAGATAAGAATAAGAGAAGGAAAAAGTAAAGAAGAAAGAGGAAGGAGTCGGTAATAAGAGAGTTAAAGGAAAAAGAAAAGAAGGGAATGAACGATGAAGGTAGAATAGTCTGATAAGCAATGATTGTTTTTTACTTAAAAGAAGAAATGAAAAAGAGAATGTAAAGATGCCAATTGGGTTTTATAGAAAGAAAGAATGAAAGAGTTCAATAGAAATGGGGAAAGAGTGAAAAAGAAAGGAAGGAAAAAATATTCAAAAAGAAAAAGAAGTGAAGAGACAAAGTTTTAAAAAAAGTCTAGTTAGAATCTCAAAAGAAAACAGCACATGACCAACGTCTCTTGGCAGCATCCTGTGTTGGGGGTAACTGATTAAAATTGCAAAAAAAGGATGATCCATAAATAAGATACTTCACTCACATTTTGTTCGGCAGTGATCATTAGATATGCTTGAATATTCAAAAAACATGAATGTTGCTAGACATGAACATAATTTAGCATAAACTTACATTGCAAATTGGACCCCTCCACACACACACTAAAAACCTACTGAGGGGGGAAATTTTCAAAGAACAAAAAGTTTTTTTCTAGAGACAATAAAGAAAATATTAAAATTTTCAGCCAGCCAGACCAACTTGAAAACTGAAGAAAACCCATTTTGACAGTTTTGGTGACAGTTTTAATTGATGGTTTTGGAGGGGGGTGCTTAGGAGAGAAAAAGAAAGAGAGTTAAAAAAAATATCAGTTTTTTTTTATTTTCATAAATGAAACTTGGCTTCTCTAAAAAGAGATAATGTCCTCCCGAGAACGTCTTTATTTTTTCGTGTCTGTAAAACTCAAATGAAAACAATACTCGAGGAAAAAAAAATATATAAATGGTACGACTAAAAAAAGGAATTAAAATAAATATTTTTTTCAAATTAAGGAGAAAAAAGAGAAATGTGAAAGAAGACAAAGAGTTATTGCAATCTTGGGAGCACCAATAAAAAGAATTAGTGCCAAAAATGGAGAATGGAATTCATTCATTTTTGTCTTTAATTGTGCCGCCTGCTCTTGGGGAAGAGGCAGCGTGTCTTAGGAATTAATAAACAATGAAATTTGGACAAGAACAAAAATAAGGATGGGGTTAGGGTTAGGGTTAAGGTAAAAGAAATACATTAAAATTCTAAGAAAATGAACACCCATCTTTAAACTTCTACGGTAACTTTTTTCTTCAATTCGTTTTTGTTTTTTGTTTCGTCTTGTCTTTTTTTAAAAATCCATTTTCTAATTTCAATTTTGAAAAATAACATTTTAGCTTTGAGAAGCATCTTTTTTCATGTATATAAATCTTTCCTTTTTTTGGTGGGGGAGTGAAAAAAAATAAACATTTGAATTCAAAAATGATAAACCATGTTTAGATGTTAAAGATGATCTTTTTTCCTCCAATCTGTTTTCTGTTTCAAACTAGTCATTTTATTTTAATTCATTTTATTCACCAATTTTAGAATATTTAAAAAATTCATTTTTCAGCTGTGTGAAACATTGTTTTTGTGTACATATGTATTTATATATATATATGTATATATATATATATATATATATATATATATATATATATATATATATATATATATATATATATATATATATATGTATATATGTATGTATGTATGTATGTATGTATGAATTCCCCTGATTTTTTTTCTTTTTTGGCTTCCTTCCAAGTAAGAAGTTAGATAAAACAATATGCAAGAAATAATTTCCTTCAGATTTTCAAAGATATATCTCACTCGTTTCTGTCACTTGAAAGAAACTGCCCCAAAATATAATAAAACAAAATTGGCCTCTGATGTGTGAGAAGGACAAAAATTAAATCAGTACAAAAAACATGAATTGAAAAAATCTACCAAAATGTTTCTGGGGAATCACTTGAACTGCAAGGAAAAATATTGCAGAAAAAAAGTTAGCATACAAACAATGACAGCTCTAACTCAGAAGAAAACCGCTGAATTCATAAAACCAAACAAAGTAAAAATGTGATGACTGGTTGAGAAAAAAAGCCCAGAGAAAAATCTTTTGATATCAGCTGATTGTTTTTTTATTTGATATTAAATAAAATATTTTGTTTGTCCTTTTTGATATTCCATCATTTAAAAAAAGGGAAACCTTTAACCAATTTTACAAAGGAAATAATGACAAACTTAAGTGGACTTTTTCCTCTTCTTTCGATGGAATGGAATGGGTTAATTCTTTGCCCACAAGAAGGTTCTGTTTTTATCTTGCATTTTCTAACCCATGAACTGCTGAAGGTGACAAGTGCAATAGTTATCCATCATAAGGTGAAAAAAAAGCCATATTCCATTGCAAACTACTCCTTTGTAAGTAATCAATTGCAAGATAAAAGCCCTGATCCACGAAAAGAACTCAGTTGCCATCAATCGCAATAAAATGGAAATTAGAAACTATAAATCAAAACTGTCACCTGAACTGTCAACGTAGGTTTCTTCACAAAAGGTGGGAGTAGTTACTACTTCATTGGTCATCAGTTTTTCCAGATTTTTCAATTGATCATCCCAATACTGCATGCTGCCAAAAGATGTGGGTCACATGATGGTTTCTATTGGATGACTAACAAGACTTTTTTTTAAGTTTATATTTTTCGAACCCATTAACCCTGGAAAGTGGTTGATGCAATAGTTATCAATTGGGTGAGAAAAGCCCTTTGCTGTTACAAAATAATCCATTTTAAGTAATCAGTTGCAAGATAAAAGCCCTGACTCACAGATAGAACTGAATTACCATCAATTACAATAAAGCAGAATTTAACAGAGTTAATCATAAACAGAGGATGGCTTCTTTTCCAGTGAAAATGGATGTATTACACAGTTCAAACATTATAAAATATTCATTTGAAACAAACTTTGAAAAGAAAAGATTAAACAATGACAATAGACACCATCACATGATCCACATCTTTTGGCAAAAAGCCTTGTTGGGAGTGATCAGTTAAATAATTGGGAAATGGTGCGATCAATAATGAATTATTTCTCTCGCCTTTTGTTTTGGCAGTGATCACTATAAAAGTTTGAGTTTAGAAAAAAAACAAGTGTGAATGCTGCTGGACACAAAGTGAGGGACCAATTTAGTACACTGCACTTAAATCCTACATAAAAAACCTATTTGGTGAACTTCCAAAAAATAAAAAATGTCATCATCATCATCAGCAGCCTTTTAGCATCCGTCGTTGGACATCGACCTTCCCAAAGATTCATCGGACCTCTCTATCATGGGCATTGTGGAGCCAATACTTCCTGAACTTGTCTAGTCCATCACATCATCTTACTTCCGGTTGACTACAATTTTGCAAATAATCTCTGGAGATCCATGTTGTGAGTTGTGATGTCCAGCGGTTGTCTGCCATTCTTGCAACATGTCCAGCCCATAGCTATTTGAGTTTTCTAATGGTTTCTATGATACCTTGGACTCCTATCTTTTCTCTAATATACTGTGCTGTCTTGTGATCTCTTCATGTTTACTCATGCTCCCACAAGAGCAAGATGTGACACAAGGTCATTTTGATGTGGGAAGATAAAGCACTGCCCGAAAAATTATTCCAGTCCTCGCAACCATAGATGTGAAAGCGTCCAGACAAGCCTGTCCCATCTCTTTGAGTGCAATGGGATAGCGCAGCTCTGAAGCAAACTGCTTCCCAGCAATTGGGCCCAGTAATAATGTGAGTACCTAGGACGAGTCCGTAAGTCCTCAATGCATTTAGCAATACCGAGCCTCAGTATCCTTCATTGGCTACGACATTGCACCTGCACACTCAGACTGACACACTCCGCCAACCAGTCTCCGCCCCATTAGATATCTCGGAACAGTCTCCACACCTTGAGCAAGGCCATGTTGTAGATACTACACTTTGATCAGAGCCAATAGGCAAAAAAAAGGTGAGGCTTTCTCATGTGCACGTTGTATGAGAAAAAAAGAGAGGATTAGAAAAGTGAAGGGTAAAGAAGTAAGTGAGAGAAGGGGGTGGGTGAAAAGAGAGGAGAGGAAAAAGAAGAGGAAAAGGCAGTCAACAATGGAGATGAAATAGAACAGAAAAATAATGTTTTAAAATTTTAGTGGTAGCAGGTTTGGTTAGTCAATCAATAGAAACTGTTACATGACTAGCATCTTTTGCCATGTTGGGGGAGATCAATTAAAAAATTCAAAAAATGAATTAGTTACTCCTCTTGCATTTTGTTGGGAAGTAATCACTGAAAAAACGTCCAAATTTTCAAAAATCAAGTTGTCACAAACTAAGGGCCAATTTAGCATCAACTGACATTGCAAATCAACAGTCTCACTAAGAACCAATCATTAGGGGTGGGTAGAAGAAAAAAGTTTCTTGTAGACACAATGAGTAAATGTTTGAATTTTCAGCCTTCTTGCTCTATTTGTGCGGCCTGTACGGGTCATACATATGTAGCCAGCTACTCAGCCAGCCAGACAAACATGAAAACTGAATAAGCCTACATTGACAGTTTTTATAGTGGTACAGAAAGAGAGATAGAAAACAAGAGAGGGAGAAAGAAAAAGCAAAGCGTGAGAACATAAATGAAAAAAAGAAAAGAAAGAAAGAAAAAAGAGAGAAAGAGCTAAATAGGAAATAATGTTAGAAGAAAAGATTAAAAAGAATGAAAATGAAAGAAAGGAAGATGGAAAAAAGGGGAATGAAGTAGAGAAGAAAAAAAGAAAAGAAAAAAATGATAGAAGGAAGAAAGAAGGAAAGAAAGAAAAAAGGGAAAGAAAGAAGAGTAAAGAATGAAAGAAAGGGAAAGAAAAGGAAAGAAAGAAAAAAGGAAAGAGGGAAAAAGAAAAGAAACAAGAGTACAGAAAGAAAGAAAATGAAAGATAGAAAGAAAGGAAAGAGGGAAAAAGGAAAGAAAGAAGAGTAAAGAAAGAAAGAAAAGGAAAGAAAGAAAGAAAGAAAAGGAACAGGAAGAAAAGAAAGAAAGAAAGAAAGAAGGAAAGAAAGGAAAGAAAGAAAGAAAGAAAACAAATAAACAAGACAATGAAAGCAAGAATCAAAAAGACCTTGAACTACAAAAATATCTACCCAGACAGTATTATGAATTTATATCAATAGTGATATTTTTTTAATAACCACCATCAATCTTGCCCCTTACCCACTGGCTGTCTGTCTCTCTCTCTCTATTTACTGTTAAGCTGATAATGATAACAATATTTTTAAATGAAAGATTTTTTGTTCATGTATCTCTCCATGCAGTTAAAAATACGAATTTCTTCAGACGAGAAAGAAAAAGGATTATGAATCATCATTTTCATTTTCATAATAACTACATAAATCCCTATTACTAATGGACTTTATGTAAGGTGTAACCGAAACTGCTGCTGATAAATTGATCCTTATGTTAGCCATGTATTTTGCTGGTAAATGATTGATAATTTCTTTACAGAATTTTTGATCAATTCAATTGAGCACAAGATTGTAGACAAAAAAGAGCTTATAATAGTCTATTTGGAGGTCTGCGTTTACTTGCTTCCCAATGATAACGATCTGATTTCCTTCTAAATGATACTAAAAGTTTTATTCCATTTATGAGTATACAACCTGTAAGAAGTCAAAATGGTGCTTTGTAGCCAGCATTACAAATGAAGGTAAACTTAAGACAAAAACAGCTTTGATCTTTCAATAGACCCAAAAGCTCCAGTCAGGCCTTCCGTAGGAACAAGCAGGAAATCCCGATTGTAAGGTGGGTTTTCAGCTATAAAAAACAAACATGGCTGCTGATCAGAGGGAACGATGGTTTCAATGATGTCATTTGGACTTCTGTCTTCTGGTTAAGTCTTGGTAGCTCAATTGGTAAAGAAGGCAGACATAACCTGAACTCCCTCTATATAAAGGTATGCGTTCAAATCCCACTAATTATTTATTTTCCAATGAACACTGTTTGTTCACTGCCAAAGAGAAATCTGTCTGAGTAAAAGTTGCTATAAAAAGCAACTAATAAATTAAGTTGAAGATAAAGAGTATAAAATAATGATTCTTTATTCTGTCAAGGAATAGTTTTTCAGTCCTCTATTAAGGTCTATATACTTATTCCACTTTTCACATTCTTTCAATATTATTCTGGGGTCTGTGATCCACTATCAGAAAAGTTTTTTTCTTCTTGTTCATTATAATTAGATATGTCCATAAGGACTGAATGAGGCAATCTGTTTGAATCAAAGCTCCAGACTAACTTTATGCATCACTGTCCCGAAACCATCATGAAACCATCTGGAGAAATGATTTTTACTATGAGTGAATATAAGCATTCCTAAAATCGAAACAATTTTCTTTTTTAATTGGTTATCATCATCTATGGTTGTTAGTTGTTCATAGCATGATAAAGACACCATAAAAATGCTGAGGAAATAAATGATCATATGTATTTTGCTCCATTGGAATACTCTAATTTAAAACAAATCTGAAAAGTTATAGGTAGACTGCAGAGCTGCAACAGTTAATTGATTAGTTAAGTATAAAATTAATTGCCAACATAGTCTTCCATGACAATGAATTGGATATCTTTTGGCTGTGTATAAAATGAAACATTAGAGGAAGTCATTTCACACTTTCATCATCATCATCATCATCATCATCAGTCTTTAATCGTCCGTCGTTGTCCATAGACCTTCCCCAGGATTCGCCACATGTCTCTATTATGGGTGTCATGGAGCCTATATTTCCTGAACCTGTCCAGTTCGTCTCGCCATTTCGTATTCTAACAACCTATGCTCTGCATCAAATCTCTTGAGATCTGTGTTCTGAGTCGTGATTCCCATCAACTGTCAGCCAATCTTGCAACATGACCAGCCTATTGCCATTTGAGTTTCCTATTGGTTCTCTACGATGTCTCAGACGCCTGCTTTTCCCCTAGTATACTGCACTATCTTGCAATCTTCCCATGTGATATCGAGCATGATTCTTTCATGGTTCTCAGTTTGGAAAACAGTAATCAACAATTTTCACCATATTCTGACATTTCACAGAACATGTAGAACACACTGAAAACATTTTATCAACAAGTAATTGATTAATTGAAAGAAAAATCAATAGAATAATCGATAATGAAAATAATTATTAGTTGCAGCTTTAGCAAACAGTCAAAAAATAGAGAATTAAGAATGAATAAATTGGAGAACCCCATTTCTGTGTTTCATTCACAGTCTTTGAACTGAGGTTTTCATGTCCTGCAGCAACTACTTGGTCAATGCTTTCTCATGATCGTATCTAAGACAGATAAATGTATTCTGTAGGAGAGGGATATTATTACCAGTAGTAAAGTATACATTTATATGCATATACAATGTACATGCTTGCAGACGTATACTCTATATATCTTTCTAAATTGGGCATGGGCAAGTTTTTTGGTCTAGCAGGGAACATAAGACATTTTCTCATCTTCATCTGGGCCACACATTTAGGGCAGCTATTTCCGAATATTTCCCAACCAATCGCATACTTTTTCTGACCCGCTGTATTTGTTTATTACAAGGCTTATCTTCATCAATTGCTCTTCTCCAGGGTCTTATCTATCTTGACCTTTGTACAAAAGGTTCTTATGCTCTTATTCTGGGCGACTATTCATGGCAATTCATTATGATTATCATATTGTATTTCATAACACTTCAAAATGCTTAACAGCAGTGAGGGAATGTAGAACTGTCTGCTTCTCAAAGAGTGGGGGATTCCAAGTCCCCCCCCCCCCGGCCATTTTTCAAAAAAATTCAACCAATCTAAGAAATGTTCTGAGACCATTACTGATTAGTATTTGGATATATATTGGCTTTTTTTTTCTCATCTGTGAATTGTTCAAACAGAGAATTCAATTAGATTATAAATAGTGGGGGTGAGTCGCTATTGTCCCTCCCCCTAAAAGTAAGGGAACGCTATTTGGATATGTTGAAACAGCAAAATACCATCAGGCCCCTAACAGGCAGTAGGAGGAATTCCCTCCTGAAACATTTCGCAGATAAAAAAAAAGAAATAAAAATAAAACAGAATATTCACCCCTGGATCTCATTGGGGGTAGGGGTCATACTGCACCCTCCCTCAAACCTACGGCTGGATTTGGTTTGGTTACCCCTTTGCCTTTCCAAGAATTTTCCCTTGGTATAGACCTAACCACTGATTATTATTATTATTATTACTTTGAATTTCTCAACACTTTAAAATGCATGACAATCTAATTCAGTATTTTTGTACCCACTGGCTGCTGGAACGTTAATTTTCAGTCTGAGCTCCCTTCATTTCACAAAATAGTTTTTCTTTGTTTACCAACAAAACAGCACTTCTTCTAGCTCTTTATTTCCTTTCTTCCCACCTTTCGATCTGTCCCTCACTTACCACACTTTACTTTTCCCTAAGGTTACTTCTGGGGTTGATTGTGACATCAATATCGGAAGGATGTATTGTGTGATTCCTAAATGCTACATTTAAATACGCAGCAAAAATAATAATGATATAACAAAAAGGCAGGAAAAAATAGTTTTTCTGTCAATTAAGAAGCAAATTCAGTTACTGCTGAATAAAAGAACAATTTCACTTGTCTCCCGGTAGCCATTTTCATATTTACCCTTGACTTTTCCTTCTCCCTTCCCATGATCCTTCATTTTCATTCATTTTATTTTTTATTTGTTCATTGCTGATTCTTTTGGTAAGCCGTAAAAATTCTTTCATATTTTCATCTTGTTATAATTTTTTTTTCCTTTCAAATTGTTCTGCCTTTAGCTTTCTTTTATATTCATACATCTTTTTTGAGGGAACAGATTTAAAAAAGGGGGAATAAAAAGAAGAAATAAGAGTGAGAGGAAAAAAATCCCATAAAGGGAGGTAAATATATATCTGACTCCATTTTGTTTTTTTCTCTTTTCCCCATTTTTCAAGTGCACCAGCTTTATGGTATTTACGATATGGCTTCTGTATTAATAGAACATATCTTTATGACTCGTTTTATTTTATATATAGATTTTTTTTTTTTCACACGTTCTTTATTCCTAGGGGTTTTCTGGGGCTATATTGAATTCTTATAAAGGTTGCTTCCGTCTTTTGACACTTGCCAATTTATACGATATTGATTTGTTAATCTCCATCAATTATGAACCTCTTTGAACTTTATTACGCATGATTTTACTCTGTTTGCAATAACTGATAAAAAACAATCGAGTTTTAAAGCTGTTCCAATAATAATGATCCATAAATATAGCTAAGTGGTTACGTTGCTAAATCAAAAATCAGAGAAGTCTGTTGTTCAAGTCTGCATGAACAAAGGAGACGAGTTATATATAAGGAAGACTGGCTGCTTCAGAATCAAACTCCATGCCTCAAATATGAATATGAGGTTAAGTAAAAAATAACAGGCTAGAAAAGAACGTTGTCAGAATGAAAAAAATCTCCAAAGAACATGTTATCAAAATGAACAAATTTTCTGAAAATGTCATCAGAATCCCAATTTCGCTTTTGTTTTTTCTCTTCCTGGTTGCAAGTTGACATTACATGACATAATGGCTTTACTCTTTCTTCTCCCCGCCTTTCTCAATATGAAAAACTTATCTCCCCTATCTGCAAAAACAAATTAATTGTGATGATAAAGTCAACTCTCTAGGGATTCGACAATATGCAAAC
>OY735231.1:14514471-14671971 GCA_963457665.1 Thysanoteuthis rhombus | reverse complement strand
CTACCTTGTCTTTTCGCATACTGTAGATTGATAGAAATTTTGGCTAACAGGTCTGGTTAGTCATTCAATAGAAACCGTCATGTCACCAAAGTATTTTAGCAGAATACCGTTTTAGGGATGATAAATTAAAAAATTGTAACAAAGAGTGATCAATGAATAAGCTACTTCTCTTGCCTTTTGTTGGATCTCTAAAAATGCAGTTGGGTACATATTAAGGACCAATTTAGCTATAATCTACGTTTTAAATCAAACTACACACTATAAAAACTACTAGGGGGAAGGGAATTTTGAAAAGAAAAAAAAGGAGTGAATGTTGGAAATTTCATCCCTCTTGCTCCATTGGGCTAGCTACTGTACATGATACATAGCCAGCCAGCCAGCCAGCTAGACCTAATTGAAAACTTAACAAACCTATGTTGATAGTTCTGGTTGACAGTTTTGGTTGACGGTTTCTAATGGTAAATCTAAAAGGAAACCATTTAGGTTGAATTTTTGTTGGATTAAGAGAACGTTGAATATCAGAAGTTATACAATAGATCGTAAGAAACACTGGTAAATATTTGATGGGGATAAAACATTTTGTTTTCATTTTTTGGGGATTACTGGTGATTTAGGGCAATGGCAATTTAGTCCCCTTCAAAATATTACCCTTGGGACCTCATACTTATCCCAACGTGCATTTCACTTTTCAAACTCTCACCAGGGTCCTCTTTCAAGATTGCCATCATGTGTATCTTTGTGTTCTTCTTGATATTGTTGATGGTGTATATCAGTTATGAGGAAGGTGAGGAGCTATAAAGAACCAAATTCGGACTGTAGGGGCTGACAGAGTGAAAAAAGTTATCCCACTGTAGAGTGTCTGCTTTTGCATATCTGATGCCAAGTTGGCAAATTGCCAAATTAGTGAAGCTCAAGCCTTTTTTTACAAAGCAATAAATAAATATGTAGTTTCAATTGGATCAAAAGTTTGTTTAATCAAAACGAGGATATAAAACAACTACTTTTTTAATAATCAAAAGTTTGTGTGATCAGAGTAAGATCAGCCCTTTTTTCACGTAAAATAAGTAAATAGTTAGTTTTAAGTTATTTTAAAGAAAATGATTAATACATGGTTCTAATTTGATCAATAGTTTATTTATTCAAGACAAGCGTTGAAAATAACTACTTTTTTTGCGACCAAAAGCTTATGCAATCAAAATGAAATCAAACTTTTTTTTACAAAAAATAAGTGTTTGTATTGTGGATGTGAAGTGAGCTGACAGTGTGAAGAGGAGAATGACCATTGGAAAGTGAAGAGAAAAACTCAAGAGATATGTATAACATCTAAAATTTTTTTTTTTCGTCTGCAGAATAACAATAAGAAAATTTCGAGGTGTAACACCAATCTCTTGAGTTTTTCTCAATTGTCATTTTCATCTACACACTAACACATATATATATGTATAGATACATATATATACATATATGTATACATATGTATATATATATGTATATATATATATATATATATATATATATATGTATATATATATATATATGTGTGTGTATATATATATATATATATGTATATATATATGCATATATATACTTATATATATATATATGTATATATATATATATGTATATATGTATGCATGTATATGCATATATATATATATATATATATATATATATATATATATATAAAGATATCGTTGCTCTTAATCATTGAGCTGCACAGCCCAATAGAAGGTTAAAACCCAAATGACCACCAAAGAATATATTCAAATTTCCAACAGAGTTTCAAATGATATAACACATTCGTATATATTCTTTCTGATTATATATCCGTTTTGGAATAAAATGATTGTCAATGTTAGAAACAACTGTGCTGACATGGACTGTGAATGAAGAGAATGAGAGAAGTACGAATAAAGCAATATATATATATATATATATATATATATTGCAACGCTCTTCCAACTCTGGAATAGAACTTTCTGGTGGATGGAGAATTGTGCATAAGTAAATATATCACCTAAATTCAGCCTTACTGACCATCTAGTTCTGTATAAGGCAGGGGTAAAATGCCAGCCTCTGGGTCTGATGCAAAGGTTTTGATCCTACCTTGTGGTACTGGATAGTCTATAGCCACACTGAAGAGTTAAAATACAACGAGATAGCTGGCTATGGCTAAATTATTGATTATTATTATATATATATATATACATATATATACATGCTTTTTTTTGAGGATGTGAAGTAATCCAACAGGATGTAGATGAAAATTGGAAATGAAGAGAACTCAAGAGACAGGTGTCACATCTGAAAATTGTTTTATAATTGAAATAAGTAAATTTTGCCAATTAGGTAATTTTGCTGATCTGTTGCTTAGTTACATCTACACCACTCAACCAGTTCTTGAGATATTGAAAAATGGATGAATATTTCCCAGATATACCTTACATATACACATATACATATGTAAATAAACATAAACGTGAATACATATATATATATATATATATATATATATATATATGTATATATATATATATATATATGTATGTACATATATATTTATATATATATATATATATATATATGTATATATATATATGTATGTACATATATGTTTATATATATATATATATATATATATATATACATAGATATTTTGAGCATGTGTATATACATGTATGTGCAGACTGCTTGAATGTGTACATATACTTACCAGACATATGCACACATACATACAAAAATATGTTCATGAAGAAACATAGGTACTCATATAGGTATGTATACCTACATACATATATATATATACATCTATATAAAGAGAGAGACTATATTTATATGTTATTTTATAATTATCTGGCAAATCTCAGGGAACGTCTATGTTCAACAATGGACTTTGGAAGGTTGATGACGATGATGATGATAATAATAATATATACATATATATATTCAATCAAGATTAGAGACAGATAATCCTTAGAGAACCCACCAATGTTTGGTATGAAATATAATAGCTATTTCCTAATTTTTAAGCTGAAAGAGTCTTTTGTCCCTCGTCTTTTAAAATATTACTATTTCTTTCGTCCCAACGGCGAGAATTTTATCTACAAGAGACACCCAAACCGCCGTGGCGATGTATTATGATAACAAAAAAAAAATGGAAGACATTGTCTGATTTCTTTTTCCATCTCTTACTTATCTCATATAAGTTTTTTGACCTTACCATAACAATTTTGATAATAATGAAGGACAATAAATTCATTTTCAATTCATTACTATATCAGTTTAGAAAATTTTCTCTATTTTTATTCCAGTTGCTGTCAAATGAAATAATAAATGATTGCTTTCGAACGAAGATAAGCTGAAAATGTAGGTGGTCACTATAATAGTTGTGTGTGGGTGTGTGCGTGCATATATATATACATATGTATACATTATATATACACATATATATATGTATATATATGTTGCCAATTGAAAAAATTTTTGCGCTAAATCAACCAAAAATAAATGTCAAAAAACACCAAAACACACTGAAAAAAACTGTTGGTCTTTAATGGCCATTTTCAACTATTGAAAATGGTTACATTAATTCAAAATGACTAGAAAATAGCTAAAGATAGGCAAAAATTGCTGAAAAAGAACGGTAAATGTTGAATTTTTATACAGCCAAAACATCATGGTGTCACTCCTCTGCTGGTTTCATTCGTCAGTATCCCACTATATATATATATAAATGATTATTAGATGGATAGGTTATATCAGACATGATGGTGAATCCTATTCACCCAATCTGTGTTTGACTCATTGTCTATAAACAGTTTTCACCATATATATATATATATATATATATATATATACATATGTAAAAAAGTATAATAATGATTATTAAATAATTATGTCATCCACAGACAGCTGTTTTGTTGTATTACAACTTCAGTGTACTGGACGGTCAGAAAGGTTGAATTTAAGCAATATATTCACTCACGCGTAATTCCCGATCCATCAGAATGCTCTATTCCTAAGTTGGAAGAGCATTGCATATGTGTGTTTGTATGTATGTGTGTGTATATGTATATGTGTGATAGTTGTAGAAAATTTATTTGAAATATGTTTCGTCAGGCAATGGAATTAACCAAGTAACAAATTGAAACAGCCGACCATGTAATGAATAAAGAAAATGAGCTCTGTACAGGACTTGAACCAGTATCCATCAAGAGGCAGTCATAACTCTGCTTTCTCCAGTCTAATGATATATACATACTGTCAGCAAAATAGGAGCACCTATATATATATATATATATATATATATATATATATATATATATATATATATATATATATATATATATGTTTGTTGTGAGGATGTGAAGTGATCCATCAGAAAGTTGATGAAAATGACAATTGGGAGTTGAAGAAGAAAACTCAAGAGATAGGTGTTACATCTCATATTTCTTTTTATTATCCTATGAGCATAGTTTGATACATTTTGACGGGGAAATAATATTCAGAGGAAAAATATGTGAATTACCTCAGGTATTTTTTTCCTCTGAAAAAGATGACTGACCCCCATCGAAATGCATCGAACTCCTTGACTGCCTCTTGGTGGACATGGGTTCAAGTTCCGCACTAAGCTCATTTTTTTTATTCAATCACATGGTCAGCTATTCAATTAGCTACTCGATTAATTCTGGTGCTGGACGAAATATGTTTCCAAATAGCTTGTCTCTACAATTATCATATTCCGTCACACATAAACCGTCCAATCTAATGATTCAGAGGTTTTTTTTATGTTTTACACAGAATTTAATATTATCGTCATAAGTGTGAATTTTTCTTGTTGAGATCATCAGTAGTTTACTATGTAACAGTTTTATTAATGTGGCTCTTCTAACACCACCAGCTATGATTTTGATATGTAGTTTATGTCATACTACATGTAGTTTGTTATTTTATGTAGGGTATCATAATTTACTGTATATGAATGCTGTTTTATACTACACATTTAATTTTTCTGACACACAGGACCCACTTATATAGATCACCCCAAAAACATACGTATATATATATATATATATATATATATATATATATATATATATATGTATGTAAGTACATGCATATATATACACACACACACGCATATATATACATATATATATATATATGTTTATACACATATGTACATATAAATACTTTATATATATATATATATGTATGTATGTATATATATATATACATATATATATGTATATATATATACATATATGTATATATATACATGCAAAAAGAAAAGCCAAACCTTTTTGTTTTAGTGTTTAGGTATAGTAATTTTCATAAGCCTTAACCAGTTTCAAAATATGTCCACTTGTTATTTATATACACGTGTGTATATATATATATATATATATATATATATATGTGTGTGTGTGAAAATATATTATATATATATATATATATATATATATATATATATATATATATATATATATGTATATATATATATATATATATATGTATATATATAAACTAAATGTGCAACAGTCATTAAAATCTATCTAGGATATACTGGTGATTTGCATCATTGTTAAGCGCTAATTCATAATTTGAATGTTAGATCGATACATATATTTTTAACGTATGTAAAATATGAAATATGATAATCATTATCCATAAGAAATTACTCAGATTGATGTGTGGATTTTATTCATTTTCAATTATTATTGTTATCATCTGATGTATAAGAGTCTACATACTTTAATAACTATATATATATATATACATATACATATATATATATATATATATATATATATATATATATATATATATATATGTATGTTGTTAGTAATGTATAATCACAATTGGTTATAATACAGACAGAAAATGAAAGAAAACAGATTTTATCCGCAGTAGATTCTTAATCATAGTGTTCAATATTCTACACAATTATAGATAAATGAAAAATAAGAAATACACGGACATTTTTCCCAGTGGATGTTAACATATTGTGCCTTTCGCACTCATCAGCAATTGGTGATATGTTGTTTCCTGATTATTAAAATAAACAACCCATATATGAATCAACAAATGATCTATACTTATATGCTGAATTTAGATTCAAAACTTTTCCTGTATAAGTTTAATAAAGATTTGGTTTTACCACTGAATCAAGTAAATGTTGGAAAATAAAGAATCGCTGAGTATTTTGCCTCTTCATTCATTAGGCTACTGACTTATTGACTTACTAAAATACGGTAGATGAATACAATTGAGCATTATCGACAGAATGATGAAAAACTTGGCTATATTCCTTAACAACCCTCTTAACTTTACTTTGTCTACTTGTGTAACCCGAACCACCCTAACCCTAATCTCACCAACCCTTGAACCAACATCTTCAGTTTTATTTCCTTTAAAACTAATAATGACAGAGCGGTAATCATTGCCAATTCTGTTTTAATTCCCTTTTTTTGCCAACGCTTTCCTCCCACCCATACAACATTGAAATTAATAAGTGATAAGTGGCTTCAGTTCGTAACAACCAAGAAGCATGTTGTTCGGAAATACATTAAACAAAAAAAAAAAAGAAGGATGGTGACGATGAGGAGGTGGTGAAGGGCTGTGAATTAGGATTGGACCATCTCTGCTTCAGAGTGATTCGTCTTCGAAGATCCAATAAGGTAACAATAAACAGTCCGTAAATATGTAAACAGAGTTTCTTTCTGTACTTTATTATACCACTAGTAAATACACTCATTACTTTCTATTACATATTCTTTCTTTTCTTGCCAATATAGAATATATATGTGTGTGTGCGTGTGTGTGTATATGTATGTATATATACATATACATATATATACATATATATATATATATATATATATATGTGCATATATATGTATATATATATATATATATATATGTACATGTATATGTATATATATATATATATATATATATATATATATATATATATATATATATATACATATATACATAGATATATGCACATATATATACATATATATATTAGGAACTGTTAAACAAAACTGCCAACAAAACTGTCAAAATAGGTTTCTATAGTTATCAAGTTGGTCTGGCTTGCTGTCTGATTGACTGGCAAGGTATGTATAACATGTACAAGACCATACCGATAGAGCTAGGGGACTGAAATTTTCAACATTAACCCTTTGTTATATGTGGAAAAAAGACTTCCTTTGTTTTTAGTGTAGGGTCAATTTGCAATGTAAGTCTATGCTAAATTGATCCCTTAGTTTGTGTCCATTTGTTTTCAGACTTTTTTAGTGATTAACCCCTTTCCTTTAACATAGTATGCTGCCAAAAGATGTTGGTCGTGTGACGGTTTCTATTGAGTGACTAACCAGACCTGTATTATTTCTTTTTTTTTTTTATGCCAATAGTTTTTATATAGGAGTGATATTTGAGGGTTTCTTGAATTGTGTCCCTTATGAATGAGGGTAATAGAAGAATATTGTCCCAAGTAAATCACAGTGTTTTTTATTGTTTTTTATATTAGCTTTTGTTTTTCACTTCAGATGCAGAGCGGGACGAAGAAGAAGTCTACACACCACCCACTTATTGAGCTGTCGTATTTCGTTATGTATACTTACATTTGCTCGAGAAGATATATAATGAGCGAAATGAAATAGAATTGCTCCAAGGTACTGCGTTGGGTGAGAGGAAAATATATTAATTGACTCTTTTTGGGAAGGTCTTATTGCTCATTTGATAAAAACGTTGAAATCATTCATGTATTTATAAGCACAAACGGGACCTGTGGAAATTACAAGGTGAATCTTTTGTAATTGGAAAGTGCAGCACTAAACATTCGTTAGTTACTCTGGTTTTGGAGCCATAGACAGCAAACAAGTCTTGCTTCTTATCTGAGCGGATAACACTTTTTTTGAGAAGTTGTTTTTTACCTGTGCTCATACTTAGACAGCGATTTTTATGGGAGGTCATTTTTTTAGCTGATCTCATGTACTGATAACATTTTTTTTACATTGATTTTTTTACCTCAGCTTTTATTCTGATGACACTTTTATTCACCCTTTTAATGGTCAATATTGAGGGGAAACAATTTTTTCCCTCTTTTAGAGTTCAAAATCGAGATGAAACTTTTTTTTTCCTTTTTTTTTTAAAAAATACAAATCATGGACTTCTTTCCCTCATTTATCTATATTGCAAGTATCATAATATTAATTTGATATAAAGTAAATGACTTGAGATTGAGCTTAATGGCTGGCAAAAACGGGCTTTAAACTAGTAGATATAAGGACACCTTACCAGTCAAGTAAATCATTACTATTGTTACGAGTTTAGTAATCACTGCAGGCTTCATTATTATATCCTTGAGCCAAACTTACTTGAGTTTAATGAATATAGGGGGAACTTGCAATGGGGCAATGGTTAGCAAGTTAATAAAATAGATCATTAATATCGTAACAAGTTCAATACTTACTGGGTGCTCCTAAACTATGGCCTCATGCCAAACATAGTTAATCTTAATAAAAATCTGGGCACTTCACTATCAAGCAATGGTTTGCAAGCTAGTCTCACCGAACAATACTGCAGTGAGTTTAATCTTCAATGGGTACCCTACATTTGTGGCCTTGTGCCATGCTAAGTAAATATCGAGAACAGGTCTGGTCAGTAACTCAATAGAAACCGTCACATAACTAACATGTTTTGGCATGCCATCAATGAATAACTTATTTCATTTGCATTTTGTTAGACAGTGATCAGTGAAGAAAATCTGAATTTTTAAAAAAAAGCAAGTATGAATCTTGCTGTGTACAAACTATTGTAGTCCATTTATTTTTCTAAAAACTAAATGCTATAAATAGGTATCTGCTAGAATATTTCCTTTTTAGTAGGGGTCCTGGAATTTTCAAACCACTAGTTTAATGAATGTGATCCTCACTGTGCGCCCTTCATTCTGTCGCGGCACCGGCATTTTGTACTGGCCCAGGCAAGGCTCAGCCAGAACTATGAGGCAAGGCAAAGTTTTTAAACAAGTGATGATATGAGTTTAATGTAATGAATCAAAGTCAATGCCACTTCTCAACATGAATTTCAAAATTATATAGATAAACAGAATGAGACACAAAAGATGGCAACATATATTACAAGTTGAAGACAATCTGCACAATGGTGATTCTCCTGTTTCAGTATTTTCCCGTGAACCAAAGTATGGTGTTTTCAAAATTCAGGGTTTTCAGCACTTCAAAAATTAAAGTTATTGAGCCAAGGCGAGACTCTGGGAAAGTTGCTGGTGGCCTAGGCAATGTCCAGTGTTCATTTTGCCACTATCCTTATCTGCAGCCTTATGCCAGATTCAGCAAAGTTCAATAAATACTTATCAACCTCAGACAGGGAGAAAATATTTAAGGACTGGGTTATCTATAAGAGGTCAGTATCTCATCTTCTGAGAGAAATCTGGCAGTCAGTTCATCTTTTACTGGTAAAATCCATATTACTGAAAATGCACAAATGCTGTCTAAAGGCAGACTGTTAGATAAATGTGTACTTTCTAAATTGACAATGACTGTCTCAGGAAGTCTGCAGCAAAGACAAGGATTGGTAATTTTGGTTCTTTTGTTAGAAACCCTGCACCTAAACTGTCACAAAAACTGTCAAAATAGGTTTCTTCAGTTTTCAAGTCTCTTTGGCTGGATATATATATATATATATATATATATATATATATATATGTATATATATATATATATATATATATTTCTATATGTATATATAAATATGAATATATGTAGGTATCAAGCGTACAGGCAGTACCAATGGAGCTAGAGGACTAAAAATTCTAATATCTACTCCTTATTATGAGTGGGAAAAAGGTTTTTCTTTTTTTCTTTTTTCATCTTTTCTCTTCTCTATTTTTCAATCACCTTCGACTAGGGTTTTAGATGGAGGGCTCAATTTATAATGTAAGTTTAGGCTAAATTGGTCCCCACATTGAACCTGTTTGTTTTTTGAAAATATAGACTTTTTAGTTATTACTGCCCACAAAAGGTGGAGAGAAGTAACTTATTCATTGATCAACTCTTTCCTAATATTTTAATTGATCACCCCTAACACTGCTTGCCGCCAGAAAACATCGGTCATTTGATGGTTTCTATAAAGTTTATAACCAGAACTGTTGATTTTTTTTTTTTTAATTCTTTCTTAGTCATGTCTACTAATCTGTTAGGAGATCTGTCATGACCAATAACCAAATGTACGAGTGATAGGATTTATTCCTCACCATAGCTATCAGGAATCATCAGTCGAACTGACCAGATTGGTCAGCACAGAGCAGAAGAATTTTCAGAAGAACCAACCCTTGAAGCTTTGAAGTAGGGCAGGCTAAATGGAATTAAAGACGTTGGTGCAAACCATTCCAATATTAAAACTGCTGTTTGCTTGGCAAAAGGTTTTAGATGTTATTTGCCTGTGGGAACTCTCCTGGCCTGGTCCACCTACCCTTTTACATCAGAGCTATATTCGTGCAATATCTTTGAATATTCTCATCGGATTTCTATGAAATTTTTTGGAAGGATAAACGATGGGGTAAAAAAGAACTGGTGAAATTTTGGGGTGCATCCAAGTGTTTTTTGTCTTTTATTTGATTGATTTTTTTTCATATATTTCTGTATTTTCTCATATTTGTTCACACTATGTACACAAAAGTTCTCATTGAATATGAATGACTTTTTTTCTGGAAGTAGTGGATTATGGGCTATAGAAGAATTGACTGAGTTCAGGTCAAGAGATTTTTACAGTTACCACCCCAGCATCGTAGCTATATGTGAACTGATTTTCATTCTATTTTCAGTAGCAGAGGTAGGTGTTCCGTTGGTTCTTTGTAGTTTTAATTCGTAACCTCTTTTTGAGGATTTTCTCTGGCTTCTGTTTACACAGATTTCTTTGAAGTGAAAGAATTCTTCTCATTACTTTCTGCTGACCACAAACATTAACAGAGAAAACAAATGAAATCAGATTCAGACTGAAATAATGAAAAGCATTCATCTCAAAAAACTAACCTGACATCTTCATCATTTTAACAAGGGGAACGATGTCCAAATGAACTGATTAATCTAAAATCAAGAAAAATAAAAAATCTATAAATTTTTCTTATTTCTCAGTTTTATTTATCGGAAACAGTCAACTGAAACTGTCAACAAAACTGTCAATAAAACTGTCAACACAGGTTCCTGGCTCACTATGTATGTATCATGCATGCAGGCTACACCTATTGATCTACAGGGCTGAAATTTCCAAACTTTACTTCTTTTTATGTCTTGGAAAAATTATTATCATTTGCATTTTGAACACCCACCCCAGATAGGTTTTTAGTTGGGGTTCAATATACAATCTAGTTTTATGCTAAATTGATCCCTTTGTTTGTGTCCCCTGGTTTTTTTTTTGAAAATTCAGATTTTTAGTAATCACTGCCTAATGAAATACGTCCGAAGTATCTTATTCATTAATCATGTTTTTTCCATTTTTTTTTTTTTGTAATTAATCACTCTCCGCACAGCATGCTGCCAAAAGGCGGTGGTTATGGGACAGTCTCTGTTGAGTGACCAACCAGACTTGTTTTTTTATTTATTTTAGTTTGATGTTATTTTATTTATTAACCAACCCCCGAGTAGAAAAAAAATTGAAAATTTAAAAAAGTAAAAATCAAAAAAAGGGCGAAGGATATCTAAGTTCAATAAATGAACTAGAAATATACATCAAGGATGAATCCAGTTTTTCAATGTGAACACTTCTCTTAATACTGATTGATTCAATCTTATCCTCTTTTATTTGCCATTTCAGAGCGAAAAAAAATTTTTTTCAATTTTTTCTCTTTAATTATTTTAATTTAATCAATTTCAAAACTTTCATTCCAAAATCTAATAAAAAATCCATTCATCTGTTCCTATGTATATTTATATATACGTACGCACACACACACACACACACACAAACATGCACACCCATGACATAAGAAATTGTCTATGTTACAATTACCTCAAGTACACCAACACATTCACAAGCACTACCACAAAAGAGAGTTACCACATATACCACAGCACTAACTGCCATAGTAAAATCATTATATACCTTCTAGAGTGTAATAGATGCAATTTACGATACATAGGTAAGTCTGAGTGGCAATTTAATATTAGACTCAACAATTACAGACACAGGATTAACTCACAAAAGAATCACAGTCCACTTCCTGCAGAACTGCACTTTTGCACACCCAGCCACAATTTTGCCACAGACGCTAGTTTTACTATCATAGAAAAAAGTACAGCAATCGACATAACTAAAGTTCTAGAAAAACATGAGGATATGTGGATCAACAAACTCAAAACTCTGTATCCTAATGGATTAAACACTAAACTTAATAACTCTAATCACACAGATCTAAAATTCATAACACTCCTACTAACATTAACCTTACACCAACATCTATCCCCCCCATCGCAGATACATTCAATACTGCGAACTTCAAAGTCACTCAGACCCATCGGAAAAATCCACCTTAGCCAGTTATACTACTTGTCCAAATCATAGCCAACATATTTTTGATGACTTGTAAGATTGAAACCTATGTAGTTCTTTAACTTCATCTCCATTTACACTATCCTTAACATACCCCAGAAATCTAACCCCACATCACTTCCTTCCAACCCTGACACATTTTGCCCTCTCCAAGATCAACTGCTGTTGCTTAACCATAGACTTCATCACTGGCAGGACTTTCTCTCACACAGCAGGATGCCTCCAGCAGCCTTTATACAATCTTTTACCCACAAGGCAAAGCTCCTGATAGTGGACTCTGGTTCCACTTGAAACCTCTAACCCGTAAAAACACATACTCACACAGCACACACCACTGAAGATTGGAATGAATCCTGAAACATGTCTGGACCATTAACAATAAAAAATATGTACGGATGAATAAACCTCGAAATTACGTCGAAACACTTTACTTTCGAATCTATCTCACTCTTTACAGTTCATATATATATATATATATATATATATATATATATATATATATATATATAGTACATAATGCATATATTTTCTCAATTGTAATAAACAAATAGAAAACAAATGGGAATAGATTTCATTCATTGTAGATGTAAATACTTGATTATATTCACCAGGTACATGTCCTTGTAAATATCATTTTCTTACATATATGTATATATATGTATATATATATATATATATATATGGAGAGAGAGAGAGAGAGAGAGAGAGAGAGAGAGAGAGAGGGAGAGAGAGAGAGAAAGAGAAAGAAAGCTTTACCTCTTTAAGCACTATTCATTAAAAAACTTTTTCAAAAGGTTTTTTGGTGTCACTCCAGTCACTTATTTCCCAATATCTGTCAACGCGATTTATGTAATTTATTCAGTATTTTTTCACCCGTGTTTCACGTATACTTTGTTATTATGGTACAATGCATAAATTGTCTCTTGATGGGATCATCAGTTGTTTACTATATAACTGTTTTGGGGATTCCAAAAACAAAACAGTCATAATAAGATGGCACCCAAGCATCTGCAGCGAAGGTTTCGATCCTGCCTCGTGGTACTGGATGGGATAATGGATAGTCTATAGCCACACCGAAAGTTGTAGTACAACGAAATAGATGTCTGTGGATGACGCAAACATTATATACACATACATATATATCAGTGGCAGCTATTTTAAGTCCACTGTGGGTGAAGACTTTTTCCATTTCCTTCCAAGACAAGAGTGATTGTATTAATCTGTGCCATGTTTTACCAGCAAACCCATTTTGTGTCAGGTCTCAACCTTCTAGTTTGCTTTTTCTTCCATCCATTTTCCCCTCATTCATTTAAAAGAGAAGGGTATAAAACCAATGCATCCTCCCGATAGTCACCTATGGAGATGAAACATGGAACCTAACTGAGATACTGATCTGCAAATTGAGAAGCATGCAATGTGCACATGAGAGAATCATGCTCAACATCACATGGAGAGATCACAAGACAGCACAGTATATTAGAGGAAAGACAGGAGTTCGAGGCAGCATAGAGACCATCAGGAAACTCATATGGCAATGGGCTGGCCACGTTGCAAGAATGGTAGACAACCAATGGACATCATGACTCCCAACATGGATCCCCAGAGATCAAATGTAGAGCAAAACAACAGAATATGAGATGGGGAGATTAACTGAACAAGTTAAGAAAATTTTGGCTCAGTGACACCCACATTAGCAAGATGTGGCTATTCCTCAGGAAGGCCTTTGTCCAACAACGGATGATAAAATGCTCTCCTGACTTCTCAAAAAAAAAATTCTTGGATGAATTAAAAGAACAGAGTAGAAACAGGTCTGGTTAGTCATTCAACAAAAACTTTCTTGTAACCAATGTCTTTTGACTATATGCTGTGTTGGGGGTGATCAAAAATCAAAAAATTGAAAAAGGGGGTGATCGATGAATAAGTTACTACTCTCACATTTCATTGGTCAGTGATCACTAAAAACATCAGAATTTAAAAAAAAACAGGCTGTCAAAAAGTAAGTGATCAATTTTGCACAAACTTACATAGCACAAAAAACCTTGGCGGTTACGAAAAAACAAAATTTTTTTTGTAAACGTAATAAGGAGCAAAAGCTGAAAATTTCATCTCTCTGGCTTCATTGGTGTAGCCTGAATGCATGATCCATAGCCAGCCAACCAACTAGCCAACCAGACTTGAAAACTGAAGAAACCTGTGTTGACAGTTTTGATTAATGGTTTCTAAAAAATGAAAGGCCTCATAGAATTGACACTCAACGCTCTGAAGAATGAGGAATGACAAAGTAATGAACATTTGAAATAGATCAGATTCTGTGGAATCAAATTCATGTGGAATCTTTAATGACATTTTCTATTTGTTCGATGAATACAAATTTCTTAATCAGATTTGAATTTGGAGCAAGAATTTGTCTTGAATCAAAATCGTAATTCAACAATTACGATCATAAATTAAGAATTGAATTTAAATGTAAATTTGTTGTTAACCATTTTTTATCGATCACTTTATTTGAGGAAAAGACTACATATACGCATATATATAAATATATATATCTTCAGATGGATGTGTTTACATGTGTATACACTGGTTTCAAAATCTTACAAATATTAACAAAGGTATATCTCATTATTATCAATTTTTTCCTACTATTTACCTTCCTCTTAACTGTTCTTTCTCTTTATTACAACTAAGCTCAGGTTGATTACCCTTTAGCAATGAGTAAATGAATTAAAACTATGGGTCAAAATAAAGAATGTTCTTGGTAAGATATTGAACACACAACCCACTATACAGGAAGGTTGCTTGCTTAATGTCTAACTATTCTTACCACTTTTAAAACAACTGGGATCGGTAACAAGTGTCAGTCCAAATCAAAGCCTAGAAGTCACTCCCTATCCACAATCTCCACTGTGTCATGTTTGTTATTAAAGGGTAATTCAGTTTGATCCCAATTTTATCTTTAACAATTTTAGAAGATGAAGTAATATAGATTGTAACTATTTACTTTTTGCTACTCTTCACCTTCATCTAAATAGTTGTTGCTTTTATCGCAACTAAACCCTGGCTGTTGATTTATCAATTCACTGCTGAAAAGTACTCAGCTTTAGTTTTGAATAAATGTGGATGGTAATAAAAAACAAATTATCATCATCAGTCTTCTATCATCTGTTGTTGGACATAAAGAGGCCTAGCAAATACTGGGAAAGGTCTATCATAGGTGTTTCGGAGCCAATACTTTCAGAGCTCATTTAATTTGTCTCAACATCTTGTATTCTACTGCCCTCAGTTATGCATGTGATCTCTCAGGATCCATGTTTTGAATCATGATGTCCATCAACTGTCAGCCATTCGTACAACATGACCAGCCCATTGCTATTTTTTTTTTTAATGGAAAAACTGTGTTGTCTTTTAATCTCTCCACGAGGTTGAGCATGATTCTTTTATGTGCACGTTGCATGGTTCTCAGTTTGTGGGTCAGTCTCTTAGTCAGAGTTTCATTTTTCAGCTCCATAAGTGACTATCAGGAGGATGCATTGGTTGTCGACTCTTTTTTTTTAAGGAGTAATGGGATTTTCTTTTTCTGGAAGGTTGAGCTTGCTCCTCTAAAGGCTTGCCATCCTAGAGTGATTCTTCAATTGATTTTTTTCTTATTTTGAGGATTTCATGGAGATTTATTTTCCTAGGTAGATGCTGTGGTCTACTTCCTCCAGTTCTGTGTTTTCAATTTTGATGTGATTGTTGCTCATGGCGTTAGTCTTGCTGAAATGATGCTGTCTGTTCGTTGTCTATCCTGATTTCTTTTCTTTCCCAGATCATCTCAAAGCTGTGTGTATATATATATATATATATATATATATATATATATTATTATTGTGTTATCCACAGATAGCAGTTTCAATGTATTAAATCTCTTCAGTGTGGCTATAGACTTTCCATTATCCCATCCAGTACTGCGAGGCAGAATTGAAACCTCAGACCCGTAGGCTGATATCCTACCGCTGGACTACGGAACTGGAAAGGCAGTAAGGCTGAATTTAAGCGTTATATCTAAATTACACAGAAATCCCAAATATATGTATATATCTTCATGATTATTTCAAACAAATGCAAAACATACATATACATGTACAAGTACATGCTTTATATTTCATTATATATATATATATATATATATATATATACACATACATATATATATACACATACATATATATATATACACATACATATATATATATATATATATATAATTATAATCACATAAACTCACATATATATACACAGTTATGACTGAAATTATTGGCACAGTGTTAGTTTCTTTAGTTTATAGAGAATGATTTATAAAATATTGTAGCAGTTAGGTTTTCTTGTTGGGCAGAAGCAATTATAAGTGTTAGATTAATGAATGCACAAGAAAAACTTTGAGAATTCATATTTAACCCCAAACAACAAAATTGAAAAAAAATGTTATGTCGAAAATTAATGGTAATAAAAAGTATAAGCATGAAGAATATAATTTTTCATGTATAAATCATCATCATTAGCTGCAGCAGCAACCTTTTAGCATCTGTTATGGGACTTTCCTCAGGATTTGCCAGACTTCTCTCTCATGGGTGTCACAGAGCCGGTTCTTTCCAAACTTATTTAGTTTATCCCACCATCTTATATTTTGTCAGCCTTGGTTTTACATATGATCTCTAGAGATCCACGTTTTGAGTGGTGATGTCCAATGGTTGTCTGACATTCTCACAACATTGATTCTACGATAACTCAGACACCTGTTATTCCTCTAATATATTGTGCAGTCTTGTGATCTCTTCTTGTGAGGTTGAACAGGATTTTCTCTTATGCACATTCCTTGGTTTTAAGTTTAAGGGTCAATCGTCTTGTAAGGTTGTATGTTTCAGCTCCGTAGTTGACTATCAGGAGTACACATTGGTTGTAGACACTTCTTTTTAACAGTAGCAGAATTTTCTTGTTCTTGAAGGTCGAGTTTGTCCAGCTGAAAGCTTACCAACCTAGTGTGATTCTTCAATATATTAAAATTTACGGGAGACTGGAGCTCAATAGGTTATGGGGCATAGTGAGACAAACCCATTTTCTCTAAATCTATTCCTTGAAAGTGCAGCCATTTTGTGTGGATATGTACAGTTACACAGCCTCTCTTTCATCAAGGTGATTAAAAAGCTGACATTATAAGTTGAATATAGTTTGATCGTTTATTTCACTCCAAAGTAAAATGTTCCGCCTAAGTGTTGAACCTCATGTACAGATAATCACTGGATGTGGGTGGAATCTGTTGATTTGCAGCTTGAAACTCTCAGCCACTTTACCAAGGTATGATAAAGTATCACCATAGTTGGCATACGTTAAGGTATGCAAAAATGATGTTTCTATAAAGAAGTTTTGGGGCATAACGGGACAGAGTTTCAGGATAGATGAATTTGGATCTGTTTATTGAGATTATAAACTGTTTCATTCATTACACCCATAGCTCAAAGAAGAATCCTTCACTGCTCAATCCTGACAACCATAGTAGCCTCAATTCAATATGCAATATTAACATTGCTAAGGAAAGTGGAGTGACAATTTTGATCTTGCCAACTCAGCACAGTAACTAGATGGAACGTCTTGATATGTCAGTTTTTAAACCCTTCAAGATATTACCCCAAGGCCACAGACACCTGAATGCATTAGAATCCTGGAAAACTCTTTACAGTATATAAGATTGCCCTGTGTTATTATAGCCCATGAAAAGTCAATGATACCTTCAAACATTCTTTCAGGGTTCAGAGAAAACAGGAATTTATCCTAAGAATGAGAATGTGTTTTTTGAGGCAGATTTTCTTAGCTTTACCATCACAGATTGGTCAGCCCTCTCAAACAACAAGGACACCGCTCAGCTGGACATTGAATCAATCCCAAGAGCCCTGTACCTCAGCTTTTTTCCCCTGGATTTTGTTGCATTCTTCAAGGGAACATACTTCTAAATGAGTTCAGAAATATCTTCAGGTATAGAAAATAAATTTTTACCTTGGCCTCCACAGAGTCCCGACCTGGAACCGATTGAGAAATTATGGAATAAATGGAAAAAAATGTGTGATAGCAGTTGTACCAACAAATTTGCAACATCCCTGTAATATCTTTTCTAGTCAAGAAACGTGTTATCAAAAAGATTAAAAAAAGGTTTCAGCTGGAAAAGGATATACAATTGACTACTTATTTTCTTGTGCCATTGAATTCGGACATACAATCATTTTTCCATTTGTTTTTAGTTATCCAATTGAATATCTAAAAAAGTCCTGGTCATATTTTTTACTAATCTCGTACTTGAAGCTACTTCTGTTTTACAGGAGATCTTTTGTACTCAATTATTTTTGCAATCATTTCCTATAAACCAAGAAAAATAACTGAACATGGCTGTGTATATATATATATATATATATATATATATATGCTTAGTCATACATACATATGTACACATATATTCATGTGTGTATATATGTCTGGAAAACGCATATATACAGATATTCATGAGTGGGTATTCATACATAAATAAATACATTGTGGCATAGAAATATTTACATTTTCAAAAAAGTTCATATATATATATATATATATATATATATATATATATATATATAGTAATACACACATATTTATGTGCATGTATATATCTCAAAAACACATATATACAGATATTCATGTGCATGTATTCATATGTAAATACGTTCAGGTATAGAAATACATTTATACACACACACAAAATATATATATATATATATATATATATATATATATATATGTACATCAATTTATATCAGTCTGTATACTTATATATATGCATATATATGTATAAGTGTGTTTGTCTTTCATACATATGTTTGTCTATGCATCCATGTACATACATGTGTGTGTGTATATATGTACATACATATTTATTTAAGAAACATAATTAGCCAGTGTTTATTTAATTATAAAGCTGTCTACTGTAATTAGCAATCAGAGAAAATTCTTCTAGACTCGCCAATTTATCAAATAATTTTGACGTAATCTTAAAACTGCATTAAATCTTTTTGGGGTGTAAAAAAAAAAACAGGATTAGACATGTCAAATTAAATTCAAACAGAAAGATTTTTCTTTCAAAATGCAAAAAAAAAACATTTTTATTTTTATTACTTCCCTCTAATTTCTAGTTGTCAGTGTGAACAAAAATCTTATGTTATGCAAATTTTTCTTGTGACAAAAGTGTGTGCACACTGAATACATATGCAAATGTAAGTATTTGTCAAAAAAAAGAATAGCATGCTCCCAAATTGAAATACTTCATTGCGATGAATACAGACATATCTCGCAACCTAGTAAAAGGTATATCTCCAACTTGAGAGTTTATATCACCCATTAGTTGGCGATATTGACCTATTCGACATAGACCTACTCAAGATTCGGTAGCCCTCTTTATCATGGGACTGTAGAGCCAATATTTTCTAAACTTGCTTAATTTGTCATGCTTTCTTATATTTTGCCGGCAACAGTTTCCAATATGATCTCTGGGGATCCAAATTGTGAGTCATGATGTCCATTCTTGTATGACCAACCTATTGCTATTTGAACTTTTTTATGGATTGTATGATATCCCTGACTCCTGTTTTTTCTCTATCTTGTTATCTCACCGTGTAATGTTTAGCGTGATTCTCTCCAGTATGCATCATGAAGTTCTTTATCTTTTGGTTTAGGTTCATGTTCCAGCTCCATAGGTGACTATCCAAAGGATGCATTGGTTATAGACCCCTTTTTTTTTGCACAAATAGGATTTTCCAAATTCAGAATTAAAATTTCTTGGTCTAAATATAAACATAACTAAGAATCTTACATCAAAATTAACCCAAGTTTTTTGTAATTCACATAAAATGAATACATGCAAAATAGATTTATTTAAATCTACATCCACACTAACAGATTGATAAAAGAAAAATATCTCTTTTACTTCAAAACAAATTAAAATTATGGAGTTGTTATGTTCATGGAAATATAGATAAATATGACAGGGAGTACCATAGCAAGAAACCTGTCCAATATTTTAATACTTCTCAAACAGGGCTATGGTAAACAGCTTATGAACTATATATATATATATATATATATATATATATATATATATATATATATACATATATATATATACATATATATATATGAATAGCAGACAACTGATGGACATCGCTACTCATGACATGGATCCCCAGGGATCACATGCGCAACTGAGGCCGGCAGAGTACTTGATAGAGAGATGAGCTTGACGAATTCAGAAATTACAAGCTCTGCAATGCTCACAATAGAAAAGTGTGACAAATCCTGGGGAAGGTCTATGTCCAATGACGGACGTTAAGAGACTGATGATGATGACGATGATATATATTTATATATATATATATATATATATGTACATTCCATATATATATATATATATATATATATATACATACATATATAGAGAGAGAGAGAGAAAGGGAGAGAGAAAGAGATGGAGGAAGACTTGAAGGAAGAGGAGAAAAAGAAACAGATTCAATAGTAAGAATAAACAGTGTTTCTATGACAATCTTAACAACCCGGCAACATCAAGCTATTGGATAGTGAGAAGAGAGACAGAGACAAGGAGAGAGAGAGAAAGCTGGAGCTAGAGAGGGAACCTTATACAGACAGGAAGACAGAGATAGCTAAAGAGGGAGAAAATCTGTTTTTAGCCAAGCAGAAGACACATTTCATACATTATCAAAGAAGAAAGATCTACGGTTTTGGCTTGGACCCCTTGAATACTCTCTTAAATCCATCGGAACCAGCAACGTTCCCTTATTTTATTAGACTACATGGATGAATATTGAAAGGGTCTGAGGGCGATATTCGCTGGATGCTTTGGTTTAAGCCCTGAACTGATATCACTCGGAGTCGGCAACTTAAACTACCTTGTTTACAAGACAAGCTACCGCTCGTTTGGTTCCTGACTTATTTCCTTTTTAACACCGCTTGAACGCAGTTCACAAAGCTGTTAAACGGTTTTGCGAACCAAGCTCACCACTTTCTCCTCTTCCCCTCTTGACTCTCAACATTGCTTTTGTGATCTTGGATGAGAACCCCCAACCCTTTCACACACTAAACTGCCGGTGCCTATCTTGACTCAATTTGAAACCAGTGTCACTTTCTGGTCTGTAGAAATTTTTGTTCTTTCTGGGAGGAAATAGGAAGTATTATGTGTGTATATGTACAAATATTCAAATTCATAAATACATATATATGTATGCATTATGGAAAGCACATATGTATATATATATATATATATATATGTATATATATATATATATATATATATGTACGTACGTATATATATGTATGTATGTATATATATATATATATGTATATATATAGTCTAGACAGCTTTAAATACTAAACATTATAAAACTTTATCAAAAATCTTTTTTTGTTACTTTAGTTCCTTTTTCCCACTATACACATATATATATAGATACATACATAAACATATATAGAGATACATGTATACATATACACACATATACACATATACTTATACACACACATATATATATGTATAAAGTTCAAATCAAGAATACAATATAATACAATATCCGTTGTGTGATTGGTTTATTTCATAAAGATGCATATATAGATATATATACACACACACACACATATATATGTATATATATATAGATAGATAGATAGATATAGATATAGATATATATGTGTGTGTGTGTATTTACATACATACATACATGTGTGTGTAGTTAAAAACAGATATACATGCATACAGTCCTTTCTGAAAGAGAAAAAGGAAGGTAGGAGGTATGATATGATACATAAACCCACACACATATGCATATATATATATATATATATATATATATATATATATATATATATATATATATATATATATATATATATGTATATATATATATATATATATGTATATATATATATATATATATATTCCATGTCACATAAATTTCTGCAGACCAAAAAGTGACACTGGTTTCAAATTGAATCAAGGCACAGGCAGGTTAGTGCCGAGGGGGTGAGGGTTCTCATCCAAGAATCAAGAAAGAAAAAAATTCTCAACCTCTCAGCCATGTCTGAGTTGATTTGAATGATTTTTTTCTGATTTTTCACAAATTTTGTTGATTTTTTGCACACTATTTGGTTCATTAAATGGTAATTATGAATCAATGCTATTTGCGTCATTCCGAATGTATTATATCAATCTATGTAATTATCTCAATCTGTTCATAACTATCTATCTGTCTATCTATCTATCTATCAATCTATCAATCTCAGTCTGTTCATATCTTTATCTATCTATCCATCTATCTCAGTACATATATTTTAATCTATTGCAATCTCTTCATATTTATCTATCTATCTATCTATCAATCTCAGTCTGTTCATATCTTTATCTATCTATCCATCTATCTCTGTTCATATATTTTAATCTATTGCAATCTCTTCATATATATCTATCTATCTATCTATCTATCTATCTCTGCTCATATATATCTATATATCTCAGTCTGTTCATATTTATCTATCTATCCATCTCTCATTCTGTTCACATCTTTAAACTTTGCAATAGTGATGGTAATATAAAGTTATCATGATGAAAATACTACCAATATAGTTTGAATCATGAATCAGTTGACAGACACAAAAAAGGGCCAATTTAGTATGAATTTACATTGTAAATTGAATCCTCTACTAAAAAATGGGAAGGAATTTTTTTAAAAAGGAGTGTGTTTATGCATATGATTCCAAGTTTTTATTTTGAATGGTCAGGACTGTATGGAGTCTGGAAATATATGAATGTCAGAAAATATGAATAACGTAAACTTCACAACAGGGTTTGAACTGGTCTGTTGTGGATAGGTAAGGTAAGGTAAAGACACACTCCCAATGGAGTATAATAGCCAGTGATAAAGTCCTGATTTCTGTGGCATACATCAACTTAGTGATCCTTGCAAGTCTCAAGTCTTGTTGAGACCAAGACTTCATACCTACAAGTTTTCATGATCAGCCCTTTGGCATGATGCAAGTCACCCCAAAAGATATCTCAACCTGAATAACACACCTTATGGTGTGCTCAATTAGCTGCTGAGTTCACTGGGAAATTTGTCTTAATAAATAGTTTCCTACACTCTTCGTTCATACGAGGAATCAAACCCGGGACCTTTCGTGTGTGAGGCAGACATCCTAACCATTGCACTATTCCAGTAGACTTCTGTTGTAGGTAGTGGTGATTAAAAAATATGTCCTCTGATTTACAGGTAAGAAGCAAAACGTGTTCACATGTATGGAAAAAACATGGGAAATAGCAGGTGGCATATCCATAAATAATTATTGTGTAATTATAACCACCCATAACATATGATCCCGATATTTCTTGAAGGCATTGGTCGATGTTGGGGAGGGACCTGTTTCTTTATTAAATGGTCTGGAGTTTTTTTTTTGTGTTTTTTTTTTTACTTTTCATTTTTTTTTCATTGATTGGATTAGGTTGCTGTTTATTTCAGCAACAACAATGACACATGCACACACACATACACACACACGTGCACACACACATACACACACACGTGCACACACACATACACATACACATATTAGTATACACATACCTATATTTATAGGTTTATGTATGTAAACAAATACATCTATAAATACACATCTACACGCACATTCACACACACATATACACACATACATACATATTAGTATACACATACCTATATTTATAGGCTTGTGTACGCAAACAAATACATCGATAAACACACATCTAAACAAGCACACACACACCCAGACACAGTCACACACACACACACACACATATATATATATATATATATATATATATATATATATATATATATATATATATATATATAAATATAAATATGTATATATACTTCTATGTATATATGTATGTTTGTTTTGTGGATGTGAGGTGATCCAACAGAATGTTGATGAAAGTGACAATAGCGTACATGTGTGTGTGTGTGTAGGGGGATTAATGACTATGAAATTTACAGACAAATCTTTCCTGAAAAGGGACCATTTTCATCCTGACCCCTCCTCTCACTGTCGCTTCTTATCTAAGACAAGCCCAACACCTACAGAGACAAATACTCTCTGACTCTCCTCTCACAGACCCTTCTTTTTTCAGACTAAGCTTGACTCTTGCCTTCTCAGATAAAAACACCTCTGCATCTGTCCATTCTAAACAACCCACATCACAAAACAAATATCCCTATTTCTTTCCCCAACCTCAAACATGTAAACAGCACACAATTTTCCTCTGCACCGCAGCAAGTTTTCTCTGAAAAATATGGCTGGCGCCTGTCAAAATGCATTGAAACATACCAGCATGATAATAAAAATTTTCAAGATGTAACACCTGTTTTTCTCTTGAGTTTTTCTTTTCACTTTCCAATTATCACTTTCATCAAAAATATATATATATATATGCATATATGAATATATATATATATATATATATATATATATATATATATGTATATATATATATATATTTATATATATATATATATATATATATACATGTGACATGTATAATATAAACTGGCGGGCTGTTCAGCTCAATGGTAAGAGCAAAGTTACGTTAAAGTGGATATATATATATATATATATATATATGTAAATATTTGTATATCCATATATATGTATATATATATATATGTACATATATATATATATAAATATACATATACGAAATATGCATATGTATAAATATATATATATATTTGAGTGTATGTATATAAATGTATATTTGTGAATACATAGAAATAAGAATTACAAGGATATGTACCCAGTGAATGTCAACATTTCATGCCAAAGGCATTCATCAGCAACCAGCAATATGTTTTGTTCTTGTATTGCTGATTGCTGATAAGAGCCTTAACCATGAAAAATTGTCATTCATTGAGTTTATATTCTTGTACTTCTTATTTTCTATTGACAGCTTATTTTACTGTCTTGAATATTGAGAACTGTGAATAAACATCCACAAAGGGCAAAATTTGTTCTTTATTTCTTTCTTCTTGAATCCTCACAAATTTAATATACATTCTGAACTATATATATATATATATATATATATATATATATATATATATGTGTGTGTGTGTGTGTGTGTGCATAAATCTGTTCTATTTGTTTATTTCAGCATGATAGTTATATATTAAGAAATAGATGAATGATCCGACAGAATGGTTATAAATTGCTTTTAAATTGCGTTATATAATATAGAAACTTTTATTTGAAATGATCTCCTGTCATTACATGGTTAATGTATCACTAGTCCTAGACAACGCAATTAGAATTAACAATTAAAGAATACGGGGCTGTTGCAGAATTGTTTATTTTATTTACTATTGAATATATATATATATATATATATATATATGTACTCAATTGTATAAAGTGGCTTATTTGTATGAGTGGACACCTATCTATGTGGGTATTATTGCTGAAAACAAATTAGTAATCACCAATGAACATAAATCAAGAAAGAGATTACTAAACAATTTCTGCCTTTTCAGTTGTCAAGCTCAGCATCAGGTGTTTTTCTCTCTTTTGTCTCTCTCCCATTTCGAGACCCCTAGCAACCATTTATGGGCGGAGCAGTATGTGGGTGGGGAGAAATGAATACAACAATAGAGACGAAATATACAGAAGAATAGATACATCTATTATTTCTAGAAGAGAGAGAGAGAGAGAGAGAGAAACATACAAAAGAATTGATACGTCAAGAATTATAGGGACATACAGACGGAGAAATAGAGGGAGAACAGAGAGAGAGAAAGACCATCTCATGGCCAATATTTTTTGGCAGCGTGTCATGTTGGGGGTGATCAATTAATAAAAATTGGAAAAAGCGATGATCGATGAATAATTTATTTTTCTTGCCTCTAGTTGGGTCATGATCACAGAAAAAGCCTAAATTTTCCAAAAACAAGCATGAATGCAGTCGGACATAAACTAAGGGGTCAGTTTAGCATATACTTACATTGCAAATTTAATCCTTCCACTTGGAAACTTATTTTGTGGTAGGGAACTTTCAAATAGCAAAAAAAGTTTTTTGTTGACATAATGAGAAGAAATTGTTTTCTTTATCAGCCCTATACCTCCAGCAGTGAGACTTGAATGCTTGATACATACATACATACATACATACATACATAGTCAGTCAGCTAGACAGACCCACTTAAAAACTGTAGAAACCTATAAGGATAGTTTTGATAATAGTTTTGGTTGACTGTTTCTAATATAACAAAGAATTAATATATCTATGAATTATAAGAAACAAGAGATAGATAGACAAGTCTGCCTTGTCACTCAATAGAAACAATCATGTGACCAACAACTATTTGGCAGCATGCTGTAGTGGAGATGATCAATTAAAAAGTAGGAAAAAAGGGTGATCAATAAAAAAGTTACTTCTCTCGCTTTTTGTTGGACAGTGATCACTAAAAAAGTTTGAATACACAAATTAAGGGACCTATGTTGCATAAAATTACTTTGGAAGTATTTTCTCTAGACATAATAAGGAATAGATGTTTAAATTTCCGGACTTTTATCTCCATTGGTGCAACCCCTAAGTGTGATAGATACATAGACAGCCAGCAAGCCAGCCAACCAGACTAGCTTGAAAATTGAAAGAAATCTATATTGACAGTTTTGATGGACAGTTTCCAACAGATAGATGAATGTTGTGAAGAGATGAATGTATGAACAGTATTTGATTATGATTCACAGATACATATTTGTATATGTGCATGTGTATAGATAAATATATATATATATGTTTACATATATATATATATATTAATAATTAAATAATTGTGTCATCCACAGACAGCTGTTTCGTTGTATTACAACTCTTCAGCGTGGCTATAAACTATCCATTATTCCATCGAGTACCACAAGGTAGGATCGAAACCTTTGCTTCAGTCCCTGAGGCTTGCATCCTGTCTCTGCCCTATGCAGAACTGGACAGCCAGTAAGGTTGAATTTAAGCGATATATTTATTCACGCAGAATTCCCCATCCACCAGAGTGCTCTATTCCTAAGCTGGAAGAGCATTGCATACATATATATATATATATATATATATATATATATATATATGTGTGTGTGTGTGTGTGTATATGTTTGTGTGTGTATGCATGACGTGTATGTATGTGTAATTTGTAATTTATATGTATGTTTTCTGTGAGAGAATCAGAGGAAAATCTAGCTAAAGTAGGTTGGGCAAAAAACAGAGGGAGAGAAGGAGATTGGATGCAGGGATGGTTACAGACACACATATATATATATATGTACACATGGGTAGCTACATGCATAAATACTTTTATATATATGTGTGTGTGTGTGCATCTGTGTATGTCTGAGTCAGACTGTTTATATGTTAACAAGTTTATTCAGCTGCATATTTGAGTATGATTCCTAGGTCTATATATATATATATATATATATATACATATATATATATATATATATATATATATATGTATATATATATATATATATGTATATATATATATATATATGTATATATACATAACATTTATCTATGAAGTATTTTTATATTTACAAGTATGAATTATAAAGTGTTATATTACATAGAAACTTATCTGAAATGATTTCCCGTCATCATTATTATATCATTCAATTTAGACAACCTAAAAAGAATAAACAATTTTAAAAAATGGAGCTGCTGCAGGAAATCGAACCTGACATCGATAGGGTAGCTCCTCCAATGTAGCAATGCTCTTACCATTGTGCTCAACAGCCCTCTGGTAATGCAAAGGCAAAATACTTGCTTTCAACCCAAAATCTCACCTTGTTTATTCTTAGTTTTTTCGTCTCTTCCAATATGACTATGTGTTTAAGAAAAATTGACATATTTGGTCCGACAGAATGAATTATGAATTGCATTATATTATATAGAAACTTATCTGGAATAGTCTCCCGTCGCCTCATGGTTAATACATCATTCAATTTAGATAACGTAAATATAATAAACAAATTAAAGAAAATGAGGCTGCTGCAGGAATTGAACCTGTCATCTTTAGGTGGCGACATCAGTGTAGCTCTGCTCTTACCATTGTGTTAAACAGCCCGCTGGTAATGCGAAGTCCAAATAACTGGTTTCAACCCAAATTCTCATCTCGTTTATTCTCGGGTATATGTATACATATATAAATACACACATACAAGCATATATATGTGCATGTATGTATATATCCTTATATCAGATGTACGCAAGGGAAGTAAGATCTGTTCGGGAAATGACGCTCAAATACTATCACCAGAGATTTGGTTGACAAATTAATCTGAAGACAAGAGAAATTTTGCCGAAGAACATATTCCAAGCCAAAAGATGGCATCAGGAAATTAATAAAGACTGTAATTTCACATAACACCATGGGGCACCTGTGCATAGGCCCAGCGATATTTCCTCTTTTTCTTCCTTCTTTTTGAAGAGTCAAGCCTTAATCTCTGTCCCCTCCATGGTCTCCCGAACCTAAGGGTCATGAAAAACCAATTAGTGCAATAGATTTCTTGACCTGGAAAAATTGCTGAAAGGAAATCTTAAGGTTGACAATGAAGTTTTTATTTTTTATATCTCATATTCTGAGCTGGTATTTTTTTTCTTTGCCCCCTCAGTCCCCTCATTGACTTTATGCAGTAAAAAAAAAAAGAAGGTTTCTTTATCCTCTCACCACACTTTTTTTTTTTCTGAAGGTGGGGGGGGGTTATTATTAAAAAAAGCAAAAAAAAAAAAAATGAGAACACAAATAAAAATGTTTCCAAGAACCGAAGGAAAAAAAGCAAAAAAAAAAAAAAAAGAAAAAAAAGCAGTTGGAACTGAATAAGGGTTAGGGTTAGGCAAACAATAACCAGAAAGCCAAAAATCGACCGGGGGGAGCCTCAAGACGTTTTTCAAAAGAGCATCCCATGAAAGAAATAATCCTTGAATCTGGTGAGGCACTCATTCAAGCATTTTATGTTGCGGAAAAATTGGAGCCGATGAAGGTTGGGTAGAAAGGAAGAAAGAAAAATGGAAAAGTGTGGGTTAGGGTTCAGCAAAAAGAAACCGTTCTCTTCTAAAATTGTATGAATGAATAAAAAGAAAGAAAACATTTGGGTTTTCTTCCATTGATGGTTGGTTTGTCCCATGACCCAGAGGTTACTGGGTTGCCATCATGGTCTTTTGTCCTCCATATCACTCAGCAGGCAAATTTATAGTTACATTCATATATTTGCAGATTGAGAAATATGAAAAGATAGATAGATAGATTGACAGATAGATAAATAAATAGATAAATAGTAGGGGTGGATCCAGGAGTTTGAGCTGGTGGTTGGGGTGTTACGGGGCAATTCCTCTTCACTCACTCTGTCTCATTATCTGATTAGGAAATGGATTTTAGAAGTTTTTGATTTTATGGTTGGTTTATAATTATTTGGGATTATTTGATTTTTCTATTCGTGAAATTTCTTTACCTATATATGAAATTTTTTTTTTAAATT
Organism: Thysanoteuthis rhombus; assembly: GCA_963457665.1. Classification (NCBI taxonomy): domain Eukaryota; kingdom Metazoa; phylum Mollusca; class Cephalopoda; order Oegopsida; family Thysanoteuthidae; genus Thysanoteuthis; species Thysanoteuthis major. The sequence goes on along the minus strand of OY735231.1, from coordinate 14,641,779 downwards.
GTGATCTGCCTGGTTGGGGCAGGGCGGGGGATGGATAGAAAGATATAGATACATAAATAGATATGAACAGACTGAGATAGATAGATAGATAGATAGATAGATAGATTGATATATAGATAGATTGATAGACAGATAGATTGATAGATAGATAGATTGGTATGAATATAGATGTACATATATTAACAGAGAGATAAATCTCTTAATACATATGAACAAACTAGGATAGATATAAACAGATAAATAAATTGATAGATATGAACAGAAATAGATAGATTGAGGCGAACAGAGAAAGAGATAGATAGATAGATTGATAGAAAGCTATCAATCTTCTACTGAATTGGTTATTTCTTGGGTACCAATCAACTAATCTTTTACTACATATGTTGTCTTTCCTATCTATGTGTTCTGCCTATCTCCTTTTTTGTTGTTTAATCCCTTCTATGATAATTACTTTGGTCAGCTCCCAGATCCATTTTTATCTTTTTCTATCTCTGAGAATCATTCCTGAAATTTCTCTTTTACTGATCTGTTTGTTCAAAAGCGATTTTATTATTTCCCATGTTTCACACCTGTAGGTCATTATCATCAGTCTTTTAACGTCCGTCGTTGGACATAGACTTCCCCAGGATTCGCCACAATTCTCTATCATGGGCGTCGCAAAGCCAGTATTTTCGAAATTTGTCTAGTTCATCTCTCCATCTTGTGTTCTGTTGTCCTCGGTTTCTCATGTGATCTCTGGGGAGCCATGTTGTGAGCACTGATGTCCATCAGTTGTCTTTCATTCTTGCAACATGGCCTGCCCATTGCCATTTAAGTTATCTTATAGATTCTATGATGTCTTTCTTCCTTAAATACTGTGCTTTGTTGGTCATAGCTGGTATTAAATAATCATTGTTAATTACCTCTACCCACATCAGGCTGGTTTGATAACTATTGCAAGGTTTAGGTTTTGCATCTCATCTGACATTTATATTCATCTATCTATCTATCTATCTATCTATTTATCTATCTATCTACCCGGACTTCACCAAGCCCTGACCGTTCATAGTACTAACTCGAAACTTAGCTTGCACACTCCTCTCGCTGTGTAAGGAAGATAGTTTTTTCTATTTCCTGAATAAGATTTTAATGGGGGGGGGTCAATTTACAATAAAGATGTATGCCAGATTCGTCCCTTACTTTGCGCCCAGCGGCATTCATACTTGTTTTTTGAAAACGTGTACTTTTTAGTGCTCACTGCCCCCAAAAGCAAGGAAATAACCTATTCATCGATCACACCTTTTTCTAAATTTTGATTGTTCACCCTACTTTGCTTTTTTTCTAACTATAAATTTATGATTCAAACCATACTGGTAGTAAATTTTCATCAGGGTAACTTAATTTTACCACCAGCACTGCCGAATTTATGAGGTGAAAAGCAGTATATACGGCTGGCGGTCATTTATAATTTCTCTCAGAATGCTAGTATACTTTATGTTTTAGACATATTGGCAAGGTGCTTTTTAGTATATCTCTGTGTTTACTAAATGCTTTCCTACTAATGGTTATGCATCGTTTTATTTAGCTGTCATGGTTTTTCTTTAACTTTATTGTTTAATATAAGCAAATAGATTCCTCAAACTCTTCTAAAATCTTCATCCGCTAGTCTTATGATTATTTTCAGGACACTATGATAGATTATAACTTTCGCCTTAGTTCTGTGTATCTTTAGACCTCATTTTGAGACTTTTCCTATTTAGATCATTTAACATGCTTTTTAGCTTACCAGATGTTAGAAACCATCACCAAAAACTGTCACCAAAACAGTTGAAATGGATCATGTCAATTTTTAAGTTTATCCAGCTGGCTGGCTATGTATCATTCATACTGGCTGCTCCAATGGAGCTAGAGGTCTGAAATTTTATAAGATTAACCCCTTACTTGGGTTTTGTTTTTTTCAAAAGTGTTGAATTGATCCCCTATTTGGTGTCCAGCAGTATTCACACTTGTTTTTTGAAAATTCTAACTTTTTCAGTGATCATAACTCAACAAAAGGCGATAAAAGTAATATCTATTGATAACTAATTTTTCAAATCTTTTAATTGATCACCCCTAACATGACATGATGCCAAAAGACATTTGTCATGTGACATTGAGTGACTAACCAGACGTATCTCAGTATTTCTCACTTAATCTGAATTGCAAGCCCTCGGTAGAGCAAGCTCAACCTTCAGGAACAAGAAAATCCCATGTCCTAAAAAGAAGAGTATACAACCAATGAATCCGACTGATAGTCACCTATGGAGCTGAGACATGGAACCTAACCAAGAGACTAACCCGCAAATTGAGAAGTATGCAATGCGCACATGAGAAAATCATGTTCAACCTCACACGGAGAGATCACAAGAGAGTACAGCATATTAGAGGAAAAACAGGAGTCCAACACATCATAGAATCCATTAGAAAACTCAAATGGCAGTGGACTGGCCATGTTGCAAGAATGACAGACAACCGATGAACATCACAACTCACAACATGGATGCCCAGAGAATTAATAACTAGGAACCTATTTAGAGGGGGAATTCTGAAATAGGAAAAACAATATTTTTTCTGTACATAATGAGGAGTAAATGTTTAAATTTCGGCCCTCTAGCTCTAGCAGTGCATCCTGTGTGCATGATAAATACAAAGCCAGTTAGCCAGCAGGACCAGCTTAAAAACTGAGGAAACCCATGATGTCAGTTTTGATAACAGTTTAGGCTGATACTTCTTACTAGATATATAGATATATATGAACAGAGATAGACAGATAGATAGATAGACAGACAGACAGACAGACAGGCAGATACATAGATAGATAGATAGATAGATAGATAGATTGATAGATAGCTAGTTTGAACAGACTGAGATAGATAGATAGATAGACAGATAGATTGATAGATAGATAGATAGATAGACAGATAGATAGAAATGATTCAATACTTTGTTTATCAAACAACGTTATTCAAGCAACTCTGACAATTAATAAAATCATGCTTTAAAATCACAAAGTCTCGAGGCAAAATTATCATTTTTTTTCCCTCTGAATATAATTCAAATCAAAATCAGGAAATTTATAATGAAAATCTTATGGAATCTATCAAAGTCACACACTAATTACCTGAGGATATTTTGGATGACAAAGAGGGAAAACAGATGCTGTTTTGATTACAACATTATCATTAAGCTAGATGCATCAACATGCAAAGGCAAGCAAAAAACTTGTCGACTCCGGTAAATTTGTTTGAAGATATGATTGTACATACCTATGCGTACACGTACATACACACATCACAAAGAGAGAGCAATAGATAGATAGAAGAATACAGATAGATAGGAGCAGAATGGAGATGAATAGATAGACTGACAGAGGGACAGAATTAGATAGATAGATAGATATGAACAAAGATAAATAGACAGACAGACAGACATACAACAGGATATAGACAGACGGACAAATAAGCAGACTGATAGATATGAGTATATTGAGGTAGACAACAAAAAAGTCGGTCTACAAATCAACTTCAGTAAAACAAAAATCACGTGCAACAATCATGTTGAGGGTATGAACATATCTGTCAAGATAGAAGATACAAAACTCGGCAAGGTAGACATCAACCTAGGACAACGAATCTCCATGAGACCCTCAAAAGAGGAAATCAAGCGAAGAATCACTCAGGGATAGCAAGCCTTTGGCAGAGCAAGCTCAACTTTCAAAAATAAGAAAATCCTATTAATCCTGAAAAGAAGGGTGTAGAGCCAATGCATCCTCCCGATAGTCACTTATGGAGCTGAAACATGGAACCTAACCAAGAGACAGACCTACAAATTGAGAAGCATGTAGCGTGCGCATGAGAGAATCATGCTCAATCTAAGATGGAGAGATCACAAGACAGTGCAGTACATAAGGAAGAAAATGGGAGTCCGAGACATCATAAATACTATTAGAAAACTTGAATGGCAATGGGCAGGCCATGTTGCAAGAATGGCAGACAACCGATGGACATCACGTCTCACAACATGGCTCCCCAGAGATCACATGAGAAACCAAGGACAACAGAACACAAGATGGAGAGATGAACTTGACAAATTCAGGAAATACTGGCTCCGTGACGCCCACAATAGAGAATTGTGGCGAATCCTGGGGAAGGTGTATGTCCAACGATGGACGTTAAAGACTGATGATGATAGATAGATAGAAATGAACAGAGATAAGTAGACAGACAGACAGACTGACCAATAGATATGAATATATAGATATAGACATTTATGGACATAGATAGATGGATAGATATGAACAGAGATAAATAGATTGATAAACAGAGAGAAAGAGGGAGAGACAAGAATAGAGGTCAGATTATAGCAAGGACAGGTTTATTCATATTATGAATCAAAATACTTATTTCCTGTCTCTTATGTAATGCATTTAGTAAAAAAAATAAAAATTCAATCTAAAACTAAAACATCTTGACTTAGAATAGTTGTAATAATTCTATACTTACCCCATTTTCAAATCCAGAAGGTCATTTTGAGTTGAAAAGCTCAGATTGAATACCAAGCTTTTCAAATATTTCTCTGATTCTCTGTTTGTCAACAACATTGTTTAAGCAACCAAATAAATTAAATCATGCTTTAATTTAGCTAATTCTCAAGGCAAAATCATCATTTTATTTTCACTCTATCTAATCAAGTAATGGGTCACCAGGTGAGAATCAAACTCACTATATTATCTGTGGTCTGTGTGACAAGCTTGCAGCTCCATATCAAGGAATCTCTAAAATCATTATATATCAATATAAATATTAGCAAAACATTTTGATATCGAAGTAATATTCATATATTTACAGATAGATATGAACAGATTAAGATGGATAGGTCAGGTAAGTCACTTAATAGAAAATGTCATGGGACCAATTTCTTTTGGCAGCATGACATGTTGGAGATGAACAATTAAAAATTTAGAAAAGAGGTGATCAATGAATAAATAATGTTCCTCACCTTTTGTTGGGCAATGATTGCCAAAAAAGTTCAAATTTCTGATGAACAAGTGTGAATGCTGCTGAACACAAACTAAGGGATCAATTTAGCATGAACTTACATCATAAACTAAACCCCCTGCTAAGAACTTATACATTTGGGGAATTTTGAAAGTAATGTAAATGTTTAAATTGTCTGCCTTCTAGCTCCATTGAAGCAGTTTGTAAGCATGATACATTTATGTATAGTCAGCCAGCCAGCTAGACCAACTTAAGAACTGGAGAAATCTAATTTGATGGTTTTGGCAATAGTTTCAGTTGAATCGACAGATCTATAGATGGATAGATAGATAGGAACAATTCTATACTGTTTATCAACAATTTTATGAACGCTGCTAGACACAAACCAATTGACCAATCTAGCATAAGCTCACATTGCTAATTGAATGAAAAAAAAAGGGTTTCTTCTAGACATAATAATTTTTCAATTTTCAGCCCTCTTGCTCCGTTTGCATGGCCTGGATGTACGATATAAACAAACATTCAGCCAGTCAGTCTGACTAGATTGAAAACTAAAGAAACCAATGTTGACATTTCTGGTGACAATTTTTGGCTGACGGTTTTCTGAAAGATAGATAGATAGATAGATGGATATATAGATAAATAGAAATAATTCAATACTTTGTTTATCAAACAACATTATTCAAGCAACTCTGACAATTAATAAAATCATGCTTTAAAATCACAAAGTCTCGAGGCAAAATTATTATTTTCTTTTCTCTGAATATAATTCAAATCAAAATCAGGAAATTTATAATGAAAATCTTATGGAATCTATCAAAGTCACACACTAATTACCTGAGGATATTTTGGATGACAAACAAAGAGAGAGACGGAAGGAAAAAAAAATTACGAAAATGTATCCATGTAATCCTCGAGCAAAAATATCATTTTTTTCTCAGAAACTCTTGTATATGACAAAATTTATCATGACTTAATGAGGTTATCAAATCTACCTTGTCGAACATTTTCACCTGGGGATGTTTTCCCAGGCAAGCAAGAGGTGAGAAATGAAAGAAAAAAAAGGAATAATTAGAAATCTACCCAACCTTTGGCAAGATTATCATTCCTTTTTTTTTTTTCTTTTCTTTGCCATTATGACATGAATCAATATTCAGGTAGACTTAATGACATTGTAAATGAATGAATATATATATACATATATATATATATTAAGATTATCACCTTTGGCTTATTATAAAATGTCAAACTGAGTTTCTGAAAGTTTCCTGAACATTTCAAGCATCAAGAAACACCATCTGTTTTCATTTTAGAAAAATTGAAAGCTTGTATCAGAAATGCTGTTATCCTTTGCCGTTTTGTAGGGGGTGCTGTAGGGGCCTGTGAATGCGCTAAATCTGCGAATAATTTTTGCTGACCCAACCAACCCTGTCACTCTCCAAAACCCATAAATCTTCAACCATAAACCTTTTGATAAACAAAAACTTTACCATTCCCAAACAGTAAATGTACAAATAAATAAATGAATCTAGCGAAGTATCCAGTAAAAATTCCAAAGCCACAAGAATATTAAAATGAAGTTAGATTGTAGTATAAAAATGAAAAAAAAAAATGTTAATAACGATTTATGATTCTTCATCTATTAGATGGTAGATCTATTATCTGGTAGATAAATTTGTTTACTGTACACTGAATTGGAAAATAAATCTTATGTCTATAATACTGTTTGACTAACCTGTTTGCAAGAGTAAACAAGTTTAAATTTTCAACTATATGTTTTCAACACAGGTTTATACTGTCAAATCTCATCTTTCTTTTATTGTACATGGATTTCGAAAGATAGATTACAATTATGTACTTCCTGTATAGTTGGATCTTCTTGGCGTCTTGATTTTAAATACAAAATATAAATGTACAATGTTTCTAAAATCATTTGGTAGGTGTCTGGGCGTTCTTATTTTTTTTGTTTTCTTTTTGCTTACTCCCACTAATGTTAGAAACTGGTTACACCCCCTGATAGATGAAAGGGTTTTCCCTCTCTGTACACTCATTGTATTGTCTCAGTTGCAGAAATTGAAAGAGGGAATCTTTTGAAAGACATCTTTGGATATTGACAAAGGCTATCCGAGTGAAAAGTCCACAAAACATCCGTTGATATCCTGGATAAAATCCGAATGCCAGACACTTTTGGATTGTCTGAAACAGGGATTAGGAGATCTTTGGAGGCACCATATACCTGGAAGCTAGTCACTTTGGAAAAATACGAAAAAAAGGAGAAGAAAAAGTTGAGGCCAGAACGACGAAGAAGAACAATGGAGAGGTATAGGGAAGTATCAAAAGAGAAGAAGGAAAGAAGGAATGAACAAAAAGAAAAAGAGAAATACGAGTCTGGTTAGTCACTCAATAGGAACCATCATTCGACTAATGCCATTTGGCAGCATTTTATGTTAAGGTGATCAATTAATTTTTTTTAAAAAGAGGCGATTAATGAATAAGATACTCTTTTCACTATTTGTTGGACATTGAAAAGTCTGAATTTTCAAAAAACAAGAGTGAACACAACTGGGTATAAATTGAGGACCAATTTAGAATAAACTTATACTGTAAATAGGAGCCCCAATTAAAAACCTTTGTAAAAACAAAAAGTATTTTCTCAAGACATAATAAGGAGTAAATGGTTAAATTTTCAACCCTCTAGTTCCATTTGTGTCAGCCGTACACATTATACATCATTATCAGTCTTTCAACGTCCATCATTGCACATAGACCCTCCCCAGAATTCGCCACACTTCTCTATAATGGGCGTCGCGGAGCCAGTACTTTCTGAATTTGTTTAGCTCGTCTCTCCATCTAATATCATGCCGGCCTTAGTTTAACATGTGATCTCGGGGGATCCATGTTGTGAATCGCGATGTCCATTGGTTGTCCGCCATTCGTTCAACATGTTCAGCCCACTGCCATTTGAGCTTTTTATAGTCAGCCAGAAATCTGGGCCAACTCAAAAACTGAAGAAACCTATGATAACAGTTTTGGCATATTTTATATTGATGATCTATTACAGTTTAGGCATGATAATGAGAAAAGAATATGAAAGAGAAGAACAATGGAAAGAGATAAGGGAGTAATGAAAGATAAAGATAGAGGAGAGAAAAAGGTCCAGGGGAGAAAGGATCAGAAAAGAAAAGAAAGAAAAAGTGAAGGAAAAGTAGAGAAAAATGATAGATGAAAAAAAAGATGAAAAAAAACTGGTTAGTCACTCAATAGAAACTGTCACATGACCAACGTCCTTTGGCCAGCATGCCATGTTAGGGATGATCAATTAAGAAATTGAAAAAGAAATGGTGATCAATGAATAAGTTATTTCTTTTGTCTTCCGTTCGGTAGTGATCACTGAAAATGTTTTCTGAGTTTTTTAAAGAAACAAGCGTGATTCCTGCCAGACACAATCTAAGGGATCAATTTAGCATAAACTTGTACTGTAAATCGTGCACTCACTAAAAACCTATTTGAGGTGGCGGGGATGGGGATAATTCCAAAAAAACAAAAAATTGCTCTTTCTAGATATAATACGAAGTGAATGTTTACCTTTTCAGCCTTCTAGCTTCATACGTGCAAATTGTACATGCTACACATACTTAGCCATCCCACCAGTCATACCTACTAAAAACTGAAGAGAACTATGTTAATGTTGACTATGTTGATGTTAGTAGTTTAGGTTAGCGATTTTTTTAAAAAGCTGAAGGGAGAGAAGAGATGAAAAGAGAGAGAAATAAGAAAACAAACATGGAACCTAACCAAGAGACGAACCCGAAAACTGAGAACCAGGCAATGCTCGCATGAAAGAATTATGCTCAACCTCACATGGAAGGATCACAAGACAGCACAGTATTTTAGGGAAAACACAGGAGTCAAGCTATCACAGAATCCATTAGAAAAATGAAATGGCAATGGGCTGGTCATGTTGCAAGGATGGCAGACAACCAATGGACATCATGACTCATAATATAGATCCTCAGAGATCACATGTGCAACCAAGGCCGGCAGAATACAAGATGGAGAGATAAACAAAACAAAGTCAAAAAGTATTGGCTCTGTAACGTTCATGATAGAGAGATATGGTGAATCCTGGGTAAGGTCTATGTCAAACAATGGATGTTAAAAGACAGATGATGATGATAATGAACAGGCTGCAGCCCAGGGCCTCATAATCTGAAGCAGGGACCTCCTACCCAAAAAGAAAAATTTAATTTACCATTAGTTTTAATTCATTTGTAACAATAAAAACCAGGGGCATATATTAAGTTTTATGGTGTTTATTCGGAGAAATAAAAGGATTTTTTCTAACATAAATGACTAAAATATAAAAAACGATTTTTTTTTCAAACTGCTGAATAGTATTGAAACATTTTCCCAAGACACATCAGAAACAGTACATTTTTTAACAGAGACAATTAAAAAAATAACCTTTGTTACATAATGTACCAAGAGATCATATTTGAAACCGTAACCGGCAAAAATACAAGATGGCATGACAAACTAGACAAGTTTTAAAAATTTTGGCTCCACGACGCCCACAAATCCATTGGTCTGGTGAATATTGGGGAAGGTGTATGTCCAACGACAGATGCTAAAAGGTTGCTGCCGCCGCTGCTAATGATGCCTCCGGCTGGTTCTGCCTATTTAATATACAATCTCGTAGATCGACTCGAAGAAAGCAAAATATGTTTAGCAATTAGGAAGGTTGAACACTTGTCTAATTCTTCCATTACAGAGCTAATAATTTGAAAGCAATTAATGGGTTATTTGAAGTCATTCTCATTTATAAATAATTAGAAATAATAAACGAAGAAAAAAAAGGAGGAAGAAGTAAAAACGTGATTGATGGCTGATACGGAAATTAATTATATCTCTTCACTTTCTTCCAGCGACAGAAACATGAATTTCAACCTTATGTAATATATTTATTAGAAACTGTCTAGGAAAACAGTCACTAAGACAGTCAACATAGGTTTCTTCTGTTTTCAAGTCGGTTTGGCTGGCTGACTGCAGTTGTAAGAAAACCATCCATCAAAACTGTCAGCATTAACATAGTCAACATAAGCATAGTTTTCCTCAGTTTTTAAGTTTATCTGGCTGGCTTGCTGGCTTTGTATGTATCACGCTTACAGGAAGTATCAATGGAGTCGGAGAACTGAAAATTTCAATGTTTACTCCGTACTATGTCTGGAAAAAAAAAAAGTTTTGTCTTGTTTTTTTCTTAAATTCACCCCCAGAACAGGTTTCTAGCGAGGGTTTCAAGTTAGAATGTAGGTTTATGCTAAATTGGCCTCTTACTTCGCATCCGGAAACCTTCATGTGTGTTTTTTTGAATTCCAGACTTTTTTAGAGATCACTGACCTAGATAAATTAAGAGAAGTGATTTATTCATTGATCACCCCTTTTTTTTCCAATTTTTCAATTGATCAGCCCCAACGCAGAATGCCACCAAAAGACATAGATCATGCGACAGTTTCTATCAAGTGACTTACCAGGCCTGTCTCTGTATGAATTTTCATTATTTTTTTTCCTTTTATTGAACACTTACAGGTTTTTAGTTGCCAGTTGAATTGGCAAAATCATGTATAAAAGTTGATTAAATACAAACGAAATAATTTATATAATTTGATATTCTAGTTAATTTAATGTCATTTCAAATATTTTTGTATTGTTATTGTTTTAAGATTAATTTGATGTATTCATCTCTGTATGTATTTAAACATTTTATATATTGCCATATACATTAGGTTTTAGATGTTTGCTAACCAATTGAAGTTGGAAAAAAGTTAATCAAAGTCCAATTAGGTAATTTATATAATATCTATGTATATATATACATATATATATTTATATATGTTTGTTATGTAGATGTGAGGTGATCAGACTGAATGTTGATGGAAGTGACAATTGGAAAGTGAAGAGAAAAATGTATATATATATATATATATATATATTGAGAAACAAATTTATTTTGGGAAAATGTCACATATTTTCATTTATTTAATTGTATAGCTCTATTCTATTAATACTGAGCGCTATATTTTTTTTTCCATAAAATATATACATATATATATATATATATATATATATGTATGTATATAAGTGGCTGTTTAGCATAATGGTAAGAGCATTATTACATTAAAGCGGATACCCTCTCGGAAGCAGGTAGAATCCTGCGGCAGCCCTATTTTCTTTCATTGTTTATTCTATTTACGTTGTCTAAATTTAGTTATATATTAATCATGTAATAACAGGTGATCATTTCAAATAAGTTTCTATATAATATAATGCAGTTTATAATTATTCTGTCAGATCTTATATATCCATATCTTCCCACATAACTGTTGTGTTGAAAGAAGCAAACAGACCGAAATGATGAGAATTTGGTGTGAAACAGGTATTTTTGCATATATATATATATATATATGTATATATATATATATATATAAGTAAATTAAAAAGGGAGGAGATCGTGGTTGTGTAAAACAAATGCTTTTTATCATCAGCTTACAGACTTATTCATGTACTTACATACATAGTTACATATGTATGAATTTATAATCATATACACGTATGTATACATATGTATATATATAAATATTCATATATATACACACACATATATGTACACATATTTATACATATATATACACACACATAAAAATATATATACACCCACACATATATATATATTATCAAAAAACGGATGTATAATCAAACAAAATAATTATGAATGTATAATATTATTTGAAACGGTATTTTGAATAATCTACTGTGAGTACACAGAGAATACATCATTAGGCCTTGACAGCATAAAATAGAATAAACAATCAAAGGAAAATAGAGCTGCTGCAGGAATCAAACCTGAAACCAATAGGTAGTTGCTTAACGTAGCATTGCTCTTTCCCTTCAACTAAACAGGCCTGTGGAATGGCAAAGTCACAGATAACTTCTAATCCACATGTTATATATGTACATATATATGTATACATACATATATATATACATATACATACATATATATATATATATATATATATATATATATATATATATATATATATAAATAATTATTAAAGAGAGAGAAAAAGATGCCCATGTATATATATAAATATATATTAGGATCTTGATACATACACACTCTGACATCAATTTAAATTTAATGTAATAAAATTAAGTGTTTTTATTCCTCGGTTTATTCTTAATGCCATTTGATTTGTCTTGAACATATGAAATTTAATCAAATCTGAATTAGATCATTTATTTTGAAGAGAATTTAAAGTGCTTGGGAATTATATCACTGACATTTGTTTTAATGTTAGGGAATTTTCAGTTGCTTTATGAATATTTACATTAATGTACACATAGACGTATGTACGCTTACATAATTTTGCACGCTATTAATTTTCAGGTGTCTGTCAGTTTGTTTAAAGAAAAGAAAGATAATTCAACCCCAGTAAGATAATTTCTACATTCCACACATTTTAAATATCTTCTACCAAATTAGCTATCATTATCAACATCATCATAATTATTATTTCTATGCATAAACATGTTCAGAGCAGATTTCTAGTTGTCATTGTTAATTGATGAAAATTTTTAAAAAATTGAAAAAAAGAGGTGATCAACAAACAAGTTGCTTCCACCTTTTGTTGGATGGTGATCACTGAAAAATTAGAAAAAAAAACAAGCATGAAAAATTTTTTAGATCAGAAACAATCATGAATACTGCCAGACACAAACTAAGAGATAGGTTTGATATTATTTTATAAAGTAAATTGAAAACTGTCCAGCAGTACTAAAAACTTTTGGGGGGTTGGAATTTTCCACAAAAATGTTTTTCCAAACTTAGCTTTCCAGTTTCATTATCATGGACTGTATATGTGATACATACATAGTCAGCCAGCAAACCAGCCAGTCAGCCAGGCCAACTTAAAAACTGAAGAAATATATGTTGATCACAACTAAAGCCAAATAAGCCTACTTAACTGCATTTACAAACTTTTCACCAAAGTGATTACCAACCGAATCACCAGAATGCTAGATGGTAACCTACCACGGGAACAGGCTGGCTTTAGAAGCATCTACTCAACCGGTGACCATTTCCATTCAGTAAATCAAGTAAAAGAGAAATATAGATGAATATGAAATGGCACTCGCTGTAACATTTGATCACTGCAAGGCTTTTGACTCAGTGGAAATCCCAAAGCTCATTGATGCTATCATTCAACAAGTTGTAGACCCTGTATAGATCAGTGTCTTGCAGCATATGTATTGACATAGCATTTCCTTATCAGGCTACATAAGGACTGAGCCCATTCAGTTCAAAAAAGGGGTATGACATGGCAACATAAGTTCATCCACTCTATACTGGGAAAGTAAAGGGATCAAAATAAACAGCGAATACTTGAGTAAACTCAGATTTGCTTATGACATTGTCCTTTTTGCTGAAAACCTTCTTGATCTCCAAATAATGCTAGACAAACTGAATGAAGAAAGCATAGAAGTTAATCTAAATTAAAAAACTTATATATATTTTGGCATTTTTATATTTTTTCTTTGACCTTACAATTAATTCAGATCTCCAAGAGCAATCAAATATCATTTTTAATTTCAGACTTGATGTAGTAAATGTAGATGTATTTTTAGTATATATATATATATATTTATATATATATATATATATATATATATATATATATATATATGTCTTCTGATGTCAATCAGTTCGTGGAAAGCACATAGAAGTTTATCAAAATTATCTAAATTAAATAATTGGTATAATCTATCAATTTTTTCTGTGACATTACGCAATTGAAATTTGTCATTTTTTTTTTGCTATATAAACTAGAAAGCACATTTTTTTTTCCAACTTCTGTAAATATATTTTTTATGTCTCTTTTGAAAATTGTTGGTGTTATATAAACCAAAAAAGAAAAGAAAGCAAAACACAACCCGACGAAAGGAAAAAAAAAGACATCTATCATGTCAGCCTCCATAGCCGCGTAATAAGGCATAAAGTATATATAATGACTCTGAATTAATGTCTTGCTTCTATTTCGGCCATTTTGTTTTTTTCTTGTTTGAGTTTTCACAGAAAGAAAAATAATTGATTGAAAATAAAAGATAAAAAAAAATTGAATTTAAAAACATGAATGATATGACAATTAAAATTATCTGTCACTTTTGATCAGTTAAAAACATTTGGATCTCATTTTTTTTTCTTTCTTTTTTTTGAAGGGAGGAGGATAATTTACATAAACAGGACACTCTAGCATTACTGTAATTTATCTCAGAGCAAAGAATCTCAGTAATCATCATCATTGTCATCATCTTCGTCATTAACGTAAGCATCATCATTACTATCATTAAGATAGAAAATAGAAGAAAATATGTACTACAGAAGTATTTGTGATTATGATAGAATAAAACTCATTTATTATCAATAATGATATTACTATTCCCATCGTTATTATTATCATCATCAATTTCATTGTTTTGATTCATTTTGGTATTATTTTGTTTCTTTTCTCATTAGATTTTAAAATGTACGCTCGAGGCATGCTTTTCCAATGACTTAACTGAAATCTTTAAAAAAAAAAAGAAAACATCTGTAATTTCATGTTCAAGTTTTTAATTATTTATTTAAGATATAGCATTAATTGAATCTATCCTGATTCAACACAGTCATTAAGTTGACATCAGAAAATACATTAGGCAGATGCAGGTCATCATCATGATGGGTTTCAGGGATAATTTTAATTCCTCACGATAGTGTTTATACTGATTTTGATTACTGGATTGGTTGGGGTCATTCTTTTTACATCAGTCAGAAAGAGCCCCTTCCCCACTCTGCGAACTGTCTTTCTCTTTCAGTATCCTTCTCAATTCATATATATTGATATACATAAATCAAATTTACATACGTTTACAAAATCTATCATAAAACTCAGTTTTTACCATAAAGTCATTGAGCATTCTTATTGGTGATCTGGGGAAAAGTCATCACTACCAATCTATTATATAACTGTTCATCCATTGAAACAAACACTTCCCAGATTTTACGGTTAATTATTCCAATTATATTTGTACATATATATATATATATATATATATATATATATAATGCTCCCCAATTCAAGATTGAGCACTCTTCCAGTGAGGTACATTACAAGCTTATGCAATGCTCTTCAAACTTAGGAATAGAGCATTCTGGTGGATGGGAAATTATGCGAGAGTGAATATATCACTTAAATTCAACCTTACTGATTGTCCAGTTCTGCATGGGGTAGATGTAAGATGCTAGCCTCTGAAGGGAAGGTTTTGATCCTACCTCGTGGTACTGGATGGGATAATGGATAGTCTATAGCCACACTGAAGAGATGTAGTACAACAAAACAGCCATCTGTGGATGACACAATTATCTAATTATTATAATGATAATATATATATATATATATATATATATATATATATATATAATAGGAAGTGTATTTGGAACACAAGTCCCTTCAGGCGAATGATTATACATGTTTTTAGATTCCAGTTCGGGGACTTTGGTGAGAGTCTTGTGGGTGTCACTATGAGTGGGAGGAGTTTTTCATCTTGATTTATTGTTTTTAGTAGTATATATGTTTTTGCTGCTGGTTGTAAGTTACATGTCAATGGGTGTGAGCTGGGTGTGGGAGTTATCTATAAGTGGATGCTGAATTGTGTTCTGCAGCATATACACTATAAAAAACAAAAAAAACAAAATGAAAAAAACTCTTCCCACTCATAGTGACACCCACTAGACTCTCACTGAATTTCCCAAACGAGAATCTAAAAACACATGCAATTATTTGCCACAAGAGGCCTGGAGAGAGCAGATACGAACTTCTTTGTGTTGCAAATCCACTTCCTATGATATTTTCAGCTCTACTCCTAAACAGCTTAACTCTCAGAGTATAAAGTTAAATGTATTGAGCACTCTATGAATATGAGTACCAGACATTGCTTTATATTACGTTTTATCATGCTATATTGCAAACCTGATATGTACTATATGTACTCAGAATATATATATATATATATATATATATACTATAACATTTGATAATTTTGTCATCCACAGACAGCTGTTTGGTTGTTTTACAACTCCTCAGTGTGGCTATAGACTATCCAACATCCGTTCCAGTACCACGCTTCAGACCCAGAGGCAGACGTTTTACCCCTGCCCTACGCAGAACTGGATGGTCAGTAGGACTGAATCAAGTGATATATTTACTTACACATAATTCCCCATCTACTAAAGTGCTCTTATCCAGAGTTAGAAGAATATTGCATAATAGCAGTAATAAACAGGTGTTCTACCTCACAGTGCTCAACCCTATAGTAGGGAGCATTAATTATGATAATAATTGATATATATATACAGGATTCTCCTGCTTTTTAAAATTTCTCTTTACAACACCTGGCTTTTACAAAAGACCTACATCAGAAAAGGTTTTCCTTGCTGTTTGGAATGGTATGAAGCGCATTTAGGCCTGTGGTATAAAGCGACTTGAGGCCTGTGAGCCAAATTTGACTTGTGGAGACATTTTTTTGTGGGCCCCCAACCAATCAAGTTGTTTATTCAAAATCTTACAAAATTTTTCTCATAATGTCAATTTTATAATTTATGTAGTAAAATTAATATTGTTTTGGCTTCACAATGATATAATGATTATAATTAGAATATTTGTCTAAAACAGAAATCAAGTAAGCTTTCTGTGATATGATCAATATTTTCAAAGTGAATATGTGGCCTAAATAAAAATGAAAAATATCTTATATGGTGCCCTTAATGAAAAAGGTTGCCGATGTGTGTTTCAAAGTGAAAGAGCAATCACCATTGATGAATAAGAATAACTTTTTTTTAGATTCCAAGTCCCCCAAAATAACTTTCTTCCATGTTTGCCAGCCTCAATGTTGGTCGAGATTCATTGTCAGCTGAAGCTGATGTGAACGGCTAGAAATGCAACAGTATGCTTGACTTCTAAGCCTCACACATTTTTATTTCTCGCAATTCTTGGTAGGCACTCAAAATGTCCTGCAAACCTATCGTAAATCTATGTATTCATTCTAAATTAAAGTTATACTTTCCTGCAATCATTCTGTCAATGGTATAAAAAATCTTGTGCAAAATTTTTTCCTTATTGTATGTACTATGGGGAACGCTCCTTCTAAGTTCTCTCCTTGAGACCTCACGCACTTACCTTAGTTCCTTCTTACTTTTTGAAATAGTTTTCAAAGTCCTCGTTCAGCTACTATATCACATACTCTTCAATCATGTTCACAGACTTAAATCTCACTGGAGAATCTAGGAGTTCTAGAGAAACATACCGGAACTGTAGGGAGGCTGACAGACCAGTGTTATTCAATGTTTTGCCTAAAATAACTATACAAGACGTTTAGAATGATTCATTTAATCATGTCGATAGTCACACAATACGCAAGCTCCCTCAATAGCACCTCACTGCCGACTGAGTGATCCCATGGAGAAGTGTCTCTTCACACATGCACATTTGTTCTTCATGCTGTTTTCCAAAGGTTTTCTATTGATAGGAGCAGGCAGGATCCAGGGGAAAAGGGCAATTGAATTTTTAAAAAAAAATATTTAGATGAAGTATAATTATGAATAAAGACCCCAAATAATCTAAGGAGTCAATCCAATAGATTGTGAGATTGTGGCCAACAGTAAGGAAGATGGCATGACAAGCTACACAAATTCAGAAAGTGCTGGCTCCGTGAAGCCCATGGTAGAGATGTCTGGTGTATCTTGGTCTATGACCAATAACGGATACTAAAAGGCAGATGATGATGATGATAATGATGATGATAACATATGAAAGCAAAATAGTTCCAATAATTAAGCACTGGGAAATAATTTCAGTTTTATTATTTTATTATTTTTAGCTGCAACGAAAGTTCACGGTTCTTAGAATGGAAAATCTATGTTAAGACCAATTTCCAAATCAGTAAACAGAGGTCATAAAGAATTAATCAGTCCATCGAGTTAGTAAAGATAGAAAGATACAATATAAAGTGGGCAGAGAAAGAAGAATATTTTTTATATCATCCATTATATCAATACTTATTATTATTATTATCATCATTATCATTATTATTATTATCATTATTATTACTACTTATTTTTTCATGTAATACATCATATTATTCCTTTTTCTTTAAGACAGATAATTATCAAGATAAAAAATAGAAATTACATGAGAGGAAGGAAGAAAGAAAGGAAACTTACTATGCAGAGTTTATAACTAATGTATACACTCTATATAAATATATATATATATATATATATACACATATATATATATATATAACTTTTTCATTTGCCAATGAATTATATTGCATTTCATACAATATTTTTCATTTTATTTTTATTTAATTATTCCTTTCATTTTTGACATTTTAATGGGGATTAGCTTGAAAACTCATTTGGAAACAAGTTTATTATAGAAACAAACATAGAGAAATGCTGTCTAAAATGTTTGTACTACGTTGCTGCTTTTGAACATAATCTCTTCTTTTTATTGTTTTCTCCATAGGCTCTACCATTCAAGAGAAAAAAAAGGAATTATTGAAATTCATAAAGAAATTTACTTGGAGGTATTTACTAGTATTTCAATACCCTTGAATTATTCCTTATTTCAACAATACAACACAAACAAACAAAAAATAATAGAAAATAGAAAGATACAATCTGGGAAGTGATTTTGTAAGAATACAATTTCAATAATATTGAAAACGTTTTTTCTTTTCAAGATTTAAAAAACATGAAAACATTATTTGGTTTTCTAAAAAGAATTTTCTGCAAAGACGAAACATACAAGAAAAAGAGAAAGAAAAAAGAAAAAAATATCTGGATTGTAATTCTGCAAAATACAACAGATTTTTGGTTCTTGCAATTTAATACACGCATTTTGAAAACGTTCTTTCTTTTTAAGATTTAGATTGTTGAAGTTTAAAAACTGAAAAACATGACTTGATTTTCAGAAAAAACTTTGGAATCCAGAAAATCTGTGATAAATATGCAAAATTTATTCGCCCTTCAGCCATTGTTCAAATATAAATAAATGCTACAAAAATTTTAAGAAATTACATATATGCATATGTATGTGTATATTTTTTATATTGTAGAACTGTATTATAATTCATGAAGAAGAATGCCTAATGCATAATTACGAGAACAAAATATATTACCGTTGCTGAAGAGTGCGTTAGGCATGAAATGTTGGTATGTGACCTTGGAAATCTTATTTTATACATATATATAAATGTATGTGTGTGTGAGTGCGTATGTAATTATATGTATTATGTATGTATAATCTTATATACATATATATATATATACATACATAAGTGTGTGAGTGTTGAGCTGTTGGTAAGCATGCATTTATATGTATATTGTATGCATTAGCATGCATCAATATATATATATATATATATATATATATATATATGTGTATATATATATATATATATATATATATAAATTGATGAGTATGTATATGCATACATATATTTATACATAAATGTGAATATGTACATATCTATGTAATAAGTACGAAAATTTTTTTGGTTGTTTATCTTGAAACAATGTCACCATTTCTCAACGAATCTCTACCATTTTTGGTATGGAGGCTCAGATGCACTTTAAAATGATATATGAGAAAAGAAAACCTGGTTCAATCCTCTCAGTGAGTTGATATCCAATGAAACTGCCATGTATTTCACTGCTTAAACAGATTTTCTCCTGAAAGTGATAGATTCAAAGGAAGTAATTGTATTCTTCCATCTTTGATTATGTGATCTTCAATTGGTGAGGTTTGGAAAGTCACCTTTTGAATATAAGCGGTCAAACAGATTATCGCATTATTGCTGTGAATTCTATCACATTGAATCTTCTCTAAAATGATCACATCATATTTGCAGGTTTTTTTTATCATATCTAAATCATTCCTGTATATTTTGAATACTGAAATCAAGAAAGTATGTTTTTTAAGCTCAATCTTTTTGTGACCCTACATTAAGATTTCTCCTTTATTAGATATGGTCTCTACTTTTTTTTAATCAATTTTTTCAATTTTTAAAAAGCTATATGCAATAATAAAAGACAGTCCTTTACGATTAGCCATTTAGATTATTTTTCTTTAATCATATTTTTAAGTCAACTTATCAGATATTGCTATTTATTTTTTTTGTCTCAATTTCACATGTAAATGTTTCTACATCAGCTATTGCTATAAGTTTCATTATTTAGATATCGTTTTTTATGCTTGTAGACTTTTTAGCCGAATTTTACAGATAAAAAAGGCCACATTTTAATTATATATTTCCATCTAGACATCAGATTTTACAATTTAGGTTTCTTTTCTTGAATTGATTCTTTCACTGTTTTTCTCTTCAATTTTACATATAAAAAAGCCACATTGCATAATCTCAATAATGGAACCCAGGAAGTGATAAAATCAATGCAGGTAATTCTATTCCAGGCTTTTTAAATAATTTTTGACACAGTTTGAAAAAAAAAACGTGTAGTAATCAAAAATTTGAAATAAAAAGACATTCTTTTGTCTAGATAGATATTGCCTTTTCTAGGTTTCATCTTTTAAAAATTATATTTCTCTAAAACTATACAATGATATTTTAGTTGATTTTACATACAAAAAGGCCACGTTTTCATTGACATGTCCACGTTTCTTTCATGGCCAGCTCTATGTCAAATGCTCACGGGTTCGTTTGAGCTGACAGTTTTTCATCAAAGCACTAAATCACAGAAAAAGAAATGTCTACCCAAGACCTCTGGCAGAACAAATTAAAAAGATTTTTGTTACTATGATTTCTGCTTCGTGTTTTGCTAAACGATTCAGGATTTGAAACTTTACAGAAAGTAAAAAAATAAGATACTATTCTTTCATTTAATTTATTAGAACTATCAAAGAAACCCGGTTAATAATTAACGATTAACACAAACTTAAATGGCAATGGGCAAGCCATGTTGTAAGAATGGTAGACAACCGATGGACATCACGACTCACAACATGGATCCCCAGAGATCATTTGCGAAACTGAGGCCGACAGAATACAAGATGGAGATATGAATTTGACAAATTCAGAAAATACTGGCTCTGCAACGCCCATGAGAATTGTGGCAGATCCTTGGGAAGGTCTATGTCCAACGACGGACGTTAAAAGACTGATGATGATGATGATGACAGTGTCGAAAAGGATCATGTATCATGGAAACCTGAAAAAAATGTACCCTAGAGACGTATATGTTTCCAAATAAAAAGAATTGCTCTGACAACTATTAACAAAAAGCTGTCTGTCAAGTCGATTCGATTCAACACAAAATGAATGCTTTCTTATATTTGACACCTAGGCAATGCCGGATACTTCAGCTAGTACATATTTATATATATATATATATATATATATATATATATATATATATATATATATATATATATATATTCAATGTACGTTTAATATATTAAATTTAAAAGAGGTCTTGACTATATATATATATATATATATATATATATATATATATATATATATATATATATATATATATATATATATATATTAAGAAATGGATATATGATCCGACAGAATGATATTAAATTACGTTATATCATATAGAAACTTTTATTTGAGTTGATCTCCCGTCATTACACAGTTAAAGTATCACTTGGTTTTGACAACGTAAATCGAATAAACAATTTAACTGCTGCAGGATTCGAACTCACGACGATATACATATATCAGGGTTTTGGTGTATGTATGCGTGTGTAGGTATACATATGTGTGTATGCATATTCATTTGAGAATGTATATATAAGCTTATGTATGAAAAATCATGAGGTTATATATAAATAAATAGGGAGAAAGTTTTAGTGTCTACGTACACACATGTAGATATGTGTATATATGTATACATATTTATATTTAATTGCATATATACTCAAAACAAACACACACACACACACACACACACACACACACATATATATATATATATATAATGACGTATAATCACATTCGGTAATAACATTATAGTTTAGATGTTTGAACAGAAGCAACAAGCGATCATTAATAAAATATATAAACATCATTTTATCGTGTGATTTCCTCAAGCCAATATTCTGACTTCAATATTTTTCTCTTGAAAATTCTTGGTTCTGTTCTTTGATAAAATTGCAATGGAATATTTTAAAGCATTTTCCTTTGAATGTCATGAAAATCAAAAGACTCCAAAGATTTCGCAATTGTGGAAAACAATCAAAAAATTCTCACAATCACTAATTTAACCGTGTAGTAAAAAAATGGTGACACATGTGATATATATGGATACAGATTACAATTTATATACGTGATTAATTGAGAATTGCGTGGTGTTGAGCTTGGAGAATAGCCTTCTATACACATTGCATTTTATATAGGTAGATAATGGAGATTTGCATTGCAACGAATTCGGAGGAAAATGTTCCCTTGGACATAAATGGACTTTTAACTTGTATACATGTATTTTTTTAAATCTATATATTTTTTGATAGCTTTAGTGACAATTTTGTTGACGGTTCGTAATAATTGAAAATTCTACTTGGTATATATCTGGCTGCAACCCCACTGATGATGTTGAAGGCGATAGTTCATAATTCAATATCCAAGTCGAAGCTGCAGAACTATTGATGAGAAGAGACAGTCGTGAAAAACTGACAGTCCCTGGAAAAAGCCGTTTTTCACGGTTCTGTATTTGATGTCTACTTAGTGACGGTATATCCGGTGAAAGCTTTGGTTTCCTCAGAAACGGACAATTGGACAATTCACCGAGCAAAAGGAGTCGAACAGAAGTCTGTACCTCGTAGCTGGTGATTGTCGATCGTTTGCTGTAATGGGTCAAATGTCTTGACTGTTGGAGGATTCTCCCAAAAAGGTTGTTCACAAAACTATTAATGATGGACATGGCTTTGCTGGACCTGCTTCACCGCTTTGTAAATGTAGATGGAATAGTTTTCCTTACTCATCTTTCTTTTTTTTTACCATCACCGCCAATACAAGTAGCTTTGACCTTGCTGTCGGCCATTTTAGCATCTTCTGAGCCGCCTTCAAGAACTATCGTTATTGTGGATTTCTTACAGTAACTAAACTTGAACGAGTTTATTTATTTGCACTTCTCCGACTACAAATATGACACGAAATCGGATTAAGGTTGGGTCCCACATGTTCGAAAACAGGCAGATGCCATGAACTCGAGTCCTTGCACATGGACGTCGGGACAAGCTGGACAATGTCCACTGAACGAATCCTGTTGTACAAGAGTCCCTAAACCTCGATGCATGATTTTACGGAGTCATTTAGGCAGGCTTGACTTTGTTCACAGGATAAATCCTGTTGATGCTCTTACGACGAGTCTGAGCATTCCGGTCAGGGATTCCGGAATAGGGAAGCATCTCTGACGATGGTCAACTCCCAGCCCGAAGACGTCAAAGAGGAAATACTACACTTTGATCTTAGCTCAAAACGAGTCCAATCTGCTCCCACAGCAGCTGAGTGGTTTGCTTAAATTTGATAGGTAAAAAAATGACACAAAGGAAATTTTGACAATCTGCGCGCTATCATATCAGCAGCAATAGCCTCCCCAGAGAGTCTGTCAGTAAACCTATTTATACAAAAAAGTTATTTATTAACTCATCTCCTAATTATTAACAGGTGTTTTTGTCTTGTTTCGGCATTTTTTAGAAATATTTTGTTTTAAACTTGGTATTAAATTAAATTATCAAAAAAACTAAAAAAAAAATGTATTCAGTTATTAAAACGGATTGCAAAAATAAGTTATTTACATTGTTATTGCTTTAAAACAAATTTCATAAATAAGTTCGCATGTATTTAATGGAATTACGAATATAGAACTAAACACAAAAACACATTATAATTAGCGTACTTACCTCTATTTCTTGCCGATCCACCGCCGACCTCTCACAGAACCTTTGTGGAGAAACACTAAAAGATATGAACAACCAGGATGATGTATATTTAATTGAGTAAAAACGTGCTGAAAAGCCACGACTAGCTCAACGTAAAAAAAAAAAAAAAAAAACGATTGAAATCGCAAATGAATAAAGAAAAAACTATTGCAGACAACAAAGCATATTGTGAAGCAGACATCTCAGAAGGCATCCAATACGGGGAACTGATTTTTTACGAGGGGAAAAAAAGGGGAGAAATCAACAAAAATATAGAGATTTCTGGAAAAATGTACTCAAAGTATTATAAATACAAAAATGGTATGTTTCCTCTTGAGAAAGTTTCGAAAAATCTGGAAATAAACAGTTTTTATTTATACAGAAACTTCGTAATGGCAGATTTCGACTCCTTCTATAGCTCTTTCCCTGGTTGATTCTTGTAATAGGGTGTATTTGACTCAGGGTATTTTGATTTCATTGTTAGAATCGAAGTTATAACGTGTAGCGTCTAGTTCTAGACTTGAACGACCCTCAGTTTTATTTTTACGCACGGTCGTGGATTTTCAAATTTTGAAATGCCTGGAGATAAGTACACGAGCGCGGGAGAAGATGTTTGGTAGATCCGATTAAGTGGTTGAGAAGCACAATTCAGAAATGGTGAACAGCCCTTTAAAGGGCCGTTGTCATATAAAGAAATGTTGAAAGATTTTTGTTACCTTCGAAACCGAAGATAGTTTCGCCTTGTCTCTCAAAGGCGGTGACAGTCTTCCTCTGGGCATGCTCGGTGTGTATGACAGTATCATGGATGACGTTCAAGAGAAAAACGTCCAGGACATCACGGATCTCTTCGTAGACGAGGCCAGAAATTCGTATGAATATCACCTTTATGGGCGAGACGACTAAGAATCGGCTTGTTGATACACTTGGTGCAAACACGAAGCGTCTCGATGACGCTTACCGCCATCTTTTCTCAAACCTTTATCTCCTCTGCCACTTTCAAACATCTTAAAAGTGATTTAAATTATTTGACGAAAATAATGTCACACAGATTTTATATACAATAGGATAATGGCAGATGCTGTATTTCTCGTACAAAGCAGACCGCTTGTATATCCACTGGGAAAGAGGCTCCTCGTAAGTAACTGGTTATTGAGGCCGCTCGTAAAAGCGCTCCAGCCTTTGGTGTGGTGAAGAAGCCCCATTCTTGCAAACTGTGGCTCTTCGCATGATAAAAAATCTATTGAGCTTCACATCAGAAAACTTCTATTCCAGCGTTTGGTGCGTGAAATCGCTCCGTTTCAAGAGTTCTGTCGCGATTGCTTCACAGGAGACCAGCTCAGCTTATTCCTTTTCCTTTTCAGAAAATATCTACCCACTCAAAGTCTTCCAAATTTTCCGAAACGTTTGACTTCTAACCCCTTGATCTGCGTCGGTGTGTGTGTTTGTGTTTGTGTGTGTGTGTGTGTGTGTGTGTGTGTGTTTCATGTCTCCGAATTCTTCTCATATTTACTGGAAGTTTCACACCAAAATTCAAAGGAACACTACGTCGGTTCTGTGACATCAAAAGCAGCCACACGTGAGTCAGGACAACCGTTGGCATTGGCTGTTTCATTTCGGTGGTTTGGGAGTGTATTGCAATGAGAAGAATGAATAATCAGATGGAATAAAGCTAGGGTCAAATGTTAATAATAATGAAAAATCTATCGGCCCATTGTTTGGTGACAAAAAGGAAGAATAATAAAAAAATTTGAATACAGGTAGTCAGCAGTGCTTACTTTCATTAGGCAGTGATCACAAAAAAAAGCCTAAATTTTGAGAAAAAAACGGAGATAAATGCTTGCATAAACTGGAGATTGATTTAGCATAAACTTATTTTGCAAATTGAACCACCCAGTAAACCACTTTTTAGGGCTTAGAATTTTCAAAAAACAGTAAACGTTTTTTTGTAGACATGAGTTATTGTTGGAATTTTCACCCCTTTGGCTCTTTTACTGCCTATATGCGTGATATATATATACATATACACACACACACACACACGCACATATATATATATATATATATATATATATATATATATATATATATATATATAGCTATCCAGCTAGACGAAACTTGAAATATACACATAGACAAATATATTACCATCGTCAACCAACAGCTAGACAAAGGCTATTCCTATTTTTTTCCATGGAGACTGCGATTGTGCTAACTTCTGCCATATTTTACTAACAAACATTTCAATCTCATTCCCCCATCTTGTGCCTGTTCTTTTTTTACGGTATTCACTCCCCCATGTGCACCAATCAGTTAGCCTTTTGCTCCATCAGTTTTCATCTCATATATATATATATATATATCCATGGTAACCAATACTCCCTCTGAGCAGCACAACCGATGGAACACCCATGACCCTCTCCTACTACTTCCAACAAGATATCAAAACAGACCAACGCAGATTTCTCCCCTGACAGAATACAGTCTAAACTCACCATGATGACCTATAAGAATCCTCTTTCTTGATTTCCATTTTAGCTTCCAGAGCAAAACATCTGATGCTTGATTTGTTTTCTACGAAGATCTTTTAACCATTGAAAGGTATACACATGCTACCAGAAGATGGGAACCGAAACAAGTATAGTATATTAATGAATTCATTTATGAATTAATCAATTAACAAATAAAGTCTCCATATACTTTTACTCCTGAGTCTGTCTCATTCCCTATTGTTCACATATATATAAGTAACACGATACACAAGTCATGTCTGTTGTCATACGTTTTGGGGGTAACCCACGTGAGTAAGCCCTATGTTTGAAAAGAATTAAATGACGTGTAGTATAAAATAACATCCATATAAAATATGTTATGATAATATCCT
This sequence comes from Thysanoteuthis rhombus, assembly GCA_963457665.1. Lineage (NCBI taxonomy): Eukaryota > Metazoa > Mollusca > Cephalopoda > Oegopsida > Thysanoteuthidae > Thysanoteuthis > Thysanoteuthis major. The sequence continues at coordinate 14,614,837 of OY735231.1, read as the reverse complement.
ATACAAAACAGCAAATTGCATGTAGTATTACATGAGCTAAAATCATAGCAGAAGGAGAGGTGGTGTTCGGTCAACACTGTTGGGGAGCCAGGTTAATGTAACTGTTTTGTTTTTAAAATCCCCGAAACGGTTACATGGTAAAAAACTGATGATCCCAATAAGAAGAAATTTACTGTTAGTACCCTGATATCAAAGTCTGTATGAAACATATGAAAACGCTGAAGAAAATTATGTAAATTACATCAACAGACAATGGGGAATAAGTGACTGGAGTGACACGAGATTTTTGAAAAAAATTTATTAACATATTTACAGTTAAAAGCTGTGAAGCTTTCAAGACTATATATATATATGTATATATATATATATATATATAGAGAGAGAGAGAGAGAGAGAAAGAGAGAGAGAGAGAGTGAGAGAGAGAGATATGTATGTATATATATATATATACATGTATACATATATAGAGAGATATTTGTATGTCAATATATATATATATATATATATATATATATATATATATATATATATATATATAGCGTAATACTCTCAGAAAGCATGAGAGGTGGGGAAAATTCCATGAACTGTAAATGGCTGGTTGCCATGGTCTGTGAGCAAAGAGGGACTCTCCAGAAGATTAATTGTTCTAATCAAGGGTTATGCTGAAGCTCCTGACTCAACTCATAGAGGGAAAAATAAGTAATCACAATCTATAACAATTTGCAATTCACCAATCAAATATAGATTGCAAATATCAGCTCCCGTGTGTGTGGCACTGGGCATGGCAGGGGACTGGGGAGCTTTTTATCGAAACGTATCATCAATGATCCTTTATTGGTACCATTAATCTGCTGGGCCAACAATTCATCGCTTGGAATGATCGTTGATCGCACAGTGTCAGAGACGCAAAATTATACCGAGGGGGGGGGGATGGGAACGATTATGCAGGATCTGGTATGAAGCGGCAGACGTTATTCCGTGGCACATAGACACCTTATATAATGGTCATTTCGGACCAAACAAGTATTCTTTTTGCTTGACTTGACTTCTTAGCCTTTATTTCGATACTGATTATTTCTCATGAAAAAATTTTTCTATCAATTAATTCACCATAACCTCATAAATGGCCCACCCGACCAATCAGCCGAGTGAGCTACAGATTCTTCTGTCTTTGCTCATCTATGTGTGTACGTATATGTGTTTCTCAAGACATTTGCATCAGTACACCACAAAGCGCCATTTTAAAAGTTTTTTTTTTTTAGATTTTTTCAAAAAGATGCTCTCTGGACCAAAGCAAAAAAAAAAAGGAAAAAAACCAGCTGTCTGTGGATGACGAAATTATTAATTATGATTATAATTAACGCTGCCTTCTTTAGGGTTGAGCACTCTTTAAGAAGGGCAACTAAATCATTATAAGCTATATAGCAATGCTCTTCCAACTCTGGAATGGAGCGCTCTAGATGATGGAGAATTGTGTGAAAGTAAATATATCACTTAAATTCTGCCCTACTGACCGTCCAGTTTTGCGCAGGGCGGGTATAAGATGCCAGCCTCTAGGTCTGAAGCGAAGGTTTTGATCCTACCTCATGGTACTGGATGGGATATTGGATAGTCTATAGCTACACTGAAGAGTTGTAATACAACCAAACAGCTGTCTGTGGATGACTCAATTACTGATTATTATATTTATATATACATATATAAACGTTTTGTCCCAAAGAATTGAATGATGTGTAGTACTGAATAAAATCTATATAAAATACATTATGATTATACCCGATATGAAATAATAAAATACATGTATTAGAACACGGGCCTAAAAATAACTAAACAATGCTAAATATTAAAATCATAACTTGGAAAGAGGTGGTGTTTATTCAACACTGTTGGGGAGCCATGTAGGTATGTTTTATTTTTAAATCCCTGAAACGGTTACATGGTAAACAACGTATGATCCCCACTAGAGAGGTTCTCATATAGTACCATAATATCTGATTCTGTATGAAACATAAAACCCTATGAGACGCTTACATGAAATTGCATTAACAGATATTTGGAAATAATTAACTGAAATGGTATAGATTTTTTAAATTTTTTTCTTTCATCTTTAGTGTTTAAAGCTGTAAAGCTCTCTAGACTATGTATATCTGAAAATTACTCTTGAACCATTACCTCCTAGAACCACATCCCGCAGAATATAAACTACACATTGGAATTTCTCACAGAACTGATACTTGCAAGAATATACATTACTGGTGCAAAACACATGGTTATAGATTAGTTATCTTGTTGGGTGTGTCTGGTGTTGTGGGTAAGGATTGAGAATGCTGGCTTTAGCTATTTACTTATTTATTCTTGTTAGGGCCGAGTTTCAGGACGAGGAAGTCAATGCCTCGTGGGCTTTTTTTTCTCCCCTTGTTCCTGACTGATCAACCCATGTGCGATTGTGATTGGCACTTCGTCCAGCATTTGTGCCTTTTAACATTTATTGTGAATTATTGACGTTCTGACTGCCCATGAACCATTTTTTGAGGTTTGGAATTTCTTCTTTTTTTTGTGTGAGGAGGAGCGCTTTTTTTTTTGTGGGGGTCTTTTCAGTGTTGTTGGATATCATAGTTGTATGCCCATCTATTTATTTCTCGATGTCGATGCATTTATTTCGTGCCTGCTTTTACTCCTCGCCCCCCCCCCCCCGTTCATCTTGTCGGGTCAGCAGGTTCGGACAAAGGAGATTTTTTTTTTGATCCTTTTTTTTTTTTTTTCCCCTTGAAGGCTTTTTCTATTCTCCTACACTGACCTGAGCTTCTGCCACGCCGACCATAAAAGCCAACTGGTCATTCAGCATAAAGATAAATAAAGTATTAAATAAAAGGAATGAAGAAAAAAAATTAAAAAAATATCATGAACATGAAGTGGGGTGCCTTAAAAAAGAAAGAAAAGGAACATAGAAATTCAAGAAGGAGAAAGGGAAACAAAGAGGAAGCAAGAAGAAGAAAAGAAACAGAGAAATACGAGAAAAAGAAACAAGGAAGAAGAAGAAGAAGAAGTGAAGAAGAAGCAAAGGAAAACGAGAAGAAGAACAAGCAAAGAAAAAGAAGAACAAGTAAAGAAAAAAGAAAAAAGTGATTAAGGAAGAAGAAGAAGAAGAAGAAGAAGAAGAAGAAGAAGAAGAAGAAGAAGAAGAAGAAGAAGAAGAAGAAGAAAAAGGACAAGCAAAACGTATAAAAAATAGTAGACTTTGAAAAAAAAACTAAGATGAATCATATGTTAGATAAATAAGAAAAAGAAAGAAAAATGATTACCGTTAATACTCGATAGAAACCGTCAGGTGACCAATATTTTTTAGCAGCATGCCATGTTGGGGGCGATCAATTAAAAATTGGAAAAAGTGGTGATGAATGAAGTTCTTTCGTGTGAAGGACACAGTAAGGGATCAATTTAGCCTAAACTTACTGCGTAAATAAAATACCGCACTAAAAACCTATTTGAGGAGAGAATTTTGAAAAAACTAAAAAAAAAAGTTTTTTGCAGACATAATAAGGAGTTCAAGTGGAAATTTTTAGCCCCCCTGCACCATTTGTGTGGCCTACACATGCCATGATATATACTCAGCCAGCGAATGGAACCCAGTTGGAACTGAAGAAACCTAGGTTGAAAGTTTTGGTTAATAGTTTCAAAACAAGAAGAAGGGTGTTGAAAATGAAACCAAGATCTACAAACAAAAATAACGCCAATATTTGATTTTTGCAATGTACAATGTTTAAAATATATTGCCCAAGTAACAAAACTACTTAATTCCTCTGTTCAGAAACAATTGCTATTTGCCAATGAAAGAAAAAGATTATCGAGAAGTTCATTGCCAAAGATTGAGACAATGTTAAGTTTATCTACCATGCAGACGCAAAAGAAAATGAGGAATAAGAAGGTGTTTATGTATTTGATATGCAAAAAGTGGGCACAAACTAGTGAGCTGTTTAGCTTGAATTTACATCGTAAATCCCCCCCACGTCTAATACCCTTTTTGAGGATGGAATTTTGAAAAAACAAAAATTTTTTTTGACATAATAAGGGGTAAATCTTTGAATTTTTGACCATATAACTCCATTGGTGTGGCCTGTATGCATGATAGATAGCCAGCCAGACCAGCTTGAAGACTGAAGAAGAAACTCGTGTTGACAATTTCTAATAAACCTGGCTGCTGCAGGGTCATACCCCGTTCCAACTTCTATTCCGACTGAAGATGATTACTGCGACATTTCTATTGTATATAGAGTATTTAAATCCGTATAAGATTTGTCAATTTGGCACAGGGCATATATATATATATATATATGTGTGTGTGTGTGTGTGTGTGTGTGTGTGTCTGTGTGTGATTGTGTGTGTGTCTGTGTGTGTATGTGTATGTGTGTCACGCAGAATCGGTGACATTGCCAATTTTGCAAAATGTACTTATTTTTTGTATAAAAATGTTTGATTTCACTTTCATTGTATGAAATTTTATTCATAAAATACTTCTTTTATATCGTTGTTTTGATTAAATGAACTTTGGATCAAATCAAATCAATGTGTTTATTTATTTTTGTAAATAAAGTTGAAATGTGGTCAAATAGCCAATTTCACTGATTCGGCATAGCATATTTACCTGTGTAAGCAATATATACGAACTCTGTCATGTGTGTGGATGTATAAGCGGATCAGAAAAAAGAAAGAAAGAAAGTAAGAAAGAAAGAAAGAGAGGAAGGAAGGAAGACTCGTATGATAGTTGGGAAAGGTGACCGGAGAAGGAAAAGAAGAAATTGGAGAATGAGAAAAGTCACAAAAAGAAAGAAGACACAGAAAGACGAAGATAGGATAAGAAGAGAAATGAGAGGCAAGGAGAAGAACAAGAACGAGGAGAGACAAGAAGATAGAATAAGAAGAAAACGGAGAGACAATAAAATTATGTGCAAGGAGATACAAGAAGAAAAAGAAGGAAAAGGAGAGACAAGAAGAAAGAAGAAGAAGAGTAGAGGAAGAAAAAAGAAGAAGAAGGGGATAAGAGAAAGAAGGAGAAGAAGAAAGAGAAAGAATATACCCGAAGAATTGTTGGAAGGAATGAAATATACGCAGAGGAAAATTTAATAGATAAAAAGATTAAGAGGAGATGAAGAAAAAATGCTTTGAAATCTTTCATGAAAAGAAGTTGTCTGTAAGTCACGCTTGTCTAATCAATGAAAAGACAGAAAAAAAATGAATGGATGGAAATTGGTTTTCTTTCACTTTCTATGTGGTTGACGGCTGTTTGTTGTATAATCAAGCAATCTGATTGGCTAGTTGGACTCTAGTTTATTTTGGTCAGTGAACCCAAAATGGTGGCCATGTACGTTGGACATTTTTGTTGGATATGAAAAAACGTGTGTGACTCTCCTCAAAACCCAAAGTACATAATGAATTCGCGCATACTGGTATATACGTACATTAAACACACACACACACACACACACACACAAACACACACATATACATATATATATATATATATATATATATATATATATATATATATATATATATATATAAATATATATATATACTTGTATAGAGATAGATAGATAGATAGATTGATAGATATACATATCATATAGAAACTGTTATTTGAAATGATTTCCCGTTATTACACTGTGAATGTATCACTTGGCCTAAACAACATAAATATCATAACAATTGAAGAAAATGAGATAATTTCAAATAGTTTCAATATGATATAACACAATTTATAATTATTCTATCGGATCAAGTATCCATTTCTTGATGTCACTCACACATGCACGCACATACACACACGCACGCACATACACGCACTCACTCACACACACACACATATATATATATACATACATATATATATTTATATATATACATATATATATATATATATATATATATATATATATATATATATATATATATATATATATATATATATATATAGTCTAGAAAGCGTCACAGTTTTAAACACGAAACCAGTAAACATTAAAAAAAACTTTTTCAATATTTTTTTTTGTGTCACTTCTGCCACTTATTTTCCAGAATTGACAAAGATTGTATTGAAATAAAATAACGAACAAGAAGAGGGAATGGGTTAGAATTCCATGTAGTCAAAACTAAAAGATTTGAAATATTCAAGAAAGAACATCAAATAATGCAGCCCGATGATAATGTTGTTGCATCGTCTGCATCACAATTATGGACACCTCATATTTGAAAAATATCGTTTGGAATCGATCTGAAGATGCTGTCACAACGACACGAAAATTATGGAATCAGGACATTTGCAGAATGTTTGCCCAACTTTTTCTTTTACTTCGCAGCAAATTAACGGGTCATAGATGCGACACAAAACGATTTTTGTTGATTAGTTGGACATAACGGATTATTTATTTCCAGATCAAGCAGAGGTAAAATTGTGGAATAATTATGGAATCACAATTAGTTCTCAGTTGCTTCTCCTCAAGATTTTATAATGTCCTGAATTCTTTGAGGCATAGACTCAACCAAAGGAAGAAATTATTGAACATTGGGTATTAAATATTTTCTTTCTCAGAAAATTCCCAGCAAATCAACAGCGTGATAAGTTTCTTTCAGTACGAAATAAAGTGGTAGCAAGTTGAAGAAATTAAGTGAATATTGACTCTATAACTATCCAATTCTACATTATAATCAATGAAAATTCGTTTTTCAGACAAAAAAATAGGGCCTTTTTTTCTAGCAAAAAGTTAGAGAGAAAAAAAGATTTCTAAATCTTAATTACGTTTCTAAAATATGGTACCTATTTCCATGTGAAAATTTCAGGCTAATCCTATTACTGTTTTAGAAAAAAATGAAATTTTAATAGAAATATCATATTTGGATCATTTTAGATTTTGAATTCATTTATATTAAAAATTAAAAAAATTGTATTGATAAAAGGTTATTTCGATGAAAAGTCGTTTCTCTAAAATTCTCTACCGATAAAATGTCGGTTGGATTAAAAGATGATTTTATTAAAATGTTTCAATGAAAAGTCTTCCAATAAAACGTCATTCAATAAAAGCTTGACCAATGAAAAATTCCAGTTTCGAAAGTGAGCATCAGAAACATTATCATTTATAAACTAGTGTTGACAAACCATCAAAAATGACTGCATATATGTTTTTAAGATATTGTAAATCTTTTTTTTTTTTTTAAGTTGAAATGACAGGCAAGAGACGTGGGAAATGTAGTTTAAATGCTTCTAAAATATCACTCCTATTTTTTTTTCTTATCTGAATAAAGAGACTAAACACCAGAAGGAAAGTTTGAATTATTGAGAGAATCAATTCACAATACTTCTTATGTGAAAAATTTATTAAATATACAAACGATTCGATTATCAAAACAACCCTCAGGAAATTTGTATATTGAGGAACCACTCCCTATTTATGTACATATACACATGCATGAAGTCCTTCGAAAATCTCACATGGATTGCATTAACAAATATTCAAAATAATCGACTGAAATGACGTAGAGTTTAAAGAATTCGTTTACATCTTTATGTTAAGCCAATATATATATATATATATATATATATATATATATATATATATATATATATATATATATATATATATATATATATATGTATACATGAATGAATTTTGGATTACGTTATATTAGATAGAAACTTATTTGAAATGATCTTTCATCATTACACAGTTAATGTATCACTTAACCTAGACAACATAAATAGAATAAACAATTGAAGAAAACGAGGCTGCTGCAGGAATTGAAGTGTCACCGATAGGGCCGCCACTTCAACGTAGCAATGCTCTTACCATTGAGCTAAACAGCCGCCCTTAAAGCAAAGGCCATATAACTGCTTTCAGCCTAAATTCTCATCTTGTTTATTCTCTGTCTATACGCTTCTTTCAACGCATCAGTTATGTATTTGGGTTAAAAGCAGTTATTTGGGCCTTCGCATTACCGGCGGCTGTTTAGCTCATTAGTAAGAGCATTAATACGTGGAAGCGGCCACACGATTCGATTCCTTCAGCAGCCCCGTTTTCTTTAATTGCTTATTCTATTTTACTTCGTCTAGGTTGAATGATACGTTAACCGTGTAACGACGGGAGATCATTTCAAACAAGTTTCTATATAATCTTACGCAATTAATATATATATATATATATATATATATATATATATATATATATATATATATATATAGAGAGAGAGAGAGAGAGAGAGAGAGAGAGAGAGAGAGATATGACCCGTGTATTGATGTCAGATTATGATTTATCCGACAATATTCAAGTGGAATGAGTATTTCAGTAGACCTTGTTTGATGCAAATAAAATTTTCTCAAGTTGAATTCGACGTATAGCCAGAGCATTCTGTCTTTTCAAAGAAAGTATATCTAAAGGAATTTCATTTGAACAAAACGTAGTCTTCTGAAATTGTCATTTCACTCCAATACACACACATACATACATATATACATATACATATATATATATATATATATATATATATATATATATATATATATATATATATATATATATATATATTTAGTCAAAAATCTATTACAGAATATCCCTTGCAGGCTCTTCCCTAATTGGCAGTATACTTATGATATATCACGTTTAAATCTTTAGTAAAATACATCAAATAGATAAAAGCACAAATTATATAGAAGCTTTATGTTTCCTTTTAAAGAAATAACCCTGTACCCTCCCATTTGGTCTCCACCCTAACAGATCAAGCCCCACCCAACCTGAACGCAAGATTTGTTTTGCTGACAATCTGATGTGTCAGCTGTTAGGTCACTGGCGATTTTCCAGGGGTCCGTGAGCGCCAAAAATGCAGGCATAATGGGTAAAGAATCAGACAGAGAGGTGAAAGTTGGGTGCTGGGTGGTTCGTGGATACCAAACTTGTGTTTTAAGTGGGTATGAGTTATATTGTACAGACAGACTTGTTATCCAACTTGGTTTGAATACTAATGCTGCTATTATCTTAAGAGACTTGTCATATATATATATATATATATATATATATATATATATATATATATATATATATATATATATATATATATATATATATATATATATGTATGTATATATATATGTAATATGTATATACATATATGTATATATATATATATATATATGTATATATATATATATATATATATATATATATATATATATGTATATATATATATATATATACATATATATATATATATATATATATATATATATATATATCTGTGCATGTCACATATATGTATGTATATATATATGTAATATATATATACATATATGTATATATATATATATATATGTATATATATATATATATATATATATATATATGTATATATATATATATATATACATATATATATATATATATATATATATATATATATCTGTGCATGTCACATATATGTATGTATATATATATGTAATATATATATACATATATGTATATATATATATATATATATGTATATATATATATATATATATATATATATATATATATGTATATATATATATATATATATATACATATATATATATATATATATATATATATCTGTGCATGTCACCAAAACTATTTACGGCAAGCCTTGATTGCACCTTTCAGAAAACAAACAGGGAAAATATAAGAGTTAACATAGATGGAGAATATTTGAACAATTTAAGGTTGTGATGTTGATACACTGATCGCAAAAACTCTGGGAGACCTACAGAGTATGTCAAGTAATCTAAGTAGGGAAAAATTGAAAAATATGGTTAAAGATGGACAGAACAAAGACAAAAGTAATGTTCATCAATAAAGTCAACACTCACCCCCAAAAAAAAATAAAACCTCAAGAGAATAGAGGGTAAAGACTTAGATGAAGACAAGGGATATATTCACCTTGGTCTGGCGATAAAGCTGGAGAAAGACAATGGAAATGAAATGAGATGATGCATGATGATAGACTGGAAAACATTTGGTATAAATAGAGATATGCTTAAAAGTAAACTGACAATGAGCTCAAAATGCAAAGTATACAATGAAAGACATATGGATGTGATACCTAGAATCTTACAAAACTAGTCAAAAACCAAATCAGAACCACCCAGAGGGTAATGATAAGAGCAATGTTATTTGCAATTGATTCAGATCAACATGGGTTTGAGCGAGCACCAGGGTGAAAGATATTGTACAAGTAATCAAATAACAATGGTGAAGAAGAGACAACAGATGAAGTGAAAAGTTTAACAGATTGATGTTCGTAGAACAGTAAACATAGTAGGATGGATGACAGAAAAGTTTGCTAGTAAGACATGGCAGAGGTTAGCACAATCACAGTCGTCATAGGAGATGAGAAAGGCCTTTGTCCAGTTGTGAAGTATATATATATATATATATATATATATATATATGTATATATATATATAAGTACATATATATGTATATATATGTGTATGTGTGTGTGCGTGTTTATATATATATATATATATATATATATATATATGTATATATATATATGTATATATATATATATACATATGTGTATACGTTTATCAATGCACTTATATATGTGTGCATATATATATGTTTATGTATATATTTTTATTTATATAGATAACACAATTTATAATCATTCTGTCAGATCATATATATCCACTTCTCAACAAATAACTTTCACTTTGAAAAGAAACAAATAGACCAAGAATAAATGATATGAGAATTTGAAGTGAAAGCAATTATTTGGGCCTTCACATTTTTCTGGCGGCTGTTTAGCTCAATGGTAAGAGCATTGTTATGTTGAAGCGGCTAACCTATTGGTCCCAGGTTCGATTCCTGTAGCAGCCCAATTTTCTTTAATTGTTTATTCTATTTACATTGTCTAGTTTGAGGGATACATCAACCATGAAATGACAGGAGATCATTACAAATGAGAGTTTCTTTATAATATAACATAATTTATAATCATATATATACTTCAAGTTTAGTGAGTTTAATACTCATTGGATGCCAAACTTATGTTGTTATGTACCTGACTAGAGTAGACTGACCAAGTATTTATTCACATACAGGTCTGGTTAGTCACTCAATAGAAACCATCATGTGATCAACATCTTTTGGCAGCATGCCGTGCTGGGGGTGATCAAATAAAAAAATTGGGAAAATGGATGATCACTGAATAAGTGATTACTCTCGCCTTTCGTTGAGCAGTGATCACTAAAAATTTTTAAAAAGCCAGCATGAATGTTGCAGGACACAATCTAATGGACCAATTTAGCATAAATTTACATTGCAAATTGACCCCCCCCACACACACACACTAAAAACCTATCAGGGGGGAGAATTTTCAAAAAACAAAAAAAACATTTCCTTTGACATAATTAGGAATAAGTATGTAAATTTTCAGCCCTCAAGCTCCTTTGGTATGGTTTGTACACGCGATACATATACATATCTAGCCAGCCAGCCAGACTGATCAACTGAAGAAACCAATGTTGACAGTTTTGGTGACAGATTTGGTTGATGGTTTCTAATTCTTATTGTAATGCGGATTTCATTTTATTTTTTCATTTGAATTAATCAAATTCTATAGTTTAGAATTTTTTGAAATAATTTTTTTCCTCAGAGTTTAGGCAGAAACGTAAAATACATTCCAATTAGTCATAGGGTCAGTTCTTAAATAATTAAATTGAATTTTAGAATTGTGTACTTAAAAGAAGAAACGAAGTATAATTAGAATAAAATTAATTACCCTTACAAACAAAGATCAGAGATGTAGAAATAGAAAATGGCGACTGTACGCTCAACCAACTGAATCTTTAAATTTAAATTTAATTTAACAGAATTGTGTGTCTGCCACAAGTCGAACTCTGACCTTTACCCAAAAGTGCTTAGAGTCTGACAATAGTATTTTGACAGCTTTGTAATTTTTTTTTCTGTTTTGATGCTTGCCAAACCCAGAGTTCTGCTAATCTCAGGAACCTTTCGCCAATTTTAGAAACCAACTAAGGTTCCAAATCTCTTCTGGAGATAAAAATGGTCTAAAACTACTTTTATTTATTGATATAGTGACCCTATCATACATGGCGCGTAATACTTATTTTCTTCAGATTCATAGTCTCTGGAAATTCTTTAATATATATCAAATACTGCTCGTAAGTATTTAAACAAACAGATATTTTGCTTCTGTTAGAAGAACCAAATTTCATTGCAATCAGTCCAGCAAGGGATACATTTAACCACGTTTTAATGTTCTCAATGCTAAATTTCAGAAAATTGTTTAAAAAAATGAAATTGATCATTAAATGAATCAAACCAAGTACTCTATTATATTACCATTGTAAAGTGTATATTACGGAATTGCTCATAAGTATTTGAACAAGCACATGCTTGGTATTCCTTGCCTATTCTTTCCAGATATACAGTGCTGGATTTGCATATGGGCTGAGTGATCTCACATTGAGAGATCACAAGACAGCACTATATATCCAGGAGAAAACAAGAGTCGGAGACATCATAGAATCCATTACAAAACTCAAATGGCAATTGGCTGGTCTTGTTGCAAGAATGGCAGACAACTGATGGACATCATGACTCACAACATGGATACCCAGCGATCACCAGCGGAACTGAGGCTGGCAGATTACAAGATGGAGGCACTAACTTGACAAATTTAGAAAATATTAGCTCCACAATATCCACGATAGAGAGATGTGTTGAATCCTAGGGAAAGTCTTTGTCCTATCAAGGACATTAAATGATGATGAGCAGGCTGCAACCCAGGACCTCATAATCTAATGCGAGGGCTCCTGCCCATAAAGAAAAAATTTAATTTAACATTAATTCTATTTTCATTCGTAACAATAAAAACCAGGGGCATATAGTGAGTTTTATAGTGTTTATTAGGAGAAAAAATGAGATTTTTTTCATCATAAATGACTAAAATCTAAAAGAAAACAATTTTTTTTTCTTCCAACCACTGAATAGCATTGAGCCATTTTCCCAATAGGTACCTGGAAGAGTAAATTTGTGTGTAGAGATAATTAAGAAAAACAACATTAGTTACATGATTATTCTTTAAAAAAGAATGCTGTAACCTACATCTTTACATGTCCCTTATGGAGGAAGGGGTGTCCTGACCCATACTTTGAGAAGACCTATGCAAGCCGAGGGACGCAATTTGCTTTAAATCAACCCTGCATATATGTATGGCCAAGATGCATATTATAACATATTACAAATAAAAATTTGCCCCCAGGCCTATAAATTTTAAATATTTACTCTGCAAGTTAACAGTGAAATAAAGAGTTGTACATAGAGTTTATAATTATTTGCACACAGATTATATATATCCATTTCTTAATATATAACTAATGCATTGAAAGAAATGAATAGACCAAGAATAAATGAGATGGGAATTTGGAATAAAAGCAATTATTTGGATCTTTACATTACCAGCGGTTGTTTTGCACTCTGGTAAGAACATGGACAATTTTATCATTGAGAATATTGATATATAATCTGACAGAAATAATTATGGTTATTTCTATTGACCTATACATCCATTTTCTTAATAAACACATTAAATATAAATATAAATATACATATATACATATATACATATACATATATATATATATATATATATATATATATATATATATATATATATATATATATATATATATATATATATATATATATATATAAATATATATTGACCTATGCATCCATTTTCTTAATAAACATATTAAATATAAATATAAATATAAATATATATATATACATATATATATATATATATATATATATAAATATTTATATATATATATATATAAATATTTATATATATATATATAAATATTTATATATGTATATATATATATAAATATATATATATATATATATATATATGTGTATATATATATATATATATATATATATATATATATATATATATATATATAAATATATATGTATAGAGAGAGAGAGAGAGAAAGAGAGAGCAAGAGTCTTGAAAGCTTTACAGCTTCAAACAATGAACTTTAAAAAACTTTTTCAAAATTTTTTTGTGTCACTTCAGTCACTTATTTCCCAATGTCTATTAATGCAAATTATGTAATTTTCTCCTGTGTTTTCCTCCTGTTTCATGTATACTTTAATATGGTACAATGTATAAATTGTCTCTTGTTGGGATCATCAGTTGTTTACCATCAAACCGCTTCGGGAATTTAAAAAACAAAATAGTTTCATTAACATGGCACACCAGCAGGACATCCCAACTTACAACGAATTAAATAAATTCAGAAAGTACTGGCTCTGCAATGCTCATGATAAAGAGGTCTGGTAAATCTTAAGGAAGGTCCATGTCTAATGATGGAAGCTAACAGATGATGATATATATATATATATATATATATCTCATTGTATGTATATATACTATTGTATTTGTATACATGATATTGTCAACAGTGGACTCGAAAATTCAAGAAAACAGAACTAGAACATTTAGATTGGCCACCCTGTTTTTACTTCCCAACAGATTTTCAAAATTTAGAAAAAAAAAAATACTAATGTAATCACATTTTTCAAATGGACGATAGGTAGAAAAATAATGATAAAAATTAACATTTTTATATTATTTTAGAAAAAAAGTTCAGAAAAATGATGCACGGGAAAAATATTGCATTGTAAAATCAAAAAATAGATACATATACAACGGAACTACAGTCAAGAGTGATATGTATTTATCGTATCTACATAGTAAGTTTTATAATGTACAAACATAATTCATATACTTCCTTGCATTTTATCAGTCTTGTACACAATTACAACCAAGACAACTTTCATATCATCATTACTGATACTTTTTTAATTTGGGAGTGTAACCAATTTGGGGGGTATATTCCCCAAAACAAAAAAAAAATATTCATTGTTGTCATAAGGAGTAATTTTTTTTTAAATCTGTAGCCTTTAAGGTCTGTTAGTGTTGTCCATGAGCATATATAGTCAGCCAGCCAGCCAGCCAGCCAGCCAGCCAGCCAGCCAGCCAGACCAACTTTAAAACTGTGAGAAACCTGTTGACAGTTTTGACGAGAGTTTCAGTTGATGCTTCCTTTTGAATCTCAAAGAAAAATGGCTGAGATATGGAGAAGGGTATAATGAATGAGGTTAAGTCTGAAGTTAAGAAATTAGGATTAGCTTTTGTTTCCTCGAAATTTCCGCGGCTTGCAGACATTGCAAGACGTCCTCTGTGAGCTGAATACCCAGATAAATAATCTGAATTCATTATCAATTACCATTTTAGTCTCAATGGAATCGGTTGAAGAATTCGCAATTAACTTTTGGCAACTACGACAAGTTCCATTTGTTAATTCCTCGAAGTAGAACTTGTAGGATTGCAAACATTAGCACAAGAATCAGTAAGTCAGTCAATAAATTGGTAGCTATGCACACACACGTATACGCACATGCATATGCACACATACGTACTTGCTTACATATGTATGCATACATATACACTTGCTAACATACATATGCACACAAAAATACATACACATGCGAATACACATAAATATCCTCTCAGACACATACATACAAGTATACGTACATATATGTATATATATACATGTATGTATATATATATGTATATATATATACATATATATGTGTGTGTGTGTGTGTGTGTGTGTGTATGTATATATATATATATATATATGCACACACATATATGCATACACATATATATACCTACATATATATACACACATATACATGTATATATATAAACATATACATTCACACATATATGTCTACATATATATTCACATATATATATCATACATACTTGTATGTGTATATATGCATACACATTGTACATATTTAAATGTATATATATAGATACACACATATATGTGTATATATATATATATATATATATATATATATATATGTATATATAGGTATAGACATATATATATATATATATATATATAGAGATACACACATATACAACTATATATATATGTATATATATATATATATGCATATACATATATGTACACATATATTATATATATATACACATACACACATGTATATATATATATGCACGCACATACATTTGTGCACACCCATTTATATATACACAATCATATATATACATAAACATACGTATATATGTACATTTATGTATATATATATATATATGTATGCTCACACACACACACGCACACACACACACACACACGCACACACACACACACACACACACACACATATATATATATGTACATATATATATCTATATATATATATATGTATATATGTATATATATATATTACAATCAAATCCAGGAACCTCAATGTGATTTCAGCAGCAGCAGATCTTGAGTCAAACTGATTTGCTTATTGTGTTCGTTTAGTCTCAATTTCTCAATATTTATCAAATCAGTGTCCCATTGAGTTTCCCCACGATGTATGCTGGGTTTCTGAAAGTGAATAAAGAAAAGCAATCACTGATCAAAAGGCCATTCTTGTTGAAAGAGGGATGAGCATAACTGAGTCCTTATGAGAAGACATCAACCAAAACTGTTGCCAAAACTGTCAAAATAGATTTCTTCAGTCTTCAGCTTGGTCTGGCTGTGGCTATGTATCATTTGTAGAGGCAACACCTATAGAACTAGAGGGCTGAAAACTTTTACTCTTTATGTCTCGAGGAAATGCCTTTTTGTTTTTTTGAAAATTCAAAATTGCCCCTTCAAATAGGTTTTAAGTTTGGTGCTCAATTTGCAAAGTAAGTTAATGTTAGATTGATCCCTTAGTTTGTGTCCAGCAGCATTAACATTTGTTTTTTTTAAAATTCAGACATTTTAGTGATCACTTCTAAAAAAAAGACAAGAGAAGTAACCACTCCCTTGATCATTCCTTTTTTCCTAATTTTTTAATTCATCACCTCGAATACAGTATGTTGCCAAAAGACATTGATCATGTGACCATTCCTTTTGAGCATTGTTCAAATAAATGGCTCTTGTTTTTCTGGTTAAGAAAGAACAGATACTTTTTCCTTGTTATCCATCTTCTGACAAAACTTCTTGTCATGGAATATTAAGCAAATTATTACACACATTCGCTGAATTTGATACAGGTCTCCCCTGTTACAACATGCTCAGTTATTTTGCAGTTTGCATTATAACACAAGTGGGTAAAGTGTCTGCCTCTTAGGGAACAAAGCCTGCCCAAGTATAAATGTCCTGGTTTCCTTTCTATGTATTAACCTAGTCGTGATCCTTGCAGTGTTCATGTCTAACTGAGATCAGGACTTCATTCTTCCAGATTTCAATGACCACCCTTTTGGCAGGATGTGAGTCTAATGAAGGGATACCTGCACCTCAGTCACACAGCTTAGGGTGTACTCAATTAGCTGCTGGGCACACAGGGAAATTTTTAAAAAGTTTTCCACACTCTCTGCTCATACTAGTAATCGAACCCAGGACCTTCTGTGTGTGAGGCAGACATGCTAACCATTACACTGTCTGTAAGGATTAACGCAGTTGATTGGTGGACCTCTAAATTGAGCCAGGTTAGTCACTCAATAGAAACTGTCATGGGACCAATGTCTTTTGGCTGCATGTTAAGGGTGATCAGTTAAAAAATTGGAAAAGGAGAGATCAATGAATATATTACTTCTCTTGCATTTTTTGACTGAAGGTGTCAGAATTTAAAAAAAAAAATGAGCATGTATACAGCCACATTAATTTAGCAAAGAATTATTTTGTAAATTGGACCCCTCTACACAAAAAACTAAAATTTATCTAAATTTAAGAATAAAAAAAGGTCATAACAAGGAGTGAATGTTTAAATTTTCAGCCATCTTTCTCTATTGGTGGGGCCCTAACACATTATGCTAGCCAGCCAGACCAACTTGAAAACAAAAGAAACTTACATTGACAGTTTTGGCCAACAGTTTTTAATATTCAATATTCTCTGGCATGGATAGTGAAATAGGAACAATCTACCCTGGGTTGATCAAATAAAAGTTTCCCAGGGGGTTATCAACTATGTCTGATACCTGAAGGAGACTTGGAGGGTACTTTATTCAAAACTCTATGACAAAATAACCAAAATAAGAACACTAGTCCATGTAAATCATTATATGGTATATGATCACTTACTATACTTACTTTGTTTTTTATCACTAACATCCTTAACATTATTAAGCTTATCAGAAATTATGGATAATTATTGATATTATTATGTTATCAACTGATAGCTGAATCACTGTAATCTGACATAGATTAACCGACCAGCCAAATGGGCTACAGATTATTCTTTTTTTAGAGTGTTTATATGTTTGTTTGTATCTCCCAGTTAGATTTTTGGGACTACAATCTTGAAGATTTGCATAAGGTCATCATTAGGTACCATCTAAGAAAACATTTTTTTCAAAAAAGTGCTATTCTTGGTCTGTGGACCTTTTCTTTGATAATTTTAGATCTATTTTTATAGATAATTTTAGAAAAAAAAAATATTTTTAAATGATTTTAGATGATTTTTATTAAAGATCTATTTTTCTTAAATAATTTCAGATGATTTTCCTGATAATTAGTTCTGATACACAGGCAGGCTACAGTGATTCATAACTGCGAGATACGGATATGTTTTTATCAAAATAAGTTCTAAACATTTTATGTAAAATGAAAGTTTAAAAAAATTACAAATAAATTATATATTACTTTTTTATAATGTAAAGTTGAACATAACATTGAATTTATAGCAATAAGAGTGAATTTATAACAATGAATTGTTTCAATTTTTTATCTTTTCCTTTATGTTATCTCTCAGTTATTGTTATCTAAAATCTCTGTCCCAAAGTGATCACAGTAAGCAACTTCATCTGTAAAACAAATCTGAGAAACTGCAAATGTTAGTAAAAACAAAAAGAATAATGTAATGTTCAATAACAACTCTTTAAGTAAGTAACTTATTCTGCCAATAATATCTTTAATACCATCAATGTCTTTTTTTTACTCCATCACTGAAGAGTTATAATCCACTTCATCTTGACAAGATCATTGACTCTGGGAAATCAAAAAAGAATAGAAAACATACAAAAACAAAACAAACAAATGAACAAGCAAAAAACAAAATAAACTCGTTGGTCACTCAATAGAAACTGTCATGTTAACTATGTCTTTTGGCAGCATGCCATTTTGGGGGTAATTAATAAAAGAATTAGAAAAAGTGGTGATCGATGAATGAGTTACTACTACCGCTTTCTGTTAGGTAGTGATCGTAAAAAGAAGCCTGAATTTTTCAAAAATAAGCGGGAATGCTGCTGGGCAAAAAATTGGGGATCAACCTGGCATAAACTTACATTACAAATTGGACCCCCATCCCCTGTCCATTAAAAACTTAGGGGGTTATTTGGAAAGAAAACAAAAACATTTTTCCAGACATGATAAAGAATAAATGGGGAAAATATCTGCTCTCTACTTCCATAGGTGCATTCTGTACATGTTATTCATAGCCAGCCAGACCAACTTAAAAACTGAAGAAACCCATTTGGACAGTTTTGGTTGACAGTTTCTTATAAACAAGCGAAAAAGATACAATGAAATTAACAAAACAAGCAATTGTATATATATATATATATATATATATATATATATATATATATATATATATGTATATATATATATATATATACATAAATGTGTATATCACTTCAATCTGTTATATCCAACCATATACCTACTATACATAAATACACACACAAAACACACATATACTCACATATGCATAGACAACTATACATAAA
Source organism: Thysanoteuthis rhombus (assembly GCA_963457665.1). Lineage (NCBI taxonomy): Eukaryota > Metazoa > Mollusca > Cephalopoda > Oegopsida > Thysanoteuthidae > Thysanoteuthis > Thysanoteuthis major. The sequence goes on along the minus strand of OY735231.1, from coordinate 14,594,986 downwards.
CACATACACTCACACAAAACACATATATGCATACGCATATATACACATAAGCATACACACATATACCCATAAACATATACATACATGAACACACAGACATATATATATATATATATATATATATATATATATATACTAAGCCACTTTAAAGTTATAATGGAATTTTTTCATTAAATCAAGTCTACTGGATAGTGACAGATGAACTATTTGTTTTACTTTGCTTCTGAAAAAATAAGACCTTAGGCGAGTTTTTTCATGCTTGAGCGAATCTATTCTCTATTTGTGTAGCAATATACTTTACTTTCTATTATTGATTCCTCTTTGAGAACCTCTAAAGCCTCGTATAATTGTCAAAGAAAAGTTTATAATGGCTTATATTACCTCTTCTCTTGCATTTAATCTGTCTTTAACTTTTCCTTGCAAGTATTTGACCAGTCAAAAAACCAATTCAAGAAACAGTAGCTGCAAATAACTGAATCAAAATTGTTGTTTGTCACGAAGGTTTTTAGATTTACTTCAATATTTATCTCGGCTACTACTCGGATGCTACTGCAGTTTCTGGTCTGTCATGTTTTTTGTCTTCAGGCTGGACACAGCATAAACAAGACAAGCTTTGACCCCAGGGCAGCATGTCCCCACTGCACTATAAGGACGTTACTGAATTCTCTGTGATGCTGGTCGCAGGGGTTGGACAATTTTTGTCCTTATCTACATTAAAATGTCACCTTTCAACCCTCATGGGAAAGTGGTCAAATAACTACTTCGATTGAAGAGAGTATGGTAAAAACAATAAGCGATTTATATGATTGAAAACATTGAACAGAGAGCATTTCTCTAGAGGGCCCAAAAACTCCCAATGTTAAAGGATTATATTAGAAAACTCGTCAACTCAAGTTTCTTCAGTTTTCAACTTGATCTGGCTGACTGGCTGGCTGGATGGCTATGTAGGTATCATGCATACAGGCAGCACCAATAGAGCCAGAGGGCTGAAATTTCCAACATTATATCTAAAAAAAATTTTTTTTTTTTTTAATTCCTCCACTAAGTAGGTTTTAAATGGGTGGTGCAATAAGCAAGGTAAGTTTGTGTCAAATTGATTCCTTAGTTTTTGTCCAGCAGCATTCACTCAGGTTCATCGAAAGATCAGATTTTTCTAAGTTATTAAAACCCAACAGGAGAGGAGAGAAGCAACTTATCCATTGATCGTCTCTTTTTTTTCCAATTTTTCAATTGATCACCCCCAACACAGTATGTTGTTAAAAAAAATGTTGGTCACCTGACAGTTTCTGTGGAGTGACTAACCAGATCTACCTCTGTTCATATTGCTCAATCATACATTTTTTCATTATTTTCAACAAAGTGGAAACAAAAAAAAATGACGCTTCAAATTTGAAACCAGAATATTAGTTTCATGTACCATCAACCATTTTTATCATTATGGACAGCTGAATGACTTAGATCATGGGTGTCCACTGGGGAGGGAAAACAGGGAATCCACTGGATCAGGCCTTCTCACAAAGGTAGAGGGGTTTGAAAATTGTAACCTGATAGTCAATTAACAATAATGGTGCTGTACTATTGTTTTATGTAACCCTAAATTGTTCCCTTATAAAAGACTGCATTATTATTTGCTAGGGTCAGGTCAGTGTCTTCTGCAACAGACATGTGCATTAATCTGATATCCAGATAATGTAGCAGGTTGTGCTTGCTTACACTACAAATGTCAGTCAGAATGTCTATCTTGCAACACAGTTGCCACAAAGATATATTCCGAATTTCCGAATTCCCACCCCCTGGCCCCTGATTATATGCTTTTTGCCCCTGCAACCAGTAAAAGGAACAGCAAATGACAATGGCTAAGATAGTTTATGAATTTCCTTGATATATGCAAGAGATCTATATTGAAGTTCTGCTTAAAGCAAGGATTTTCAATGTTGACCTTCAGAGCAGGCCCCCTCTACTCAGAAGATTGGTGTAACATAACAATCTTCGTGTACAACCCTCAATTCAGACATAACACATATATTCATGAATAAGTCATAATCACTTTTTCTCAGTAATATTTTTGTTTGAGCCTTTGACCTGTGTATAGTAAGTAAGATTCAGTAGATAAGCCAAACGCATTTTCACACATGAATTTTTCAGGTAAAAAACTGCAATTAATCTATGGGTTTATACAGTCGAAGGAAAATTGAAAGAATTTTGCAAATTGAAGACGGTTTAAGAGAAAGAAAAGGAAACAGGTCTGGTTAGTAATTCAGTAGAAACTGTCACAAGACCAATGTCTTTTGGCAGCATGCAATGTTGAGGATAATCAATTAAGACACTTGAAGAAGAGGGTGATGGATGAATGAGTTACTTCTTTATTTAGAAATATCTAAAATGTCTGAATTTTCAAAAAACAAGTGGGCACAAACTAGGGACCAATTTTGCATAAACTTGTACTAAAAACTCAACCCCCACTAAAAAAAACCTTCAGAGGGTGTTAAAAAATAAGAAAAAAATTTTTTTTGTCGACACGATAAGGAGCCATTGTTTAAATTTTCAGCTCTCTTACTTCTTTGGTATGGCCTGTATGCATGAAACATATACATATATACATACATGCATACATAGCTAGCCAGCCAGCCAGCCAGCCAGCCAGATGTAAGCTGCAGAAACTTATTTTGACATTTTTGTTGACAGTCTTAGTTGTCTGTTTCTAAGATGAGAGAAAAATTGAGAGAGTAAAAAAGGAAGAAAGTATTGGTGGGAAAGAGAGAAAGGAAAAGAGAAAGAAAGAGACAGGGAAATGGAGAGAAAGTAGTCAAGCTTGTCTTCTTTTTTCTGAAGAGAAAAGAAGAGAAGACGGAAGAAAAAGATTGAATGAATTGGAAGTGAAAGAGAAATTTAGAGACAGATAAATGAGTAATGATGTCAGTTGAATTAAGTGGAGTGCTTGTGTCCAGGGAACTCTTTTGGTAAGGGAGAGCTGCAAATCACTTTCCATGGCCAGAAACTAGAGAAATGCAACCTGAGACATTGGAGCGAAGGGGTGATTTTGTCCTTTACCCTAACCCTAACCCCAATTGTCCACCTTCACTTCAACCACAATCATATGGTTTTTCAGTTTCACCTGCATGAAATCTAATCGCCAGTCGTTCTTCCTGTAATCACGGTGCTGACAATGGACCTATATCATTCGGCCCAGAACTTTTATTTCGGACAATTAGCACTAGATACCCAATGTTTATGACCCCAAAAGTCTGGCCGTAATCTCAACACTGCCTGAGATTCCTTTGGTGAGCGGTCTGAGATAAATCTTGAAGGCTGGACCAATCGGCCACAGAAGCACCTGATGTGTGCCATATAAACCGAACATCAATTAATTCTCCTCCATTAGGCTCTAATAGAATGACTATCGGTCATCAACTCATCATTTAGATTCTCCTTAAGGCTGCCGCCACCTTGACCAAACTGAGTGGTCAAGTGGTCAAGTTTTCTTTCCTTTGCATACTCTTTGGTCTGGTTTGGTTGCAAGTTGGAGTTGGTGTGGAGGGGTCAACGAAACAGGATGCGGTTTTCTTTAGTTCACCTGCCCCAACGCATTACCGTGTAACATGAATCGACACTAACTTTCAATTTGTGTACACGTCATTTCACTCTTTCTTGCCAGCACATAAAATTGAAATGCTCGTCATGGAAACTTGTAGCAAGGCGCTGCAATGATAATGTCCTCATGTCAATTGTCTGATTATTCATTACTGACGTCATAAACATAAAAGTAATCAGAGTGTGTGTCACGCTGCGGACTGATTCATTGCAAAGTGTCTGGGGGTCTTTTTGCTGATAAGCAGTAGGGCCAAATTTCAATTTGGTTGGTCGGTCCTTTCTTGAAGAATTTAGTATTGGCTGGTCAGGTTGAATCATTTCCCTAACCCCTCTCAGGCCCTCCCTGGCTGAAAGAAAGAAGGGTAGAGGAGATGAATGAGAGAGAATGAGTTTGATATAACTTAATTGACATGGTCATGTGAAGATAGAGAAAGAGAGACAGAGAGACAGAGTAAGAGAGAGATAGAGAGAAAGGGGGAGAAAGAAAGAGAAAGAAAGATGGAGAGCAAGAGAAAGAGAATAAGACTGGTTACTGTAGGGGCAAACTCCAGACCTACTTCTACTCCAATTGATAATTACTTCAACTTTTCTGCAGTATATATATATATATATATATATATATATATATATATATATGTATATATATATATACACACACATATATATATATATGTATTTATATATATATATATATATATATATATATATACATACATATGTGTGTGTATATATATATATATATATATACATATGTGTATATATATATATACATATGTGTATACATATATATATACATATGTATATACATATATATATATATATATATATATATATATATATATATATATATGATAAAAAATTTCAAAGATATTATTTTTTGTATAAATGTATTTATCAGAATTAAATGATCCTGTGTATATCTACATGATAAATTCTCACTCAGTCTGAAAGAAATCCTCCTGGCATTCAGTTGGTCATGAGCTCAAATCACTGTAGACGAATGAGAATTTTATACATCAGATTACACCCCTAATTTTGGCGAAAAATATTCTTGTTCTTCTTGTTAGGAAAGAAAAATAAAGTCAGCTTTACTTTTAGAGCATGACAATTTAATTAATAAAAATTTAGGTGTGTCAGTAAGATTGTAAGAAAGTTTTTAGTGACTACACTCATTCTTTGACAAAAAGAAAGTTCATTTAAAGAAAGAGCTTGAAAGTAAGAAGAAAGCATAAAAAAGAAAAAAATTACAGTTTGAAAAAGAGAAAAAAAAGAATTTGAAAAAATGAAGCAAAAAAAAGGGGTGTGAAAAAGGATAAAAAAAAAGTAGAGATGAAAGAGGTAAAAAGAAGAAAAAGTAAGTAAAAAACAGGAAAAGAGGTTGGGTGAAAAAGAAAGAAAAAAGAAAGAAAAAAGGCAAAATAAGGTTTGAAAGAAATAGAATAATAGAGAGAATATGAAAAAAAATAAAGGAGGGGGTACAAAGAAAAAGAGAGAGGGAAAAAGAGAGAGGGATAAAGAGTTTGAAAGCAATGAAACAACAGGTCTAGTTAGTCACTAAATAGAAACCACCACAAGACTAACAATTTTTGACAGTATGCTGCATTGGATGTGATCAATCAAAAAATTGAAAAAACTTTTTGCCGGATGACTAAGAAGTTTGAATTAACAAAAATCAAGCATGAACAGAGCCAGCATGAACAATAGATCAATTTGGCATGAATGTACATTGTAAATTCAACCCCCCCACTCAAAACCTATTTTGGGGATGAATTTTCAAAAAATACATACATAGCCAGCCAGACAGGCAAACCAGCTTCAAAATTTGAAGAAACCAAGATTGACCATTTTGGTTTTCGTTGACAATTTCTAGTGAAGGAAGTATGAAAAAAAAGGAAGGGAATGTGGATTAGGAAAGAGAGATAGAAAGAAGGAACATTTAAAGGAAGGAAAAAAAGGGAATGTGGATTAGGAAAGAGAGAAGGAAAGAAGGAAAATTTAAAGGAAGGAAAGAAAGGGAATGTGGATTAGGAAAGAGAGAAAGAAAGAAGGAAAATTTAAAGGAAGGAAAAAAAGGGAATGTGGATTAGGAAAGAGAGAAAGAAAGAAAGAAAATTTAAAGGAAAAAAAAAAGGAATGTGGATTAAGAAAGAGAGAAAGAAAGAAGGAAAATTTAAAGGAAGGAAAGCAAGGGAATGTGGATTAGGAAAGAGAGAAAGAAAGAAGGAAAATTTAAAGGAAGGAAAACAAGGGAATGTGGATTAGGAAAGAGAGAAAGAAAGAAGGAACATTTAATGAAGGAAAACAAGGGAATGTGGATTAGGAAAGAGAGAAAGAAAGAAGGAAAATTTAACAGAAGGAAGAAAAAGGAATGTGGATTAGGAAAGAGAGAAAGACAGAAGGAAAATTTAACGGAAGGAAAAAAAAATGAAAACAAGGAAGAATGAAAGAAAAGAAAGAGGGAGCTGCCTCTTAGGGGAGATAGTTTTGTCTTATTTCTGGATGCCTAGGTGTTCAAACCCAGAAAGAGGCCAGGAGATCTCATACTGATTTTTTAAGCACACTTTTCCTTAGTTTGAAGATTGGTATAAATCAATACATAGATCTCATATTTCATTTGATTCTGACCTATTTTGTGTCTCAAACTGTATCAAAAGGAAGATGCTTGGTCAGTAGGGATTAATCAAAAGAGTTTTACTCTGCTTTATTGTTTAGTTTGTATATTCATACTTGAACATTTGATTTTGGAAATTCCCTCAGAAATTTGATTCAGATATGTTTATGTTTTGAGAAGTGACTGTGGCTTATGATAGCTTGTCTCTGCTAGGAGCAGATCTGAGATTTGATTTAGTTATGCTTATGTTTAGAGAAGTGACTGTGGCTTATGATAGCTTGTCTCTGCTAGGAGCAGATCTGAGATTTGATTTAGTTATGCTTATGTTTAGAGAAGTGACTGTGGCTTATGATAGCTTGTCTCTGCTAGGAGCAGATCTGAGATTTGATTTAGTTATGCTTATGTTTAGAGAAGTGACTGTGGCTTATGATAGCTTGTCTCTGCTAGGAGCAGATCTGAGATTTGATTTAGTTATGCTTATGTTTAGAGAAGTGACTTTGGCTTATGATAGCTTGTCTCTGCTAGGAGCAGATCTGAGATTTGATTTAGTTATGCTTATGTTTAGAGAAGTGACTTTGGCTTATGATAGCTTGTTTCAGGTAGGAACAGATCTGAGATTTGATTTAGATATGCTCATGTTTGGAAATACAACTGTGACTTATAATAGCTTGTTCAAGATAGAAGTGGATTTGTCAGAGGAGAGATGCTCTCTAATTCTGTTGGTTGTTTGGATTCGTAGCTTTTTGCTATGTCCTCTGGTTGCACAGCTTAGAAATGGTTATGGCATGATTTTATCTGGACAGATGCTGCACTTACAGACTTGCCTAATAGCTTGTAAACCTAAAGTTACCCTTTATATTTCCATTAGATCATTCAACACAAATTTCATCTTGCCCAAGGGTCACCAAGAAAAGTGCAAGGTAGAAACAATAACCTCTTGAAGAATTTTTACACATTAAGATTATTCTTACCTGCATCTCCATGAATATATTGGGAAAGATTAAGTAAACTTGATAATACTGGAAAAAGAGCATGATTTTCATGGTAAACCAGACTATTTGCCAATGTACATTAATTCACATAGAAGATTTTTTTGGTTGATGGGGAGGGATATTGCCTTTTGATAAAAATATAGGAAGAACAAAACAGAAGAAGCAACGAACTGGTAACTGTGAAATGGATTTGCTGGAAATGATGATTTCAGAGATTTGGATAGAATTGCTTCTACCTGAGGCCAAAAGTTTCAATCCAATACTCACCTGGAGATAACATAGAACTATTTGGTTGGAAACAATTCGGATTTCCAAGCATATGGGATATTATAAGTGCAAGCAGAAATGTATTGATCACAGATATGTGCGCATCAATGCTTTCAGGTATGTTTAGGAAAGCAGAACTTTTAATGCTGAATGGCTCAAAATAAGCTCACCATTTTGATTCATTCAGACCACTGTTTTTTAGAAACTATCAAGCAGGACTGTCACAAAAACTTTCTTCAGTTTTCATGTTGGTCTGGGTGGCTGACTGACTAGCTGGCTATATCTCTTGCATTTGGATCATACTAATGGAGCTAGAAGGATGAAAATTTTCTATATCTGTTCCTTATTATGTCTAAAAAAAATGATTTTTGTTTTTTTTTCAAAATTTCCTCCAAATAAGTATTTAGCAGAGGGGATACAATTTGCAATGTAAGTTTTTTCTAAATTGATCCCTCTCTTAGTGCCCAGCAGTATTTACTTTTGTAGTGAATTATAGTGGTCACTACATCAAAAAAAGGTGAGAGAAATAACTAATCAATTGATCGCCCCTTTTTCCAATTTTTTAATTGATCATGCCCAAAACAGCATGCTGTCAAAAGATGCTGATCATATGACACTTTCTATTGAGTGACTAATCAGACTTTCTTGTGATTTTATTTGTGTTTGTGTGTGCGTGTGTATATGTGTGTTTCTTTACGGGAAGTTTTAATAGTGGAAGTTGTGGGAATAGCTTTTGGTGTCTTAGTTTATAGACAGCATTATTTATGCTTGTTTTTGGAAAATTCAAACTTTTTTGTGATCACTGCCAACAAAAAGTGAAATAAGTCACTTATTCATTATTCCCTTTTTTTTCCATTTTTTAATTGATCACCCCAAAAGGGCATGCTGCCAAAAGCTGTTGATCACATGGTGGTTTCTATCAAGAATCTAACCAGATCTGTTTACTTTTTTACTTTTTTTTGGCAAAATTGGATAGCCATTTGTTGTGCCACTTCGCACCTCCAACACGTAATGTTATATCGTACAAATCCTATTGACTTACTACAAATCATTGGGCAATATAGATGAACTTTCATGGACGTTATATTGATAAAAAAAAGTCTTAAACCAGAGTACAGATTCAGTTCTTTCATGAATTCAATGTAATCTTGCGATGGATGGTCATTCATCATCATTATCATCATCATCATTAGCCTTTTCGCATTCTACTGTTGGACATAGATCTTCTTCAACATTTGACAGACCTCTGTATCATAGGCATCAGGAACCAGTATTTTTCAAACTTGTTTAGTTCATCACACAATCTTGTTTTTTGCTGGCCACTGTTTTGTATATGATTTCTGGAGATCCACGTTTTGAGTTGGTTTCACATTCAATCAACAAGACTGGCTTATTACCATTTAAGCTTTCTAATGGATTTCATGATATTTCTGTCTCCTGTTTGGTTTCAAATATAATGTGTCACCTTTTGATCTCCCCATGTGATCTTGAGCATGATTTTCTCCTTTGCATATTGCATGGCTCTCAGTTTGAGGATCAATCTTTTGTTTAGGTTCCATGTTCAAACTCTGTAAGTGACCATTGGGAGGATGCATTGGTGGTAGACCCTTCTTTTCGGGACTAATGGGATTTTCTGCATATTTGTTGCACATGACATTTGTCTTACTGAAGTTTATGTTAAGACCAACTTTATTGCTTTAGGCTTTGCAAGATTTTGGCCCGAGGACAATGATCTTGGTGATTTTTATTCATCCATAACTTTATGGATGACCTCTGTCTTGAACCAAGTGGGCTATTACAAATTCTTCTGTAAGGAGAGCTAAAATATATCCTTCTTATATATAGCTTCTAGAGATGCTTCAGTTTTGAAAATTTAGCAGAATTATGTCATACAATATCTACTTATATAATGAGCAGAGTGATTTTCTTGGTTTTCTGTTCATGTAATAGACTCTCCCACTTGAAAGAAAGAATTCTTCCAATAAAATTCCTACAAGCCAAGATTTGAAACAATGGACTCCTCCAGTTAAATGATTTCAGTAATTTTTTTTCCTGAAAAACATTTCATAGAAATTAATTCATATACAATAAATTTTTCCACTTGGAATAAATAGCGAATCATTTTTTTAAAAAACGGATCAGGACTCATATCCAGCAAGCTCCTATATACCCAAACCCCAATGAGAACAGGATGTGACACAAGGTCAGTTTAACATGGTGAATCCTGCGCGCAAACCACATGGGACAGGAACTTCCTCAAAAAATTCTCTTTAGTCTTTGCAACTATTGGTACAAGGACATAAGAGCACTTGACTTGGTCCCCGGACAAACCCTAATCCTTCTGACCCAGACTACATCAAATACTGCCTAGGACACTGCATCTGCATATGTCGGGACAAAAATGGTTTTCCAAATATGAAATTAGGCGATCAGTACTGTTAGTGGGTTCAATCCTTATTGGATCTTCTATTTTGGATGGTCTGATACAGTGAATTTTTCAACATGGATTAACTAGTTGATATATATTGAATTAGACTCTGAGTTTTTCACATTATATTTACTGTCTTAGCACATAAAATTGCTAATGAAATTTTGGCATCAGTTTACTTCTTATGGATGTTTTTAGTACTTTCATCAATCTATAAGCCGACCACAGTGTAAAAAGCAGAAGAAAAGAGACTGCATAGCCAAGCAGGAGCTTCCTTTGGCTGCCACACCTTCTTCTACAACTGTTGAGAAAAAGTGCTGTCTCTCCTACATGGGCCTTGCTTGCTACCTGTAATAAATGTGGAAAACCTGCCAAATCTTTGTTTGTGAAGCCAAACCATGACATAGAATCCTTAAAGTAAATCAAAGTTTTGAAATATCGAATAACCCCACAAATGGTCCATCCAATCAACCAGCCTAGTGGACAGCTGATTCTTCACTCATTGTCCTTTATGCCCGTGTTTCTACCTACTGGGTGCTCCTTGTCACATTTTTCAGGGTACAACCTTGGAAATTTGCACGATTACACCATTGGCACCAAACGGATTTTTTTGTTTTTTTCACAGAAGTGCCTTTTGGGATCTCTTTGGTCATTTAGTACCAACCAACAATGCCCAAATCTTGTGCTGGTATTTGTTTTCAGATAATTTTTGAGACAATTAGTTCTGGTTCATGCGCAGGTTATGGTGATTCATTTGTGTGATGTACGGATATTTTTTAAAAACTAAATCCTACCCATGATATCACAAGTTATATAAATAACTAGTAATGTTATATAGTACCAGATCTAATGACTTACTAATATTCATTGGGCAATAAAGATTGAGCTTTCACAGCCAAATTTAATCAAGAAGTCTTAAACCTGAGTTTGGATTCAATTCCATCGTGAATTCAATGTAATCTTGCTATGAGTGGTCATTAAAGGACAACAATAGGCTTTGCAAGATTTTCGCCCGAAGGCTGGGATCTTGGCAAGCGATTTTAAGACCCTGACTCATTTGTGTATTTGTTGATTGAAAATGATTTCCTGTGAAAATTATTGCAGCGTATTCTTACGTTCCTTTGCAACAGCTGATACCAATAAGGTGCCTCGTGTGACATCGAAACTTGACCTATGGCCTCTCTTTGGCCGCAATGATTGCCACATCTTTGTCCATCAAATTAAGTTGCCCATGGACAATAATTTGACCAGTGACTGGAAAGAACGACTGAGATCATATTGTGTACATGACAGCGACTTGAGCGCCCAGTCGTTTGCAATGAAATGCAATCAATCGCTATACACTAGGCTTCATATCAAATTGGTTTTAAGCTTGGCGAAATGTGATTTTTTCTGTCATCAATGTTATTGTAGTCCGGCCAGTGGTCCTAGGATCAATATACACGGTCATCTGGTCAGTGAATAAAGACATAGTGAAGCCTCCCCCCTATTTGTATGACTAATGGAGCAATTTTCTCATATCACTGCCTTTTATAACAATTTCCTTCTCTTTCTATTCCTTTCTTTCTCTTTCTCTTTCTCTCTCTCTTTTCTAGTTTTCTATACCTTTATTCTTCCTTTTATCTCATTTTCTTTTGCATGGTCTCTCTCTCTCTCTCTCTCTCTCTCTCTCTCTCTCTCTCTCTCTCTCTCTCTCTCTCTCTCTCTCTCTCTCTCTCTCTCTTCTTTATCTCTCTCTTTCTCTCACTTTATGTTTCATTGTCTTTCTCTTTTGTTTTCACTTTCTATTCCCTTCTCTCTCTCCCTCTGTCTTTCTCTCACTTTTTCTTCTTTCCTCTCTTTCCCTTTCTATTCCTCTCTCTCTCTCTCTGTATTTTTCTCACTTCCTATTCCTTTCTCTCACTCTCTTTTTTTACACTTTCTATTCCACCTCTCTCTCTTTCCCTCTCTCTCTCTCTGTCTGTATTCTTTTCTCCTTTTCTCTCTCTGTCTTTCTCTAATTTCAATTCCTTTCTCTATCTTACTTTCTTTTCTTTGCTCACTCTTTCCCGCTCTCTCTCTCTCTCTCTTTATCTATGTTCCTACCAGTTATTCTCTTTTTTCTCTCATCTCTTCCTCTTTCTCATTCTCACAATTCTTTTCCCTCCTCTTTTTCCCCTCTCTCACCATCCTCCCTAAATTCATCTTTTGCAATTTTCCGCCCAATTTAAGATTGATAAGAAATTGTCAATCAAAACAGTCACTAAAGCAGTCAATATAGCTTTCTTCAGTTTTCAAGCTGGTCTGGCTGGCTATTCATGCATGTATGTATCTTGTGTACAGGCTGCACCAATGGAGCTAAAGGGCTGAAAGTTTGAACAATTCCTCCTTCATTATGTCAAGAAATAATGATTTTTTTTCGTTTTTTTGAAAATCACTCCCCAAATTGGATTCTAGTGGAGGTGGGAGTCAATTAGCAATGTGAGTTCATGCTAAATTAGTCCCTCGGTTTGCGTCCAGTCATGCTTGTTTTTCATAACTGTTTGAGACTATTCAGTGATCACTGCTTAACAATCTATTAAGTGATTACCCCAATCACAGCATGCTGCCAATTTTTCAATTGATCACCCCAACACAGCATTTTCTTTCTCATTTTCTATTTCTCTCATTTTAATTCCTCTACCTATTCCTCCTTTTATCTTCCTTTCTCCACTTCTTTAAAAAATTCTCTCTCTCTTTCCCACTTACCCTAACTTTTCATTTTCGTCTTTCTTTCTTTCTCTCATTTTTTCCTTCTCTCTTCCTCTATCTCACCCTTTCTTTTTTTCTTTTCGCTCTTGTATAAATCTCTCTTACCTTTTCTCTCTTACTCTTTTCTGATTTCTCACTCTGTGTCTTTTTCTCTTCCTCTCCCTATCTCTTTTTTCTTGCACAACCTTTCCTTATTCTTTCCCTCTCTGTGTCTCTCTTTCTTTCTCCGACCATTACTTGCTTTTTTCTTACTTTCTATACTTTACTCTCTCTCTCTCTCTCTCTCTCTCTCTCTCTCTCTCTCTCTCTCTCAATGTATCTCTCTGTCTCTGTTTCTCTAAATGTCTCTCTCTCTAAATGTCTCTCTCTTTTTAAATGTCTCTGTCTTTGTGTCTCTCTTTTTGAATTTCTTTGTCTCTGCCTCTCTCTCTCTCTCTTTCTCTCTCTCTCTATCCTTTTCGCTTCTTCCTTTTTTCTCTTTCTTCCTCATTTCCATTCCCTCCATTCCTTTCTTCCTCTAACTCTCCCTTTTTTCTCCTTCCTTTCTTCCTTGTTTCCTCTCTCTTCTCCTCTTTTATCTCTTCCCCTCTTTCCTTTCTTTCTCCCCTTTCTTCCTAAATGCCCCTCTGTCTTTCTCTTTCCTCTCTCTCTTTATCTACATGAATATAAATATACATATATATACTATATACCCCTCTCTCTCTCTCTCTCTCTCTCTGTCTCTCTCTCTTATATTCACTTGTTAGTTATATTTTAGTCACTTGACAGTCTTATCATTCTACAATACCAGCTCATCATCTCTGTTCTGATTGGTCAGTATTTTGAAATTCATGAGATATTATTGTCCAATTACTGTGTCTGATCCAGTTAGCAAATTCACCAATCGGCTGAGCCCTTCTCTTCCATTGCCTCCGGACGGATGAGTTCACTTGTCGATGAATCTGGGGTTTTATCTGAAGCAAGAAGGCAGCTAAAATCTACCATTCATGTCTGGAATATTCTGTATTGGCTCATTAATTTGACAGTAAATTCATGAAGAATTATCTTCCAATATCGGAGCGTTATTCACTCAGTATGTGTACACAAATGGACACAGAGCTGGACATTCCATTCACGGCTACTTCATGACAGCTGCCCCAAGGAGGAGCTATGATGGTGTTGTGCCAAGGCCGAGAGATGGGAGACGCTGATTATACCATATTCAATTCAGGTGAGACTCAACAATCGAAGTCACTGGTCCATGATTTCCTCACGTCCTCATCTCTTTTCATATATTTAAACTGACGTGTATCAGCGCACAAACACTGCTCATTTCGGACAATGCTGTGCAATCACCAAATGCAATTTTGACATCTCTGCCCTTAACCCCCAGCTTCATCCACCCCCTCCCTCTTTTCCACCCCCCCCCACCTTATTCTGACAAGGTTCAGCTCAAGTTTTGGCACGGAAACAAACCATCTAATAAAATGACAGGATTAGCTCAGATATCCAGACGTTGCCATCTTGATCTCGATTATTGGATGACTTTTGTGACTGCATACCAGACTGAAGCAAAATTTAGAATGAATAAAGTTATATTTGAGCCTTGACCATCAGGCAACAGGTGAATTTAAAACATAAAGAATAAAAATTTGCTTTGACTTGAAAAATGATTTATATATACATATGTATCAATTTATTTCTCCCATTATGTTCATCTCTCTCCCTCTCTTTCTTTTTCATTTCCATTGCTATAAGTACTACAAATATATATACATATATCAAAGCACAAATCAGTTATTCAATATCTGATGTGTGATGAATTCATTTCATAAAGTGCTCTATGCATTCAACATTAAGTTGAATTAAGGTAAAGCTTTGAATACGGTGAAATAATGGATCTGCTGCACCAACACATCTATGTTTCTGCCCTTTTTGGCTTCTTTTTGGAGGCCAGTATCCTGCCACTGCTCCACAGAATTTATTTATTTAGCTTATATTCCCCATCCACCAGAGTGTTCTATTCCTATGGAAGAGCATTGCAAAGGGTTACAATGAAAGAGTTACCTCACTTAGAGAGTGCTTAACCCTGAAAAGGGGAGCATTATACATATATATATATATATATATATATATATATATATATATATATATATATATATATATATACATATATATATATATATATATATATACAGAGAGAGACAGAAAAGGCGAGACATATAGATAGACATATATCTTATTGGAAGTATAAGTTACTGTCACGGTTTTCAGCGTGGAAAATAAAATTAAGAAACTGAGTTTGAATTTCAGCTAAGGTTAACTGTTTACTTATCACTAATGCCCTTGGGAAAAGCATTAATCAACTTGTCAGATAACCTGATAAAAAATGTCTGTTTGCAGGCATGCAATGATGTTTCATGGAGAAGAGAGTGGCTGAGAAAGCACATAAGGAAACCACTCACCCATTATTATCTTACCTCCAAGCAGTAGTAACAATACAGTGCAGGTTTACTTATTGATCACAATAGAGGGAATCAGCCCCGTATAAGTTCTATATAATGATTACAATATATATATATTGAAGTATTATTGTGTCATTGTGTCACCCACAGACAGCTGTTCCATTGTATTACAACTATCCGGGGTGGCTATAAACAATCAATAATCCCATCCAGTACCATGAGGCAGGATTGAAACCTTCACTTCAGGCTACAGAACTATATATTAAAGTAAGTATTTGATAAAATATGCATGTAATAGTATATAGAAAAATATACTTATAAAATATATTGTAACATTATGGATCTTTCAATGGGGGCATTTTCCATCAGATGTTGATGAACAGCTGGTCATGGGTACTGATAGAAAGTTTGGTTGTGTTGTCAGTTAACAGTTCTTTAGGATTAAAGACACTTAGGATGACGAGAAATTGTTGCAATTAAATCAGGACCTGGAGTGTCTGTGTGGGGATAAGGGGTTGATCACTTGTTGATTTGTTGTTGGGGTACTGCTATGGTTGTCTTCTGTCAATTCCTAGAGAAGAAATTTCGAATTGGCAAAGAATGCCAAAATAAAGAGACACGTTTCTTTCAACAGATGTATACTTTATTCTCTAAAGAACACACTGTAGTATGTCAACTACACAGAAAGAGACAGAAACAAAGGAAGAAAGAGAAAAAAAAGAAGGCATTGATAGATAGAGTGAGACTGAGAGAAAAAAACTCTCAACTTGCAAACATCACTTCTTTGCGCTATCTTTCCCAAGGCAGGGAGCCCTCTGCACACCCCTCCCCAGGCCATAGCTGCCTGCAGCATATCGTGCCGACTGCTCCCAAACTGGCAACAGTCTTGTATATTTATGAGAATCTTATCGGATGAAGTGTGGAGTGGTAATGTCTAAGGGTTTAAAAATTATAATTAAGTTCTCTTCCAAAGAGGTTTGTTTTATTAGCTTTCGTCATACAACCGAAGAATCAAATGCATCTCACACACCTTTACTGATTACAAAGGGTGTGTGGCTAATTTGAATAACCAATAAAAAAGATACTTTCGTACAGAGTTGAAAATTTCTCTGATAATCTCAATTAAGGTCCGGAAGTTTTTGTTTTCATGGTACCGTTTCTATTGAATCAAGAGTTGACCCTGGGAATGAAGGTTCTGAAACAACAAGAGGGTCGGCAAACCTGCTTGTTTGAGAATCGAACAACACTTCCCTTTGCTGGTGTTGTTTAAATTATTTTAACTCAGCTTTAAAATGGGATTTTAATTCTTACTTTGTTATATTTTTATTTACTGTCCCCCCAGTCATTTATTGTTCAGTCAACACAATTTATCTCAACCACAGTTCAGGGAGAAATTTTATTCTACACTAATGTTCAAAATTTAACATGATTCCCTCTAAGTGAGTCCAACCCTGTTGCATATATTCTTGCACTATGTATAAATGTGTGTATAGAAGATGTAGGTACAATAGGGTATATGATAATCGTATATACAATGGGGTATGAAATGAATATATGTATAATGCATATAACTAGTATACGTATGATAGAGTATATGATGTATATATATGTATAAAAAGGTTAAAAAAAACAACTTATAGTGGTGTATATTGTAAACATATTTACAATACTGTCTAGAATGAATATATAGTTAATATGACAAATAGACATATGATAGTGTATATGATATATGTATAAATAAGGGTATAAAATAAATACATTTATGATAGGTATACATTAGAGTATGGAATAAACATACGTATGATACTGTATATAATAGATATACATATGGAGTATAAAATAAATATAAGTATATTAGTGTATCTAATAAATAATCTACTTACATAATTTGCTTCATGACGTTTTATAATTTCTATCTGTAACAATTACCCAGGGGGTAAACGATTAATTATTAAGCATGGTTCCTTAGATTTTTTTTTCATATCACTTCTCTTCTGGTTATTTTAAAAATCTACCCCCCATCCCATCGCGGCTCAACTTTCAACCACGTTGGTGCAATATTTCTCCCTGTCAATAATGACCTCATCTACGCCCCATCTACGCTTTCTAAAACCTTAGCCAAATAATTACTTAAATCAAGTTGACCATTCAAAAGGAACATCGCTTCTCATTATCCCCTATTTTCTAGAGAAAAATCTACTCATATGTGACACTCTATCGCCCCCTCTCTATCCTCAGCTCAACTTTCACCCTTTAGAGAGCGATATTGCCCTACCCCCATTGTGAATGACCATTATAGACTATTATCTCTTATCTATCTATTCATTTATTTGAATAAATGCATAAAAAAATGTCATTCTGGTTGCACATAAACAAGGAAATACAGATCAACATAATGTTTTTGATCTTTCTCAAGTACAGTTCACTTGCAAGATTATCTAAATACCACCCAATTTTTTGATAATATGAGTAAACTATGAGTGCATGTAATATATACCATTCAATCATTTCTTACATGGTAAGATTGATCTGTTAGCTGTACTTTTGAGCTCTGTTCACATTCCAAACTTTGCCCTGTAGCAGATCAAAGTTTAGAAGTCGGTCTTTGGGGAAGAAAGAAAGAAAGAAAAAGGTCAAGTCCAAACTGGATTACAGTTTATTCCTATTTCTACCAAAAGTGACGAATGTCGCTTAACACGCATAATAAGAAGCATTGAACCCATAGGAATGTTTAGCCTTAAGTTAGATAGCTTTACAGGAAAGAAGAAGAAGAAAAAGAAGAAGATGAAGCAGTAATAGAAATGGGGGGGCACATATATGGAGTTGGAATGAGAAGCCAGCCACCTGAACATTAGTGGCCATATCGAGCAGATCAGCTATAATGTGTACAAATCTATTCGGTTTTCCAAAGAAATTGGATATTGTCGACACTAACATCATTTCACCTTCCATCATTGTCAACTCACATCCATGGCAGTGGTCAAGTGAACATTTATCCCTTCCCCAACTCAATGGATGAAGACATGGACAGTGGATTTACTAATAGAGATTTTTTCATGGTCTAATAACACTTCCGCTCATTGTCCATTCAGCGTATGCCATCTCACTGGCTTTTGGTCATCGATGGGTCAAGAGTTGTCAGCGCTGGTCAGCCTCATGAAATACACATCACATTGATCTGTTGAAGAAGAGAAAATGCCTCTTCTTACAAAAGAAAGAAGGTTTGAGAAATAAGAAAGTAAGGAAATATGTCCAAGCTAAAGTGAAAGTGAAAGTGAAACTAAAATTCCAATAGGCATTCAAAGCAACGAAAGTCCTGATAGTATTGGAAACCTGAAGTGAATATTTACAAGGGGGAAGTATCAAAACAATTTCAGGCTTAACTAGAATGCACTCAAAGAGTGCATACCTCTGCCAACTCTAATGTTACTAAAAACAATGTCACTTTATATGTATAAAACTTGACAATATCGGAAAGGAAAAAGACTTGAGACCACTTTCATTTCAAATTTTAGGCTGAAACGTATGTAAGATATTACACTCTTCAATGAAAATTTTGAGATGTGCCAAGTAGTTTCAAGCCTTTTTCCTTTTATTATATTGTCAACTTTACCATAATATCCTGTAGATCTACATCCTTACTTCTCACACACACACCCACATATAAATATATATATATAAGATTTACTGGGACATATATAACCAGTGAATGCCAAACACACTCTTCTGCAACTAGCAATATGTTTTGTTCTGGTAATTATCAATTATCATATATAAATTATGTACTGAAATACATAGCTGGCTGCTAAAGAGTATGTTAGGTATGAAACGTTGACATTCATAGGGTATATTTCCTTGTAAATCTTATTTCTTATACATTAACTATATATACTATTTACTTTGATACATATTGAGTACTGTGATGAAATACCATCAAAAACAGGAAAAATCTGTTTTCTATTTCTTCTTTTGTATTGTAACAAATTGAAAAAACATTATGAATTATATATATATATATATATATATATATATATAAATCATCATCATCATATTCAGTCTTTTAGCGTCCATTGTTGGACATATAGCTTCTCCGTGATTTGCTACTATTTTCTATCAAGGGCATTGCAAAATGAATAAAAAATATGTTGATTTTAAAAGAATATATATATATATATATATATATATATATATATATATATATATATATATATTTGGGGGAAGTTCTATAAATTTCCAGTGCTCAATATATATTTTTATAGAGCTCAATAATATTTTTAATCAAGAAGTAATTGACAAAAAAACTCTATTCCACATCAATTGTTAACAGTAAACCTATGCATCTTCAAAAAAATAAAACGCAATTGGAGTAAAAAATATATTTTCACTGACTTCTAGATCAAAGATATTATACATTTATATATCGAACAAACTACATGTATGTTATAAACTATTTATCAAAATAGTAAGATGGTGATGTTTGAGCAACATTGCTGGAATGCGATGTTAATATAACTGTTTTGTTATTCATATTCCCCTCAAAATTTACGTGGTAAACAACTGATAATCCTTACAAGAGAAAATACTACCATAATAACAAAGTATATGCAAAACATTAAAAAACACTGAAGAAAATCACATGAATTACATTAACAGATATTAGAAAATAAATGACTGAATTGAAAAAAAATTTGTTTTTTTAAAGTTTTGATGTGTTTAATGTTTAAAGCTGTGAAGCCTTCTAATATATATATATATGTATATATGTATATACATACATATATATATATATATATATATATATATATATAGATAGATAGATAGATAGATAGATAGATAGATAGATAGATAGAGAAAGAGAGAGAGAGTAAGAAAGGCAGTGTCAGATGACCCGTATAATTTGGTGTATCTGGTATTCAATTTTCTGGTATTGAATTTTGCACATTGTTTTGTTCATTTATATACACACGCACACACACACACATATATATATATATTTATATATATATATTATGTAGGTTATCTGAGACTCACAAACTAACATCCCAATGATACCCATTCCACACACACACACACACACACACACACACACACATATATAAATATATATATATATATATATATATATATATAGTATACATGTATATATAGTATCAACCATAATAGAATATAGCAATACTACAATTTTATAGAATCTTAATTTGTCACTTTTTGAAGTTGTCTACATGAGGTCATCGGTATCACTGAAGTGCACTATATTCAGCTTGTGCTCTCTGATCAAATTTACGAAACTTTTGAAAGATGGGCTCCAGAAATATGTTGACCTGTTAAGTTTCAATATAAAGAATGAGATGAGACTCAAGTCACCCAGGCCTCATCCAACAAAAAATTTGTAATGCTTGAATGAAAATTTTGAAGGGGGGGTTACTTTCTAGGGATTTTCTGAAAAATAGTTTATTCAAATCGTGTTTCATCTAAGATAAGATTTTCATCAGAAATCTAAACCAATTTAATAAATCTAGATAAATAACTCTTCAAAATGCATGAGAATTCTCCTTTCATGCATGTGATTGTGAGAATGTATCATAATGCACATGTCTCACGCAGACTTGGAAGGTCTGGGTGTAAAACATGAGTGACACAAGTCTTGTTATGAGCCACGTCTAAACTTCTGATTTTATGTTGTTTTCTCAAGTGGCCAAAGAGTACAAGCACCAAAAGAGTTGCATTGAAAAGCAATGATAATAAGACATAGTGAAACTAGTGATGAAAAAATGCCTGGTTAGTCACTAAAGAGAAACCGTCACATGCCCAACATCTCTTGGCAGCATGTCGTGCTGGGGATGATGAATTAAAAAATTGGGAAAAGAAGTAATCAAGGAAGAAGTTATTCCTCTTCTTTTGTTGGGGAATGAAAAAAGAAAGTCTAAATTTTCAAAAAACAAGACTGAACACTGCCAAACATAAACTAAGGGATCAGTTTAGCATGAACTAACATTCAGACTGAAGATGATTACTGCAACTTTTGTATTGTATATATAATAAATAAAAAATTTTAAGAATATATATTTTTTTGTATAAATGTGTTTATCAACTAGATGTTCATACACAGAGAAAAGACAGACACGTCCAAAGAGTAAATTCTTGCCGCCCTCAGCCAGGAGTTGGACATATATACACTTATGCACAAATAGATGTTTACTAAACAATGTACCCCAATCAGCTGGAAATCATTTGGTATGAATGGAGACATATTGGGGAGCACCTTGCCAATATGTTAAAGCATAAAGCATACAATGAATGCATTATACCAGCTTTGATTTACAGATACGAAACCTGGAACTTAACAAAACAAACTGAGATCTAATACAGAATTACACAGATTGCCATGAAAAGGACAAGGCTGGGGATAACCCTAAGAGATGGGAGAAGATCAGAGTGGAAGATATACAAATAATTTAGCGATAAAAATGGAGATGGGCTGGATATTTAGCAGAGGAAGATGACAACTGATGGAGCGAAAGATTTATCAAGTGGTGGCTATCGGACAGTAAACACAGGAGGAAAAAAACAGACACAAGATGGTGGGATGAGATAGAAAGATCTGCCAGTTGGACATGACAAAGGTTAGCATAGTCACAGTCGTCATGGGGGAGATTGGAAAGGCCTTTATCCAGCAGTGGACTCATAATGGCTGATCATGATGATGCTAAGTTTTGTGTACATTGCAATGATTCTGTCCTGAACACAATAATTGAAAACCGTGTATACAAACACATTTTTGTATTGGTGTGAAGTGGCACAAGAGTCACTTGGCATGAATCCACTTCTCCCTATATTTTGACAAGATGTATTTTTGCAAGCATCTCATGATGGTTGATGAAGAAAAAAAGTAGGTAGGAACTTCGGCAAATCTCTCACCCATAACTATCTTATTCGATCAGTAACACGAACAGTAAAAAGCTTCCAAGATTTTTTTACTATTGAACTCTTTAAGCTACCTCAGCAGTCATGACGAGTGGAAGGTATTATCAATCTTTGTCTCAACTTTACATACTAGGCATCAGAAAGTAAACTGAGAAATTTAAAGTTACTACTTAATCATTTCAGATTATTCAGTGAAGGTCAAACATGATGTCCAAATTAAGAAAATTGACCAATACATATATATATATATATATATATATATATATATATATATATATATATATATATATGTATGTAGATAGATAGATAGATAGATAGATAGAATGAGAGAGACATACAGACAGACAGAGAGAGAGACAGAGAGAGAGAGAGAATAAACAATCAAAGAAAATGAGGCTGCTACAGGAATGAGAGAAAACACCCAACACATGTTTCATGGTTGAATCATTTATCAAGATTGGAGGATTATTTTTAGTTTTAATCTAATTACTTTGAAAATTTCCAATAGGACAAAGTATTCAAAATTAACCGAAACAAATTTTATTACTTGGATTTTGTTCATGAAAAGAATAACTAAACAATACCATGACAAAAATTAGAAACTAATTCTTAACAAATTATTCAACATTCTTAATTCAGTTTGGAAAAAGCGTTATCTTGTTATTCTCATGACGTAATTCTCAGATTCTTGAGATTAAAATTTAATCACTTATAGGAGATTAAGTGAATATTATGATGTGTGAATTTTCAATCTTAATTTAGATTAGTATTTGAATATTATTTTTATGTAATAAATGAATAAATAAGTAAATTTGAACCCTATACCAAAATTAAATTCTACTCTAAAGAATAGAAATTATTATATGATAATATCTGCCAGCAATGCAAAGGCTCAAATAACTGCTTTCTTCCCAAATTCTCATCTTGTCCATTCTCAGTCTATCTGTTCCTGCAGCAGTGCCCCTTTTCTTTAATTGTTTATTCTATTTATATTGCCTAGGGTGAATGTTACATTAACCGTGTAATGACAGGGGGATTATTTCAAATAAGTTTCTATATGATATAACAAAATTTATTATCATTCTGTCGGATCACATATATCCAATACTTAGTAAATGAATGTTGTGTTGAAAGAAGCGAATAGACCAAGAATAATGAGATGAGAATCTGAGTTCGAAGCAGTCATTTTGGCCTTTGCATAACCAATGGCTGTTCAGCTCAATGGTAAGAGCGTCACTATGTTTAAGCAGCTACAATGATATATGTATATTTGTAAATATCTTGTAGTAATGATGATATCTAAATTGTCAACACTAGAGGAATCACCAAGGTGTCCAGCTAGTCAAGAAGAATCTTCATGAAAACTTTACCAACTTGGCATCTGAATACAAAGTTTCCACTCAATATTTTCATCTATTGAATTATATACACACTTTTCAGATTTTAGATTAATGGACATAGGTTACAAAAAATATGTAATAAAAAATAGAAGAATTATAACGCCCTTGTCATCTTGTCTATTGAGATAGGAAGGAAATAATAAACACTCAAATTCATACATTCACCGATTGAATAAGAAAGGCAAGATGAGAAAGGACAGGTCTGGTTAGTCACGCAATTAGAAACCGTCATGTGACTGGTGTCTTTTTTACAGCATGTTGTGTTGGGGGTGATCAATCAAAAAATTGGAAAAAAGAGCGATCAATAAATGAGTTATTCTTTTTGGTTTTTGTTGGGCTGTACCGTTAGATACAAACTAGTGTCAAACTAGTAGTTACTCAATAAAAATCATCACATGACCAAAGTCTTTTGGCAATATGCTGTGCTGTGGATGATCAATTAAAAAATTGGATGAAGGGGTCGTCAATAGATAAGTTATTTCTTTCGCCTTTTGTTAAGTAGCGATCACTTTAAAAAGTGTATATTTGGATGCTAAGGGATCAATTCAGCATAAACTTACATTGCAAATTGACCCTCCCCAAAATATATTTGGTGCGTGAATTTTTTTTCTTCAAATTTTTAGCCCCCTTGATTGGTGCCACCTGTACACATGATACAAATGTACTATTCAGCAAGTCAGCCAGCCAGCCAACTAGCCAGCCAACTTGAAAACTGAAGAAACCTATGTCAACAGTTCTAGTGACAGCTTTAGTTGACCGTTTCTAAAAAGGAAAAAGTCTATTTCCTCTTCTGTCAGTCACTATCGTCACCATCGTCACTGACATCATCTCGATTTCCATTTCTGCCTGTTTGTCGACATCTGACAACTGTTTGTATTTCATCTGCTGGCTGCCCTCTCCACGCCACCCTCCCCAGTCAGCCAGCAGCCACGACCACTGGTCAAGTGGTCAAGTGGGGATTAATTTGGCCGGTCACTTGAAAAGAAATGTCCACAGTCATATTGCATGCATCAGGATGGCTTCTCCGTGACTATTAATGAGTCCGGCAAGAGGCGGAAAAGACGGCAAGCAAATCATCAGTTTCCTCGGGGTTATCACCGACCTGACTGTCTTGCGGGGGAGGTGCCAAAATCTGGGGTCAGGCAGGGTGCCAAAGATCAATATGATGGACTACAGATGTCGATCTATGGCATATCTAGAATTTATAAGGAAAGTCATGTGTTAAGGTCCTTTCATTGTCACTGCTTCCTTCATCGTCTTCCGGAGTTGTAATTTATGCCTTTATATGAGATGCCATGACATTTGTCATCTGTGGCATCGGGCCCCTGGCCTGCCCGATGAACCGGTAATGATTACCTTGTTAATCTGAACAGCCAATTTGGCCAAGAATGGTCACATTGATGTTCAAGAATGTCGAGGCAAATATGATCATATATAATCATAGGAGTGAATAGCATGTTTATATTAAGATATTATTCATGGCCGAAGGGGGAGGAAGAGAGAATGAAAGCAAGAAAGAAACGAGGGAAAGAAGGAAAGATTTATGAATGAGATGAAAGAAAAAAGGGGATACCAGGCTTATAATAAGATATTATACATGGCTTAAGTGGGACAAAGAAAGATTGAAAGGAAAGGGACAAATAATGAAAGAAAGAAAGAATGAAAGAAAGAGAGAATGAAAGAAAGAAAGAAATACTGATGAAACATATGGAAGGAAAAATAGGAGCTATTATCTGAAGAAAAAAGAAATAAAAATAAAGAAAAAAAGAGTGTAAAGAAAGAGAGGATAGAGAGAAGGAAGGAAGGAAGGAAGGAAATAAAGAATGAGGGATTGAAGGAAATGAAAGAATATAGTAGGAATCATAATCTGAAAAAAAGAAAAAACAAATAAAATAGGTCATGTTAGTCACTCAATAGAGACTGTCAAGTTACTATTTTTGTCAGCATGCTGCATTGGGGTGATCAGATAAAAAAATTGCAAAAATGAGTGATCAATGAATTATCTACTTCTCTCACCTTTTGTTGGGCACTGTGCACTTAAAGTCCCTATTTTCAAAAGGCAAATGTGAATCCTATATTGGTGCAGTCAGAATGAATTATACATACATAGTCAGCCAGATCCTCTTGAAAACTGATAACACATATGTTGATAATTCTGGTGATAGTTTTGAGCTGATGGCTCCTAATGAAAAGAAAGAAACAAAAGAGTAATAAAGTGATAAGGAAGGAAGAAAAAATATAGAAAGGGGGAAATTTTAAGAAAGCAAGACATAACAAGGAGTGAAGCCTTTTAGTTCCATTGGTGTGGCCTGCACCTGCGACACATACATAGCCAGTCAGCCAGAACAACTTGAAAACTGAAGTTACGTCTCAATGTTGACAGTTTTGGTTAACGGTTTCTAACAGAGAAAAAAACCAGTCTGGTTAATCACTCAATAGAAACCATCACATAATAAAATTTTTTTGCCAGCATGATCAATCACAAAATTAGAGCAAAAGGATGATTAGTGAATAAGATACTTGTCACATCTTTTGCTGGGCAAAAAAGTCACAATTTTCAAAAAGCATACGTGAATTTTACCAGATACAAATTGAGGGATCAGTTTAGCATAAACTTACATTGCAGATTCAGCTAACCTTTAAAATCCTATCCAGGGCAAGAATTTTGAAAAAAAAAGAAAGAGTAAATGTTTGTATTTTCATCCTTTTGGCTCCAATGATATGGTCTGTACACATGATATATAAATATATACAGATATATATATATATATATATATAGACAGAAAGTCAACCAGCCAACTACACCAACTCAAAAACCGAAGAAACCTATATTTATATACCTACGTAGGCATACTTATACTTACTAGTACGTACTAATCACAAACAGATTTACATATGGATGTATGAAACAATCTGAGTCAGACGATTTTATGCCTCAACCCTATAATATATTTTTCAACCTTTTCATTTAAGATTATACATTTGTTAGCTACTGCCAACTGCCAAAAGCTGTACACCTGTCAATATAAGTTTCTTCAGCTTTTAAGTGGCTCTGCATAGGGTGGAGGTAAAAACGCCAGCCTCTGGGTCTGAAGTGAAGGTTTCAATCCTTCCTTGTGGCACTGGATGGGATAATGGATAGTCTATAGCCACACTGAAGAGCTGTAATACAACAAAACAGCTGTCTGTGGATGACTCAATGATTCAACTATTATATATATATATATGTATATAATCAGGTATACCTTGATTAATAAGGTTAATTCACTCAAAAGATTTTTCCATACTTTTTGAAACCTTACTATTTGTGGTCTTATTACAATCTAATGCTTTTTTTTCAGTCTATACTTATGTTACATTAGTTTGTACAGCAATATCTTAACCATACGACATCAAAACCCACACTAATCGAAACAGCACTATTCAAGGTATTCCTGTATATACAACAACCCCACACAACCGCATATTTTAGTGGAATGTGAGATAGCAACCAGAATCTCTATACATTCATAAATCAGAATAATATTTAGATTTGTGTGTGCGTGTGTGTGTCTGCAAGAAAGTATATATGTGTGTATGTATGTATGTTTGAGTGTGTGTCTGTGTGTTCTTCCAAGTTGATTTGATTAACAGTTGAATACCAAAAACCAAAATTGCAAAACGATATGAAGCAGTGACCTTAAAAACAAAAAGACAAAAATAAAGGCAAGTGGAAATTAGCTCAGTCTAGTGTGCTTCAAATGGAAGCCCCGGGGGCAATATATATTGGATATGAGTTCACCCCTGGGGCTGATAACTGATTTTCTATTTTTATCCAAAAATATCAAAATAAGAATTGCAAATTCTTTTCATAAAATCGATTGCCATATAAAATCTCTTTAACATAATCCCTCGATGCAACTGTCAAATTGCATTTTATTGTTTTTGTGTATGTATGTCATAAATTGGAGAAGAATGACAATTCAGGAGACCTTGTTGTGTACAAATGAGATTTCTTTGTTTATTTTCACCAGTTTATCCTAGCTTCTTCAGAAAAAAATTGAGGAAGACACAATAAATTGTCTGTTATATAGATTCCATGTCTGGTTGAGACAATGTCTTGTATCTCCATCACCTTTTTTTCTGAAGAAGTCACGATGTACAGGCAAAACATCAAATAAACCAAGAAATCACATTTGTACACAACAGGGTCTTCTGAATGGTCATTTCACTCCAAATTGTTGGATAAATTATAATACACTGTTTATCTATCAATAATTCTGTGACTTCTCTCTTTTCCGAGTGAAAATGGAAAAGGACTAAACAATAATAAACGGATCCATTGAATAACGTAAATTAAATCCCTATTTATGCATATGTCTGCAGGTGTGTTTATATGTGTGTGTATATATATATATATATAACAACGAACTACAAGTAGTATGACACTGCCTTAAAAATAACAAATAAAGCTATACATCAAAATCATAACTGAAAGGGAAGTGGTGTTTGATTAACATTGCTGGAGAGTCATATTCATATCACTGTTTTGTTTTTAAATCCTCAAAACCGTCACATGGTAAACAAAATCGATGACCCCAACAAAAAAATCCACATGTAGTCGCAGAATATCAAATTCTGTGTAAGAAATGGAAAAAAAATGGAAGAATTACATAAATTACATGAACAGATAATGGGAAATAACTGACTGATATGACATGAATTTTTGACAGAAACATTTCCTTTCATATAATCAGTGTTTGAGGCTGTGAAGCTTTCTAGATCACATGTACATACATATATATACATTATATATATATATATATATATATATATATATATATATATAGGTATATTTATATATATATATGTATAGAGAGAGAGAG
Organism: Thysanoteuthis rhombus; assembly: GCA_963457665.1. Lineage (NCBI taxonomy): Eukaryota > Metazoa > Mollusca > Cephalopoda > Oegopsida > Thysanoteuthidae > Thysanoteuthis > Thysanoteuthis major. Next base: position 14,566,734 of record OY735231.1, on the reverse strand, counting down.
GGGGAGAGAGAAACACACAGAGAAAGGAAAGAAAGAAATAGAGAGAGAGAGGGCTTGCTTTGGTGGCTGAGTTTGGGTCATCATAATTCTATTCCCATATATAATAAGAGTAAGAAATAACTGGGTAGAGATTATAGGTGTCTGCAGCCTCTTTTCAATACATTACTTATATTGGGATGGGGTATATATTAATGGCAACCCATTACACCAATGGGTATTCCAACCACCATTTTTTGTGGAAGCAAGTAAGATCCACTGTATGATCCAGATTTACTGCACTTGATCTCTGATGGTTATACATGAATTGATCATGGGGTGACAAGATTGAGTGAGCTCAAGCAAATAATGATGTAGACTTTTGATATGGGAAAATTAAGTTGGAGTTGAATAAAACCATGGTACTGCACCATTTATTGACTATAAGGTTCCAACTTTCAAACCCTCTGATCCGGGGGTGAGGGGCTGATGTCCTCACCAGTGGATGTGAATTGTGATGGAGTCGTGAGACTGAGTGAATATTTATGAAGTTTACCTAGTCTGACACAGGTCTACTATGGTGGGGCACCTGATAATGATCTCACTTACTTGCAATGGCTTGCAAAACTACCTTGCTTATCATTACCTACAGTCATGCTCATAATGGAAAATCAAGTCAGTAATTATGTGAGAACCAAACTCAAATTGCAATTTTGCTTATTAGGGAGCATCAACTAAAAACTGATGTATTCACCATCTATTCTGATTCCTTTGTTTTCCCAGTCTAAGTCTTGGAAGATCGTCTTGAGGCAGATTATAAAGAGGTGGGCTGATATCACCATGTCTTACCCATTTTTGGAGCTGAAAGAGTCTTTTGTTGCCTGATAAAGGAGCTGCAGTGATGGTATAGATGTTGCAATACTCTGACATATACAAGGTCTACATGTTGTTGAGTGATAGCATCAACGACCTTGGGAATTTCTACTGAGTCAAAGACCTTCTTGAAGTCTATAAATGCTATTGCAAATGACGTTTTATATTCTGCAGCTTTCTCTTCTTGTTGGTTCATTGAATGGAGATGGTCCATGATTGAGTAGCTTCTTCTAAAGCCAGCTTGTTCCCATGGTTGGTTTTCATCTAGTATTTTGGAGATAGGGTTGGTGATAACTTTGGTGAGAAGTTTGTAGATGCAGTTGAGTAGACTTATTGGTTTGTTGTTGTTGGGGTTTTTTAGTTCTAGAAAGAAGGGTATACAGCCAATGCATCCTCCCAATAGTCACTTATGGAGCTAAAACATAGAACTTAACCAAGAGACTCAGCTTAAAACTGAGAACCATGCAACATGCACATGAGAGAATCATGCTCAACCTCACATGAAGAGACCATAGGCAGCACCTTATGTTAGGTGTCCGAGACATCATAGAATCCATAAGGAAATTCAAATGGCAATGGTCTGGTAATGTTTCAAGAATGGCAGACAACCGATGGACATCACAACTCACAATGTGGATCCGGCAGAATATGAGATGGCAAGACGAACTGGACAGCTTCAGAGATTACTGGCTCCACAACATCCCCGATGGAGAGGTATGGCAAATTCTGGAGAAGGTCTATGTCCAATGACAAATGATAGAAGACTGATGACGATGATGAAGCAAAATCAACAACTAGACTGTCAACATAGATTTCTTCAGTTTTTGGTTCAGTCTGCCTGGCTGGCTATGAATGTATGTATGTAGACATATATCACGTATATGCTGCACCAATGGAGCTAAGAGCTGAAAATTTCAACATTTACTCCTTATTATGTCTAGGAAAAAAACGGCTGCTTTGTTTTTTGAAAATTCTCCTTGTAGATAAATTTGTGAGTTTATGCTAAATCAATCCCTTAGTTTTAGTCTGGCTGGATTCACACTTTTTTAATTGGGATTTGTTCTAGCGATCACTGCCCAACAAAATTTGAGAGGGGTAACTTATTTGTTGATCCCCCCATTTTACAGTTTTTCAACTAATCAAGCCTAACATAGCATGCTGCTAAAAGATGTTGGTCACTTGACAGTTTCTATTGAGTGACTAACCAGACCTGTCATATTTCTGTAGCAGTTGCTCTAAGAAGAAATTTGATAAACTTAGTTCAGTCAGGTGCAAAACGCAATAGTGGTTCACCCGGTGAGAATTAAACTCATCATAATGTTCATAAAGAAAAACATGTCAACCAATGCTTTATAGGAAGCCTGTTTCGGTCATCTAAGCTCGGAATTCATCTTCTTTTAAAGGGGCCATCATTGTTTGTTAAAGAGACTCATCTCCCCTTTATCACATGAAAGCCTGCTCCTGCTGCTTTGCCATCTAAGCAATGAGAATTATTATGGCTTGCAGAAATTTAAATCCGATCTTCAAACCTAAACTCTCTGTCCCAATCTCTCCGGGGCCATGTTTATTTATGTTTCTGTACTGGTAATATTGGTAAATGAATAAAAGTAAATAATGAATCAGTAGCTTTTTGTCTGAGAATGATTTTGGATACTAAAATGAGAGCTTGTAGTTGGCTGTGAAAAAAAAAAGCCATCATAATCTCGGTTTCAACAGTTATCCTAAAAAGATATTTAATAACTTGCAGGAAATCCCAGCATTGCCCGAGGAAAAATAACTGAACATCTGACGATACAGAAATAAAACAAGTTCTTTAATAAATGTCTTATTGCACAACACCACTCAGTGGATGGAGTAGCCACAGCTTGAATATTGCTGAGTGTATTGAGTATAGTAACAGGCAGGTTGTGCGATCAAATTTCGACACGGATATCATACATCATGAGGTAAGTTCGAACACATTCCCAGGTATACCTGGGCAGGCCCACACACACCATTGGACAGGTCAGTGTTGTCAACATATTGCTCTTTGTATCTATGTTATTATAATGTTTGAAAGCAGAAGTTTGAGTTTGAGATTATGATAAATTGAAATTTTATGAACAGTTTCTTTCTATCGGAAATAATATTTTGTTTTCAAATAATGGTCTAGTTTAGCATTATAGTTACAGAGTAAATTTTTTCTTAAAAACCCTCCTTAAAGCTTAAAAAAGATTATTATCCAGTTTTTTCAAATATGTTGTTGACTGAAGTCAAAAATTTAATTTTGATGAATTTTTGTTGAGTAGCTCTGTTGACAGTGTGAATTTAAATTGTTTTCTTAACCAAACTGTAACCAAAGAAGAAAAATATTGTTGGCGATAAATTTTGACTCAAACATAAAAAATTAAAAAATTAATAAAAATGTGAAATAAATTAAATGGAACGCTGAGTAAAACATGTTTATATTAACAGCTATCGTAGGTTGTTATGGAATGAATCGGAAAAAAGTCAGTCAGATCTAATCAGAAAAAGGTTAATCCAGCCAGTCTACTTTCTATCCAATCCCTCAGGATAATCAGCCAGACCTGTTCTTTCTTTTTTGACCCCTTAGAGAACCTTCTTTTTTTTCTGTCTCCATCAAGACCATCAGCCAGGCCTGTGAAAGCCATCTCTTTGGGTCATTTGTGCACACAAACATACTTACAAAAAACCAAATTTGTATGCATGAGGATGTTAACCTTGCAAGACACAAGGTTACAATAGTGGAGCACTCAGTGAGGACCGAACTCACCACACTATCAATGGTCTTTGAGATCAGCTTGCAAACCATTGCTTGACGGAAGCACCTGAGTCGTGGGATTAAGTATATAATATAAAGATCTTTATAATTAAAAGACAAGAGGAAAGTTTCTGTGTATCAGTAAGTATTCATCTATTAGCTTTTACTTCCTCTTTTCAATCCAAATCAAGATTTAACGCCCCCTCCTCTACTGCCACATTCGACCCACTCCCCACCTTGGCAAACCTAAGAAGAATAAATGATCCAATATGCAGGGCTGAAAATCATACTTGTCACTCCCGACACCTGACTGAAAGGAAGTCGTACAAATGTGAATCATTCAATTTATCGGGGTTTGCTTTATTCCCCTACCTTTTATGGTATCCAGCAATAAATCGCGGACCAAATTCAATCCCCCCCACCCTCTTCCCCTGACCCTAGCCCTACATTTCTTCGGTCTTCTATTGTCCAGCCTCTCACCCGTCTCTCGTCCTTTGCTTTCCTATCAACTTCCTCTGTTTGCTTCAAGAAAATATCTCTTGTTTGACCAATGTCTTAGTTCTGCTCTTGTGAATCTGATAACTTGCACCAGAATGGTCAAGAACGCAATGGACAGTAATTCTTACTTGGCCAGTGATTGGTCATGAGATGGGAACGAAAGACCTGTGTGGGTGAGCTGGTGGTGGGTGTGCTGGAACGACCCACACTGCAATCGTACTCAAATCTTGTGATATTCATACACGTGGCTATTGAAGATTATATATACTAGTTGTAATACCCCTCCTACAGGCAAAATTTCCAACCAGGTCCTACAGAAGACATTAATAGAGTTTTTGGTCCTAACAGGTGATCAGATCTGGTTTTTCAGGGATGCCTTAATTCTATACCACAATGCATCATTTTGGCTTCTTGAAGATTGCATACAGGTAAGCAGATAGACAAAGATTTGTTGAATTATAGTGATAGTTGATTTTTAGGCAAGCATGAACTCTGCTGGACACAAACTAAGGGATCAGTTAAACAGAAGTTTTAATAGCAAACTGCCCCTCTCCTCAACTCAAAACTTTTCTGGGAGGGAATCTTCAAAAACTGTCTTTAGTCCCCTTGGTGACCAGAGGAAACCATAGCTCTGGCTGTTTTTGCAATCACAAATGAGCAAATTGACATTTTTTTAATTATAATAAGATAGTAGATGAAGGACTAATTTAGTACAGATTTTTTATTGTAAATTGAATCTTCCGCACTAGAAACTTATTGTTGGAGATTTTTCTAAATCTTACTCGCAAAGAACCTGTAATAATGACCAAAGAAAATTTGGTGACCATGACTCGAGCTGTTTCTGAGTTTCACAAACAAGGACAGGAATGTTGTTGGACACAGAATAATGGATAAATTTTCCTGTAAATTGATTCCCCCATAAAAAATTTACTTTGGGAAGGAATCTCCCAAAACTAACACACAAAAAACTTACATGGGGCTCTCAATAAAAACCACTAAAAATTTGTTGATCCTAGCTCAAGCCATTTTTGAGTTTTGATACCACAGATAGACATTTACTGAATAATAAAATTCACTATTCAGTGGATAGATGAATATATATATATATATGTATATATATATATATATATATATATATATATATGGGAAACCAGGGCACAGTGGATCGGGAAAAATCAATTGCAGGTAGGAGCTAATTTTATTATTATATTGCGTAAAAAAAAGAAATACCAACTGTGAGATAGATTATATAAAGATAAGAAAGTAATATTTCTTCTGATTCACTGAACCTGAGCCTAGTACACAGTGAATCATTCCTCAGGCAACAGTGAATCAAGATAAGATTAAATGATTCAAAGAAGTCCCAAAATGAGACCAACAATGCATTCTAATAAAATATTATTGAATTGTTGAGAAAGTGATCATAAAAATCATTCATAAAATATTCATTGGCAAAAATTAGGAACACTAAAGGAGACATTAGATAGAAAATCATTCACTCAGCCTCAAAAGCTATTAAAGAAAATGAAAAAGAATGAGATATGAAAGCACCATTAAAATATTCTTCTAGTTTCATAGTTAATCAACAGGATCATTTTTGATCAAAAGAATTGAATAGTTATCATATGGAATCAGAATATTTCCTCATGTCAACAGAGGATTCATAGTGGCACCCCACTCAAGCTGTTCTCTCTTTTTTGAATGGGCTTTGGGGAGATGCCAACCATCAGCTAAAACAGAATTTCTGTCCTCTTCCTGGAGAAACACAAAAGAGTAAGTCTTGGGTTTTTTCCTGTTTTGAAAAACTCCACATTAAAGGAAGTGTCACTTGTATCTCTCAATTTTTTTAATTGATCACCCTGCACAGGGCAAAAGAAATTGGTCTGGTGACAGTTTCTGATGAGTGACTAACCAGACATATTAATAAAAACTTTTCCGTCTATTCATCTTGGTGATTTCACTTGAACACATCCCAATAATCTGTGCGAAACAACTTACTTTTTGATTTGGAAATAATGTTAGCAAAGATATCATGGACTACTTCCTTGCTACTGGAACCATGTAACCCATTAAAATCAGCCACCTGCGACTTAGTGTTGAGATGGACTCCACTTAGAAAAAACTACCACCCAAATCCCCTGACAATAAGTATGGCCTATTGGTCACATGATTTCCATGGTCATCATCATCACTATCAACCTTTTAGCGTCAGTCATTGGACATATACCTTACCTAAGATTTGCCAGACCTCCCTATCATGGGCATCGTGGAGACAGTCCTTTCTGAATTTATCTAGCTTGTCACCCCATCTTACTTTCTGTCGGCCACAATTTTGTGTATGATCTCTTGGGATCCACGTTGTGAGTCCTGATGTTTAGCGGTTGGCCAACATTCTTGTAACATGTCCAGCCCATCAGAAAGCCACAAATGTGCAGCGTCTAGTGCAGCATGAACTCACTGATGTATTGGTTCCTAAAGTGTGCCCTTTGTGGCTCCCCAGGACACAACAGTTAAGTCCCAGGGACAATGTTGGAAATTCAAAAATATTTATAATTCGAGGCAATCATAATTCAATGTGTTGATGCACTGTCAGGATGATAGGAAGCTACATCTAACTGACATATTATGAATCACTCTGTCCATTTACTGTTGAACTTCCTCGCTTCAACACTAGATACAGCTCGGTCATGGACAAACTTTACATTCAGGATTGTTCTAGAGCTATGTTGAACATTCTTGCTACATAGTAGCCAATATAACAGATATATCCGTCGTATCTAGCATAGATGAATCACTGTAGCCTGGGCACGTACCAGAACTAATTATCGTAGAAAAAATAGATTTTTTTTATCTAAAATTATCTTTAAAAGATTTATCTTTTAGCTTAAATTATCTAAAAAAAAAAATACCAGCAGGAGATTTGAGCATTGTTTGTCAAAAATGACCATAGAGGCCCAAGAAAGCATTCCTCTAAGAAAACATAAAAAAATATTTTAGATGGGGCCTAGTGATGTACTTTCATGGTTGTGGCCCCCAAAAGTTGATCAGGGGCCCCTAGAGACACATGCACATACATACACACACATAGACACACACACACACATACATATATATAAACAGACAGTCAAAGAGGGAAGAATCTGTAGCTTAGTTAGCTGGTTGGTTTGGCTGTTCGTGGAGCTATCACAATTCGATATCATATTTTATAAATTTAAGTTCTCTGATTCATTTTATTTCACCTAACCAGCCTTAGTGCAATCATGTAGTATTTCCTGACTTAATGCCATGAAAAAGTTCTTGTACATTAACGGCACCATGATTCAAAAAAGTTTGGGAATCACTGTACTTGTGTATTAATGGTTTCCAAAACTTCCTTACAGAGCAGCCCTCTGCAGCAAGACACTCAGTCTGTTGATCTATCTACCTATCTCTGGACATTGTCAGTCTTGACAAATTAATGAGAATCCATTTGGCTTCGGGCTTGAAATAGGAGCTGCTGACAAACATCATTTCTTGTGTCATCGTTGTCATTGTTATCCAGCCACTGGTCAACTGATCAATACTCGGACATTGGTCATTGGCTGTAAACACGGGCAACATGCATGATTAATGGAGATGTTTTTATGGTCTGATAGCAGTTGCCATATGTCCATCGCAATCTGACCATTGCAAGCAGGACTCAAATACAAGGATCTGTTTTTGTATGACCACTTCACTGTCCACGAAGACATTGACTGACCATTTTAGTCTGTATAAGTGACATGTGGATGAAATTCATGATAAAATACACTTTGAATTTTAGAAACTATCAACCCGAACTGTCTCTTAAATTGTCAATATAGGTTTCTTTGGTTTTCAAATGAGTTTTGCTGACTAGATAGAGATTATTTGATAATTGATAACTTGGATGTTTTATGAAAAGAGTTTGTGTTAATAGTTGTATTTCTCAGCTTGTTGACGAGTTTCAATGAAATTTAATCAATTATTTCTAGATAACCTAATTGAAATTAGATTTACCATATATACATATATATGTATATATATTTATGGTAAAACATTGAAACCGGTCAGAGATATACAGCTATCAACATAAACCCTTTTTACAAAATATCAAAGTGATTAGAGATCAAATGATCAAGCAATATGGTTTTTCCTTACTCTTAAGTTATCTCTAACATTTATTTGACCTTTCTGGTGGATTACTAGAACCTAGTATCTCATAATTATATATATATATATATATATATATATATATACATATTTTTATATTCTAATGATATGAAGTTATTCTTTCAATAAAAGTGATCAATATTTCCAATAAAATACAGCTAGAATAATGAATACTTACGGAATCCTCTCTACAACCATAGCACAAATTTTTTTTAAAGAATTCTGATCCAGAAACTCAGAATATATTGCATCATTTGTCTTTTTTAAATTAAAATCCAGAACACCAGTGAAAAATCTTACATAGAAAAACGGGATTTATATGAGATCTCGTGATGATTTTTATCAACATTCACTTGATTATCATAGAAGTGTGAAATTAATTTGTTGTAAGGATTCCATAAGTACCTTATTATATATATATATATATATATATATATATATATATATATATATATTATAGTAATAATTAAATAATTGTGTCATCCACAGACAGCTTTTTCGTTGTATTACAACTCTTCAGTGTGGCTAAAGACTATCCATTATCCCATCCAGTAAGATTGAAACCTTCACTTCAGACCCAGAGGCTGGCATTTTACTCCACCTTATACAGAACTGGATGGTCAGTAAGGTTGAATTTAAGCAATGTATTTACTTACGCCATATATTACCCATCCACCAGAGTGCATTATTCCTAAGTTGGAAGAGCATTGCATAAGCTAATAATGAACGAGTTACCCCAATTAAAGAGTGTGTGTGTGTGTATATATATATATATATATATGGTCTAGAAAACTTTACAGCTTTAAACATTAAACATTAAAAACTTTTCAAAATGTTTTTTGCGTCACTTCTGTCACTTATTTCCCTGTCAATGCAATTTATATAAATTTCTTTAGAGTTTTTCCCCCATTTTACATATACTTTGTTATTATGGTACAATGTGTAAATTTTCTCTTATTGGGATCATCAGTTGTTTACCATGTAACTGTTTTGTGAATTTCAAAAACAAAACATTTTTATACACATATGATAATAATAATTACGAAGTTACAAGTTACACTAATTTATTTTATCTAACAATTTCAAGTTTCATATGGATGAAATCTAAAATTGTAAAATGAAATCGATTAATGTTTTTATATGATTTTTTAATTATTATCATTATGGAAGCCCTATCTGTAAGGATACTGAGCACTAATTATATGATTTGCAATAATGTATAAATGCTGTTTAGCTCAATAGTAAGAGCAACGCTACATTGAAGCAGTTACCCTATCGGTCGCAGGTTCAATTCTTGCAGCAGACAACTGTTCATTCTATCTATGTTGTCACCCTAACCTGCAAAAATTACAAACAGAGAGATCAACAAATAAACAAGAAAAAAAAAAGGAATAATAAATATTAATAACTTAAGGTGTTTTTCGACGCAGAAAATGGACCCTCTCCAAAAAGCTCTGAATAAATTGAATCAATTATCTAACGAGGCCCAATAGGGCAGAAGCATAAACATGTTTGTGTAGAGAATCCATTATTTCACCATATTTAAAGCTCTACTTTAACTAAATGTTGAGTGTATAGGAATATTAAATAAACCCATCACATATTGGATATCAACTTACTGATTTGCATTTTGGTATATTTTTGTAAATTGAATAAAAATTTTGTAAATTAAACGTAAATTTTCTTAAATTGCTTATTCTATTTACATTGTCTAAATTGAGTGGAACATTAACCGTGTAACAATGGGAAATCATTTCAGATAAGTTTCTATATGATATAACACAATTTATGATTAATTCTGTTGGACCAAATATGTCTGTTTCTTAAATACATAACTGTTGTGGTGAAAGAAGCGAATAAGCCGAGAATAAACAAGATGAGAATTTAGGTTGAAAGCAGTTACTTGGTCTTTGCATTACCAGCGGGCTGTTTAATACAATGGTAAGTGCATTGCTATATTGAAGTGGCAGGTTCAATTCTTGTAGTAGCTCCATCAATTTACATTGTCTAAATTGAGAGATACATTAACTATGTAACAATGGGAGATCATTTCAAATAAATTTCTATATAATATAACACACTTTATAATCCATTCTGTTGGACTATTTCTCATTTTGGTGTGTGTGTATATATATATATATATATATATATATATATATATATATATATATATATATACATACATACATTCATATATATCATATAAAAGAACTTTCATAAGCAGAAAGAGTCTAAAGTAAAGTTATTACCTGGAATTTATATGGGAAAATCTTTTGAGCATTACTAGACTCAAAATAAGACAATGATGGTATGTTTGGCTGAGTGGTTAATGGTTGGGGTGATGGAAGGTGCAAGGTACAGGGCTACTGGGCTGTAGAAGCTGATTGCTATTTTCACTTTTTGTTTCCATGAAGTAAGAAAGTGGCATAAGGTAACTTTCAAAAATACACAAGATGGGCCACCACACTGTCAAATCACTTCTCTGAGGAGGTTGCAAACCTCTACAATCAGAGCACATCTGATCCTGTCAGAGTGTGAAGGATCTGTGCAGACAGCCAGGGACAGGTATCAAACAATTATGTAATATTCAGGTAGCTTACCCATAGAATATTCCCGTAAGGGGGTGGAAGACCCCGATAGTTAGCTCAACTAACTGCCAGGAGAAGGACACTCCTCAAATGACTTAGGGGCCTTGCACCACCTCAGTGAACTATAGGATGCAAAATTTTGGTTCAAAGGGTGGGGTCGGCCCTGGCTAAGTCACACTTCACCTTAAAACTTTACTGCTCAGTCTGGAGGGGTTTTCTGCACACAGGTGCTACTGTCTATGATCCTAATGCTATGGAGAACTCTTTTAAGGAATTTTTGTTTGCGGAGCCATCACATATATATATATATATATATATTATTGTGTCATCCATAGACTGCTGTTTCGTGGTATTACAACTCTTCAGTGTGGCTATAGACTATCCATTAACCTATCCAGTACCACAAGAGAGGATCAAAACCTTTGCTTTAGACCCAGATGCTGGCGTCTTACCTCTGCCCCACGGAACTGGGTGGTCAGTAAGGTTGAATTTAAGGGATATATTTATTCACGCATATATGCCCTATCCACCAGTGCTCTATTCCTACGTTGGAAGAGCATTCCATATATGTGTGTGTGTATGTGTGTGTGTGTGCTATGCATATATATATATATATATATAGATATAGATATATAGATAGATAGATGAATAGATAGATAGAAGGAAAGAGAGAGAGAGAAAGAGGCAGGGAGAGAGAGAGAGAGAGAGGTTCGTGTGTATCAATTTAGATAGCTGAATAGATCAACTGAGCCAGGCCTGACCCAATAGAGTCCCGTATCTTGTATTTAAGGAAAACATTTTCCACTGGAAACTAGACATCTTATATAGGAGAGAAACACGGCAACTAACAACTGTACATTTATTGCCGTCTCCCAGCACGAGTAACAAATCTTCAATCCTGCTTTGGCAACATTGACAGTCTTGGGAAATTTACTTCGGCCGTGTCTGGAGTTTCTCCAAGACAGTGTCTTTTAATGGCTTGCAGAACTAGCTTCTCTACCATTACACTCTGACCATTTTTTTTCCAGTTTTTTTTTTGTTTTTTTTTGTAGGGTGGGAGGGCTTTATTTTAACTTCAGTTTACATTTTTTTTTTTTGCTTAGTGTCTTATCCCAGTCAATCAAGCATCTAATATCTCCCAGTCATGAACGATTCTTAGAAACAAAATTCCTGGAAGTGAATCAAGTGTCACTTCTCGGCAGTGGTTGGAGGAGTCACGGGGTCTGAGGGTGGAGAGTGCCAGAAGGGGCCGGAACGGATAAGATGGAAAAGCAGAAAATTTTACTAAACGATACACCTGGCTGCAACGAATTTAAAGTGGAGGCATTTGTGACTGGTGCTTAAATGGCTAGATGTTGAAGATTTTACAAGTAAACCAGTGCACTAATTGTGATTAATTGCTTCCAGGATAGAAAATCGAATGTGACAGGTCTGGTTAGTTGTGACCAACATCTTCTAGCTGCAGGCCATGTTGGGAGCGATCAATTAGAAGAAATTTTTTTTTGTTGAGTAGTGATTATCATAGAAGTCTGGATTTTCAAAAAATAAGTGTCAATGCTTTGAGACACAAACTAAGGGACCAATTTTGCATAAATTTACATTGTGAATTCAAGACATAACTAAAAATACAATTTGGGATGGAAATTTTGTAAAAAAAATGAAACATTTTTTTATACGCATATTGAGTATATGTTGAAATTTTCAGCCCTCTAGCAGCATTGATACAGCCTATACATGTGGTAGATCTATACATAGCCAGCCAGATCAACCTAAAACATATGCTGATAGTATAAGTCAATGGTTTTTAAATACATACATAACATATTTCTATTTACATTGTCAAAATTGAGCGATACACTAACTATGTAACAACGGGAGATCATTTCAAATAAGTGTCCCTATAAGTTTCTCTAACACAATTTATAATTCATTCAGTTGGACCAAATATGTCTGTTTCTTAAATTCACACACACACACACACACACACACACACACACACACACACACACATATATATATATATATATATATATATATATGTATCATTAGATTGAACAGTTTATGTCCCATAGATTGTGATAATTGTATAGAAACATATTTTGTCTTGCACCAGGGATAACAAAGTAGCAAGTTGAACAGTCAACCATGTAAATGAATCAAGAAAATGCATATATATATATATATATATATATATATATGCAATACTCTTACAACTTTGGAATGGAGCACTCTGGTGGATGGGGAATTTTGTGTAAGTAAATATATTGCTTTAATTCAGTCTTACTGATGGTCCAGTTCTGTGTTGGGCAGGGATAAAATGCCAGCCTCCAGGTCTGAAGTGAAGCTGTCGGTGAATGACTCGATTATCAATTGTTATTATAAATATATATATATATATATATATATATATATATATATATATATATATATATATATATATATTATGTATTTATGTGTGTGTGTGTGTGTGTGTATATGTATATATATAAATTGAGAGAGAGAAAAAGAAAGGGATATGGGGAAAGAGAGAGAGAGTAGTGCAATAGAAGTAAGGTGGGGGGCACAGTGAGGTTAGGGTTGAGTGAGATGATCTAACAGACCATTACTGCTGGGTAGTGAATTTTCTTCTCACTAACTTCCAAAAGTCCCAGACATTGAACCCCAGGGTTCCACAAAAAAAATTCTGGCATTCCAAGAGACAAGGCATCTTTTAAAATAATATGATTGTAATGATTTTTTTTGACACAAATAACAAATTTGTTACTAATAAAAATAGGTTTGTTGTCTATTTCAATGTTTAACTCATTATGTGACTTTTTTTTAAAAGAATAAATTCTCTCCTTAAATTGATTTTTGTTTCATTTTAAATTTTGGTCTGATTTTGGGAATATTGTATAAAGGTTCCGTGACATAATAAGTTTGGCAACCATTGTCCTAGACAAATCAATACTTTTGTAAATAGACACACACAAACACGTTTCATTATTTAGCTCTTCCTTCTTTGCCTTCTCTCTTTCTATTTCTTCATGCTCTCTCTAATTTGCCTCACCCGTTATAATCTTGACCTTTTCCTTTTCCTTCACCTCATCCCCTTTCATTATTTACCTCATTCACTTCTCTGGTCCCTATATCCTCCTGCTTCTTCCCTTGTTCACATTTGTTTTTGAACACATCATTCGAAATCCTGGCTCATCTTGAGTCTGATAGTTAACGGTTGCTTCCCTTTGAAGTTCTGTTGATCTGGAGGACTTGAGTTTTTAAGTGGCCCATCTTAACCGAAAGAGGTTGTTGTGAAGTCTGTCCTTGAAGTGGCCTCTTGTTGGTCATTCATTTGACTCTCCAATGACCACAGTTAAACCAGCAACACACCCCATCCCCATCAGCAGTGGGCTGATGCTGACCAGGAACAATTAACAGCGGGTCAAGCATCTCTCCAATGAAGGTGCTATTTAAGATCAGTTCAAAGAGCCATTTTCAAGATTTATTTCTCTTAATCGTCCAATTTTCCGTAAACTTTGAATTCAGAGAGGAATATAAGTAATTAATGCAGCAATGTTACTTTTAATTCTCTTAAAGAACCTTGAATTATAGTTTGATACATACATTCATATGTATTTATATGCATATGCTTATATATATATATATATATATATATATATATATATATATATGTATATATATGTATACTAGTCTCTTGGAGACCTGACCCCTGGATGACCCCTACTAACACAAGCTTGTGATCAATTCTCAAGACAGCCATTACCATCACCAATAAAGCTTACTGACTCACAGCAGCAGGGTGGACTTGAAATGAAATGTCTCATTTTACTGATTTTACATCGCTGGAGATGGAGTCTTTTCACTTCAAAACATGTTCAGAATAACTCTTTCATGATGTAATTAAACAACTCCATGTACACAATACATCTCAGCTCTGTTTCAACTGTAGAAGTACAACAGTATATGTATGTGTATTATTAAGGAAAGGATATACGATCTGAGAGAATGATTATAAAATGTGTTATATCATATTGAAATGATCTCCCGCTATTACATGGTTATTGTATCATTTGGTCTAGACAATGGGTCTGCTATAGAAATCTAACCTGCGACCGATAGAGTAGCTGCTAGTTAGCGTTAGCGTGGCTTTTTAATTCCTGCAGCAACCCCATTTTCTTTAATTGCTTATTTTTTCTTTTCATCTCGGCCAAATAATACATTCACTGTGTAAAAACAGGATATCATTTCGAATAGTTTCAATGTGATATAACACAATTTATAATTATATATATATATATATATATATATATATATATATATGTATAAGAGGAAAGGATATTGATCTGACAGAATGTTGTGGTAAAGTTGACAATATGGAAACGGAAAAAAAAACTTGAGACTTCTAAGTAAATCTCAAATTTATACTCTTTAATAGAAAAAGAAATTGAGATGCACCAAGTAGTCTCAAGTCTTTTTCTTTTTTTTCCATATAGTCAACTTTTCCTCAACATATATATATCAAACCTGCCATGGTCAGTAAAGTAAAATGTGGGAGATATCATTCAGGCGTTCAAAGTACACACGTAAATTAGGGTTGGGGTTTCTAGGAGTGCCATGTGGGTGTTTTGATTTTTTATTTTTGCCCCTCGTAAATGCCTGAAGATAGCATTTTCAGCACTAAATTTTGATACGAAATGTACACAACACAAGTCAAATGATTACAATTTTTTCTTTAAGCTTAAGTCAGCATATTGAAGTGAAACTATAGATAATGGAACCTCACCCATCTTGACTGATACGATCATTTTTTCAAGACAACATATAAATCGAGGGAGAAGAGCTCTGATACATCTGTTTGAGAACAATATAAATGCAAAATATTTGATATTTCTTTGATCAAGTACCTAACCTATGTGTGTTTTTATCTATGTAAGCTAGAAAATGAGAAAATTTTCTCAAAGAAAAGTGCGAGAGAAAACAGGTTCCAACGAGAATTGTGCAGGAGAGAGGGAGACAATGAATATTGCGGGAGAACTGCTCAAAATGTGAGAGACTCAACAAATCTGACACATATATAGATATATAGATATATATGTGTGAACAATAGGGAATGAGAGAAACTTAGGAGTAAAAATATATTGACACTTTATTTGTTAATTAATTCATAAACGAATTAGTTAGTGTTCTAAGGGTTCCCATGTTCAATAGCATGTACATGCTTCTTAGTGGTTAAAAGGTTAGGTTTTCGTAGAAAACAAATTTAACATCAAGTGTTTTACTTTAGAAGCAAAAATGGAAATCAAAAATGAGGATTTGTGGAAGGCCATGGTAGTGAGTTCAGACTATTTTAAGCAAAGGAATCTGTGGTGGTTTGGTTGGATATTTTGTTAGAATTAGTAGCAGCCGTTATGGGTATTTTATTGGTCCTTCTGATCAGAGAAAATGGGCATTTTTAAGAATCGGTTATTCTGGATATTGGGAAGCTGGGTAATGGGTTAGTGATAGGCTATTTGGGTACTTAGTTAGGGTTGAGTCTATCTGTAATAGTGATAAACATTGTGGAATATAGGTTAAAGGTAGTCTTTGTTATGCATGACCAAGTATCTGTTGGAAATACATGTTTTGTATCCTTAATGGTCATTGAAATTGTTCTGAAAAGTCAGATGGTTTTGTGTAATACAAATAAAATGATCCATACGTAGGTGTCTATAATTAGGAGTCTGGCCAACTGTGTGAAGTTTCCAATGTTTGATATACATTAAAGGAGAGTTAGGTATGGATACAGTTAGATATGTTTGAAACATATGTAGGTGGTGGGGGTTTAGATTGTATAGGGGGGCTGTTGTGGGGAATAAAAGTATATTTATATTAAAGGATGTTTGGGCCTGGGTAGAAATGTATTCTTAGGTTCAGATATGATGATAGTGAGTTGATAAGCATCGAGTAATTAGGTGAGAGAGGGTTATAGTGTTAGTAATCGGAGTGGTTAAGGTTGTTGAATTTAGTATTGAGTCCGTTGGGAGAGATTTTTAAGTTTATCAATTCACATATCCTCATGTAGCTCTAGAATTTTAGTCATGTAAGGAGATGTAATTGGTTTATTTTTTCAATGATTGTGAATCTTGCATCTGTGCTGGAGTAGTGGCTTAGGGTACAGAAAAGTACTTCTACTGTGAATAGTTTTGGATAATTGGATGATTTAATTCCGTGCCTATTGTTATTGTCTAATGTTGAACTGCCACTCAGACTTGCCTATATATTGCAGTTTGCGTATATTATATTCTAGGAGATAGATGTGTGGGTTTCTTCTCTGGGTATCATAGTAACCTTTTTTATTTGGTCATTCGCATTTTTAAGTGAACATCCTCGTTTAGTGAAATGATCTAGTAAGTTATAGTTGTGTTTGTCAAGATCACAATCTGCAGAGCTAATTTTCCTAATTCTTAGTGCTTGTGAGAATGGTAGTTTTTTTTTCCAAGTATTTAGGGGGGGCTGATTTGAAGTGAAAGTAATTGTGGGTGTCTGAGGGCTTAATATAGAAGGAGGTCTGGAAGTTTCTATTGCTATCTATGCATTTACAGGTGTCTAGGAAAGCTATGGAGTCAGTGGATTTTTCATAGTCAAATCTAATAAAGTCATATGTAGAGTTCATGTCTAAAGAATTTCAGTGGCTTCAACTCCAACATATATAAAAAGAATGTCAACTATATATCAAACTTAGAAAATGATGTCTTTGAAAATCTCTGGGTAGATGTTGGTCTCTTTTAATTTGCCCATGAAGATGTTAGCAGAAAAGGAAGGGGGGTAACTGAGCCCATGGAACAGCCTTTTATCTGGAGGAAGTGTCTATCATTAAAATTGAAACTATTGAAGGTAAAAATGTGTTGTACAAGGGTGGTAATCTTTTCTATTTTGGGTTCTTTTGTGATTCTATTATTAAGGGATTCTTTGGGGGCAAGAATGTTTTCATGTTTAATATTAGAGCATGGGGATTTTATGCCCACAATGACAAGAAGTGCTTTTACTTGGATTATTATGTGTTGGACTCTATCTTAAATGTCAGTGGTGTCTTGTATGCAGGATTTTACTTGTGTAGCTAGGGGCTATGTCTGATGGTCTATATATTTCCATAGTTTGGTGGTGTGGCAGTTTGTTGGGGAAATGACTGGTCAATCTGGGTTATTTAATCTGTGGATTTTCAAAAGTAGGTAGAATCTAGCGGGTTTTGAGGAAGTGGGTTTTGGTATATTTGATGTTCTCTGATCTGTAAGATTATTATTGCACATCTCTGTTGAGGAGTGATTTGATATGTTTTGATATTCAGGGAAGGGAATTTTTTTAAGGAGATTTTGTAGGATTCTGTATTGTTTTGTTGAGTCCGAGCTCCTAAAAGGTATTTCTGTTGGATCATATATTCATTTTTTGATGATATACATATATATATTATTAAGAAATGGATACATGATTCAACAAAAATCATTATAAGTTACTTTATATTGTATAGAATTACTTTAATTGTTTATTTTATTTCCATCGTCTAAGCCAAATGATACATTTACTGTGTAATAACAGGAGATCATCTCAAAGTATCAATACATAATATATAATATAAAGCAATTTATAATCATATATATAAATTTATGCTTCAACTCCAAATTCTTATTGTTATTTATTCACGGTTTATATCTTCTCTATTTGATTCTTCAACACGACAATTATTTTATTGAGAAATGGATGTATTAGTATACTTTTGAAGATAACAACAAATCATTCCTAAAAATATACATCTATATTACTTTATATTTTATTTACAAATGGATACATGATTTGACAGAAAGATCATAAATTGCGTTATTCATATCAGAAACCGTCAGCCAATACTGTCATCAAACTGTCAACATAGGTTTTTTTCAGTTTCCAGGTTGGTTCAACTGCCTGTCTGCCTGCCCGGCTATGTATCTTGAATGCAGGTTGCAATAATGGAACTAGAGGGCTAAAAATTTAAGCATTTACTTCTTATTATGTTGAAAGAACTTTTTCATTTTTTTTGAAAATCACTCCCTCGAATAGGTTTTTAGAGTGGATTCCATTTGCAATGAGAGTTCATGCTAAATTGGTCCCTCAGTTTAAATCAACTTGTTTTTGAAAATTCTGATTTATGTATCGTGATTACTGTCCAAGTAAGGGTAAAAGAAGTATCCTATCTATTGATTACCCTTTTTTTCCAATTTTTTAATTGATCATCCCACTCATAGCATGCTGCCAGAAGACGTTGGTTCACTGGAGAAAATTACATGAATTGTATTGACAGATATAGAGAAATAAGAGACTCAAAAAATTTTGGAAAAGTTTTTAAATGCTCAGTGTTTAAGGCAGTAAAGCTTTTTAGTCTATGTATATTCAAACATACAGTGTTGAAGATAATAGACAAACTTAGTCTATTTATCTTTTTTGTTACTCTTTCTAGATTGCATCCAAACCTTTCATTAACATCATTTCAGTTACAGAGTATCAAAAATTTAATTATGATTACACTGGTTAAAAACAACACTTGAACTATAACTATTAAATTATAATGAAAAATAGTACTAATTACTCTTTATCAATAAATTTTCCTTATAATGACCGTAGATAGTCAAAAGATCTAGAACTACCAACTATGGACTGTTTTTTAAGAAATTTTGATATTGTCTGTTATTTTTAATCATGCATGTTTGATTGGAGGATCACTGCTCCATTAGACTCATATATATATATATATATATATATATATATATATATATATATATATATATATATATATATATATATATATAGTATAGTATATAAGGTACAAATCAGGCCAGCAACATAACATAATATAATCACATATCAATAATATAAAGCCACTTCTGATATGTAATGGATTTATTTCATAGAGTACTCAATACATACAACTTTTTACTTCTATCTTTTTATATATATATATAGTAAATAGATATTTTCTCAATTAGTAAAATTAAACTGAAAACAAATGAAAACAGATTTTATCCGTTGTAGATGTTTAATCACAATGCTCAATATTTTACACTGTGAATAGAGGTATCATTATAAAAAAAAATTGTCCTAGCAATTCTTATATATATACATATATATACATACATATTTGTTGCATCATTGGAAAGAAAGATTTCAATGCACTACCTAAAAGCACTTGTTATGCCAAAACATATCCAAATGTTATTTTTATATCCATACTGGGAACACTGTTGTTTGAGGAAGGACCAACCCTACTTAGAACTCCTATGACACACCTATGCATACACCACAACACACTAATACACCACTGCACATTGGTTGAAAATTGCAGCTTTGGAATGCTTTCATCAGAGAAAAGAAGTTGCATTCAACAAAAGTGTTGCATTTGCAATTTTGTTAAAATGCAAAATCACCAATCAACTCCCTCACTCAGAAAAGGTCTTTTCTGTTTGAATGTGTTATTCAAGCAAGCCAATTGCTCACTGTAGCATTACATAGAATCAGTTTATCCAAGTTCCTGTAATTTGTAATAAAAAATCCCTCTTGAATCCCGCCAAACATGAAGGAAGTCTTTCTTATTCCCAGTAAATCTTTGTCTGCCTATCTGTCAGTCCGATCACATGATATCTCCTGAAGTTCTCAATTAATTTCAATGAAATTCTGTGGGAGGGTGGACAATAGACTATTAAGAAACTGATTGAATCTTGGAGTGGATCTGATAACTTTCTGTGGCGTACACACTCTCTGAGTGCTTTGTAGTTTTTTTGCTGAGTTGAGAAAGAAGAAAAAGACAAGAGTTTAAATATGAATCTTTTGGAGCAGATCTGTATGCAATTACCTCCCCTACGTCATAGTTATATGTCCAAACCACATAATATCATCAAACTTTCATATCTATCCATATGATATCTCTTAAAGTTCTCAATGAATTTTAATGAAACTTTGTGAGTGGATGGACAATAGGCTACGGAAGAACTGTCCAAATCTTGGAGTGGATCCATGTTGATGTGTACACTCTCTAAGTTTTTTTTTTTTGTATTGAGAAAGGAAAGAAAGACAAGTGTTTAAACACCATCAAATGTTTGTTTCTATAAGTTCATGTGAAACCCAGATAAGATGGCAAGATAGATGAGCAAGCATACTGATTGGTTCATGAATTAATAGATATAAAATTCAATTTCTGTATATATATATATATATATATATATATATATATATATATATATATATATATATATATATATATATGTTGGAAACATGCCTTTCAGGCCAACAAATGAGGAAGTTGGAAAGAATTAAATTGATAACAAAATTAAATGTATTCCGGAGAAAGTCTTAATTAAGTTATCACAAACATTTCTGTGGGCTTTTATCACAGAATGAAATGCTTGATTTTCAAATAGATATTTAATCAGAAGAACATATGGAAATCTGAGAATGTCCCGTGCAAATTGCGTAAGTTTCTACCCTGTCAAAAGTCAGCGATTTGTCACCAGCAGCTAAGATTATTATTCATCTTGTCAGAAATATCAATATCTTCAGTGGTTCTCCTAATTAAATATTCAATGTTAATTTCATTGTATGCATATGATTTGTTTGTTTAAGAAGAGAAAAGATTCTAGGCATATGAATGAGAAGATTGCTTTTTATGCGTCAGATAATTTTTGATCGTTTTTCCGCTAAAAAGAATTTGAAATGAGAAATGCCACGAGAGGAATTTGAAATTACGGCTTTTAAACATTGGTATTGTTTGGCCCGAATGCTTCCCCCCTGCAAATCTTTATAGATTATCTTACATTATTTTTTTAGAATTTTTGAGATTATAATACGGACAGACAAAGAGAGACATACTCAGTTGCAAAAACACGCACAACCTCAGAGACATACACATACAGACACACACACACACACACACACATATATAATTTTTTTCTATAAAAAATTTTTTAGTGTATTTGAAAAACAAATTGTTTTGAATGTCACAGAGCAAATGATTTACAGAGGTGAGCCAGAGACTACAGAATGATAAACACGAGTAAATGAATTCAATCTTCCGAGTCAGTACAGCAAATCAAATGTAAAAGAAATATAGACTTCAAGTAAAAGAAGACATACGTATGCTTTATGTCACTTGGCACACTTTGGGAGAAATTCTAATGAATCAAGACACCTATTTATTCATTTATTTAAGAGTGGCCCGACTGGATGAGAACTCGGTTTTACTTATTTCAGAGGGAAAAAAGCAGTGATTTATGCACTACACACACGAATGTACATATCAGTTACCACTTATATATATATATATATATATATATATATATATATATATAAATATATATATGTATATATATATATATATATATATATAGAGAGAGAGAGAGAGAGAGACATTTATATAGACATATATTAGAACAAAGAGACAAGAGAAAATTCGGAAGGCTACATTACAACCAAAAACTGGATATGGGTTCTGTGAAACAGACACCTATATGTATCTCAGTTATTTTTCTGAAAAAATAGTTATGAACTAACAAAACACTTGGGTCACTCGGCCAAGACAGCATAAATTGAATAAACAGTTAGAGAATATATATATATATATATATATATATATATATATATATATATATATATATATATATATATATATATGTTTATATATACATATATGTATGTATATATATATGTGTGTGTATATATATGTGTGTGTGTGTATGAGAGTACAATAATAAAATATACTACATATGTGTACGTATAAGTAAAGATTTTTTCAATGGTTCATCATAGATTGTACATCCTATTTGACTAAAAAAAAGATCTTCAAATATATAAATGTATCAAGAAATATATGTGATCCGACAGAATGAATTATTAGTTGCGTTATATTATACAGAAACTCACTTGAAATGATCTCCCATCATTACATGGTTAATATATCACTCAACTTGGACAACATAAATAGAATAAACAATTAAAGGAAATTGGGCTGCTGCAGGAATTAAAACCTGCCACCGATAGGGTAGCCGCTTCAATGTAGTGATGCTCTATCCATTGAGCTAAACAGCCACCAATAATGCAAAGACCAAAATACCTGTTTTAACACCTAATTCTCATCTCATTCAGTCTCAGTCTATTTGGTACTTTCAACGTGACACTTATGCATTTTAAGAAATAGATATATGTGATATATAAATTTCCCAGGTTCTACTTTTCATAAGTTTTAAAGGAAACACACTAAGAAGGAAGAAATGTTGAATTTATATGATTTCTCTTGAAATGTGATTGGTTGAATTTTGAATGACTCCAGAGCAACAAAAATAACAGACTTGTTTAATATTACCCCCATGTTCAAGTGTCTTTTAATCACTCCCGATGAGTGTCTCTCACGAAGCCCAGCGCTAAGGGCTCTCAAGTTTTTTCCAAATTTCATATACATATGTATGTATTCATATATGTGTATACATATATGTGTGTATATATATATATATATATATATATATATATATATATATATATATATATATATATATATATATATATATATGTATATATATGTATATATATATATATATATATATATATATATATATATATATATGCATATGCAAGAATGACAGACTACCAATGGACATCACGACTCACAACATGGATCCCCAGAGATCACATGCAAAACCGAAGCCGACAAAATACAAGATTGAGAGATGAGCTGGACAAATTTAGAAAATACTGGCTCCGTGACGCCCATTATAGGAAATTGTAGCAAATCCTGGGGAAGGTCTATATCCAACGACGGACGTTAAAAGACTGATGATGATGATGATGGTGGTGATGATGATGATGATGATGATGGTGGTGGGGGGGGGGTGATGATGATGATGATGATGATGATGATGATATCAAAGTGGACTAAGTATAAATTATCATCTCAATTCAATCTAACCCTTGTATAATGACTTCAAAAGAGACTAAACAAGCCTGGTTGCCGAAGGATCAACCACCACTTCTACTTCTATTCCAACTGAAGATGATGACTGCAACTTTTGGTGCCTCCTTCATCGACACAGTCCAACAGAAAAGTCTTGCATGGGCTTATTTTATTCAAAAATATGAATACATTCTTACTAAAAAAATATATATGATCTTATCATTTTTCATTTATTGCTTATGCAATTAAAAAAAAGTTACAATCATCATCTCCAGTCAGAGCAGTACACAGCGCAGAGTTCGACTCAGTGACAGCCATGTTTGTGTTTCTTTTTTTTCCATTTTTTTTATTTACTCATCTACCCCACCACCCCAGTACCTTCCTCCGCCCTCTTGTTCAACAATAGAATCAAACCTTGAAGAAGCCTCTTCCCTCTCTTTCCTTTATCTTTTACCACTGGCTCTTTTTTTTTATTTCTTTTTTCTTGTCAAGAAAAGACGAGGACTTTTTCACAGGTTTTGAAATTGAAAATTTGCATCAAATCATTTCACTTCTCCTCTTTGGAAAATCAAATCAGATTGTTAAAGTCCTTCCTTCCAACATTGAAAAGAAATAGTGAGAGAGGAAAGAAAAAGGAGCTCCCAGCGGAAATTTTAGAATCCCTTGTTAACCTCAAACTATCAAAGGACGTCTTGAGTAGCACAGCCTTTGACACTATTGGCATTAAATTCACTTTTGAAAAAAATAAATAGATCCCCTCCCCCGCTACAAAGAAAAAATCCAACTTGGTCTAGGGTGGAGGTGGAACTGAATGGAACAGAAATCAACTAGCATAAATATCTTGAGGAAAAAAAATATAAAATATATATATATATATTTATATATATATATATATATATATATATATATATATATATATATATATATATATATATATATATATATGTATGTATATATATATATATATATGTATATATATATATATATATATATATACATATATATATATGTATATACATATACATATATATATATATATTTACACACATATATATATATATATATATATATATATATATATATATATATATGTATGTATATATATATATATATATATATATATTTTAAAACTGTCAACCAGAACCCTCACTAAAACTGTCAACATAGGTTTCTTCAGTTTTCTGGTTGGTCTGCCAGGCAGCTATATTTGTATGTACATATCACGTATCCAGGTCGTACCAATGAAACAAGAGGAGGAGAGACAAGTAAAAAAATTTACCCCGAATTATGTCTAGAAAAAAACGTTTTTTTATTTTCTTCAAACCACGAAAATACATTTTTAGATGGGTATGCAGTTTGCAATGTAAGTTTTTGCTTAATTGATCCCTTGGTTTGCGTCCACTAGTTTTTTTGAAAATTTGAACTTTTAAAGAGATCTCTAGCCAACAAAAGGCAAGAGAAGTAACTTCTTCTTTAACCACGCCTTTTTCCAGTTTTTTAGATGATCACGTCCCACATGGTACGCTACCAGAAGGCATTGGTTGCATGACAGTTTTTATTGAATGCCCGACCAGACCTGTATATAAATATATATATATATATATATATATATATATATATATATATATATATATATATATATATATAACAAAACAAATCCTTGTACTACATTTTGTGGTTTTGTTTTCCTTGCGACATTGAATTTATAACAGAAAAGCCAATAGTACAAGTGGCAGCTGGAGGTAAAGGCTGTGTTTAGGGTTAGGAGGTAGCAATCTTTAGCCGACCGAAAGCAGCAGAAGCTGAAAAGCCGTGTCTAGACGTATCATTATTGGTGTAATTGTTGTTGTCGGTTGCTGTCCCCAACATTGTCAAGGGTGTAAATTGTTTAGTTTACAATTGTAGGTAAAAGTGCAAAATTTCCTAAAGGGTAGATATTTGATTGCTCCACCCAACAACAAAGGCAAAATGTGACAGAGAGCTAGTTTTTAGAGACAGGGAATCCATATACCAACCCACAAGATTCAAGATTGTATTTCACGGTGGCTCATTCAAAAACTGTCAAAGACATCGGGGCATGCCTGTGACTCTTGGAAGAGAGAATTTATAATGGGTATTTATTTGCCATCCCATATAAGTAAAGGGAGACATCTGGCTAGTTTTTAGTTTAGTTGAATCTGCAGACTGATCCACAAGTCTCAAGGTCACATTTTATAGTATGTCATCCGGATATTGCTGCAGACATCAGGGCTTGACCCTACAAACAGATCCATAATTCAAACTTCTTTGAAATTTCATCTAAAAATAGATTTCAAAACGTCATGAATGTCTCTGGATGTCTCTAGATTTTTAATAAGAGAATATATTTAATAGTCACTCAATAGAAACCGTCATGTGACCAATGTCTCTTGGCAGCCTGCCATGTTGAGGGTGATCAACTGAACAATTGGATGTTCAATGAATAAGTTACTGAATTTTCAGAAACAAGCATAGACACAAGCTGAGGGAGGAGGAGGAGGAGGAGGAGGAGGATCATCATCATCATCATCATCACCATCACCATCCTCCTCCTCCCCCTCCTCCTCATCATCATCATCATCGGTCTCTTAAGATATGTCGTTGGACATAAACCTTGCCCAGGATTCACAACACTTCTCTATTGTAGGCATCACGGAGCCAGTATTTTCTGAATTTGTCGAACTCATCTCTCCATCTAGTACTCTGTCAGCACATGTGATCCCTGAGGACCCATGTCATGATGCCCATTGGTTGTCTGCCATTCTAGCAACATGGCCAGCCCATTGCCACTTGAGTTTTCTAATGGATTCTATAATGTGTTGACTCCTGTCTTCTTTCGGATGTATTATGCTGTCTTGTGGTCTCTCCATGTAAGGGAATCTTCTTGTTTTTCGGCTTCTTATAAACTTACATACTAAACCTATTATAGGAGGAAAAGGGCTGTACAAGGAGAAGATGTTGAAAAAAATCAACCCTCTGACTCCATTGGTGCAATCTGTACTCATGATAAATAGCCAGCCAGCTGGACACACTTTGAAACAGAAGAAACCTATGTTGAAAGTTTTGGTGACAGTTTTGGTTGACAGATTTTTATTTTAATTTTCTTGAATTTGATATAGATTTTGATTAATTTGTATTTGAAAAAACATTGTTAATTCGATAATCTATATAGAGGTATTTGCAGCTTTTGGTTCTAAAACATAGGGCTGAGATTATGTGACGACCCCCCCCCCCCGAAAAAAAAGAGTTTTATTACTTCAAAAGGATTGCAGCTCACTATCATTCTGGACAATCTCAATATGTCTCACAAGTGATTTTTATGTAAAGAAAGAATCTGGCATTGCAACTTTAACGAATCAATACTTATTTATTGATCAGAAAATGTGCCAGCGTTTCAGATTGCGAAATAATCATTTGCTTGAATGGTTTGGAGTGCGTAATAAGAATTGAGTTCAAACCCAGTGTTTCATAAGAGGGACGAGAGATAATCTACATGGAAATGAAAAAATTTTAAAAAAACAGACAGGTCTGGTTAGTCACTCAATAGAAACTGTCACAAACGTACGTTTTTTAGTGGTGTTGGGGGGGGTCATTTAAAAATTGGATAAAGGGTAGGTCGATTTTTAAGATTACTTCTATTGCTGATGATTAGGTAGTTAACAATGAAAAATTCTGAATTTTCTGAAAAAAATTATGAATGCTGCTGGACTCAAACCAGGGATCAATTTAGCTTATGCTAACATTACAAATTGCCTCCCCCACTAAATGCCTTGCAGGGGGTGGGAATTTTCAAAATACAATGAAAAGTTTTTTCTTAACATAAAAAGGAGTAAATAATTAAATTTTCAGCCCTCTAGCTCAATTGGTATGACCGGTATGCACAATACATATACACATACATACGTGGCCAGCCACCCGACATATGTTGATAGTTTTGGTGACAGCTTCGTTTAACAATTCAGCTAAAAAATAACTAAACTGATCTTAGCTGGGTTATTATGTGGTCCTCTTTTATGGACCCCAACAAGTCAAACGAGGAATGCCTGTTCCAAGGTCTGTCATGTGAATGAGATGGTTGCCTATAAGGCCTACATTTTGCGTCTGGCCAGGGTCTATTTCCAGCTTTGCACTGGCCTAGATCAAATTAAAGGCCAAGCAAAAGACTGGATTTTGAACTGGCAGACCCTTACAAACTAAGAATTTGCTCAAATCCTATAATCTCAAATTTGAAACCCAAAGTCATGTCAGTTTTTACGAGTCTGACTAAATAATGACGACAAAACTGGTTGCTTCATGGTCAAACATTTACTCTGACTGAAGATAATGATAGTAACTTTTCTAATGTATGTATGAATAAATTTTGAAAAATTTCCCTTGTATAAATGTATTTACCCATTATACAAAGACAATTCCTTGCATATTTGGAAGATGAATTTTTGATAATATCTAAGAATTAATTCAGCTCGATCAGTAAGACAGTCTCTTGGCAATCAGTACTGATTTCAAATCACAAATAGGAAATGTGGATTTTACAAATCAGTTTACTCCCCTCATTTTAGTGAAAATTGTTCTTGTTGTACTTGTTATGGTAGGAAAACAAAATCAACTCAGAGTCAAGATTTTAAGATGCTAAAAATTTTTTCTGCCATGTAATGTTTCTCAAAATGAGTTCCTATTATAAGACGATCAACAGGAAAAAAGTTCAAGAACCACCAATCATATATATATATATATATATATATATATATATATATATATATATAAATGAACAAAGTAGAGCAGTTGAATTATTGAATCAAAATTATTTTCATTGAATTAAAATAAACAGTTCTCAATATATTAATCATATAGTACAGAGCAACATACTAAAAATTTTAGAGAGAAACTCGTATACATATATAGTGAGTTCAATCCTCACTCTTGATGGCCAACTTTTGTGGCCTTGCACCTGACCACACTGGATTCAGTTTATACCCAATCTTTGACTCTAGCATTTTAGCGTGAATGATTTTAGTTCAAGTTTTAAAGTGGCATTACACTTAAAATGGCAAATGAATTTCCATCTATCTGATAAATGGTAATGTGTAATGGTGTTCGAAATAGGCAGTCAATATTGTTGATGCCTTTACGGCAACCATAAACGATTATTCATTGAGAGTTCTGAGGAGCCAGATGGACTAAGTCTAACAAATGGCTATTCTGGAAAATAGGAACAGACCATTGTCTATGAGATTGGCAAATTAAGTGAATGTGGTGCTCTAATGGTCAGAGTTATGGACTTGGCTTCACTTAAGATTGCCAATTCATCATAATATTATATTCATCACCTTCTCCTGTTTGGGACAAAATCAAGATGGATGTTTATGGCAAGTGACCAAAATGTCATATGCTGGACTTTCCCAACTGACGCAAGGGTACAGTGTACACCTACTTCTCAATTTCCGGGGGTTTTGTATGTTCGATATTGTTAAACTCCAGTACAAAGTCTGGAGTTGACTTTGTTTTCCTAACATGACAAGAACATCTGGTACAACAAAAACAATCCTCACCAAAATGAGGTGTGTAAACTGATTTGTAAAATCCATATTTCTTTACCATGAATTGAACTCAGGGGCAACTGATTGCCAGGATGCTGTCATTACTGATTGAGCTAAATTGACAAATCTATATCAATGAAAAGAATTCATCATACAGATATGTACAGGCTTATTTCATTGTAATTAATAGATAAATATATTTGTACTGAAAATATGTATTTCCATAATTTTCATTTGATTTATATACAATAGAAAAGTTAGAGAGGATATCTTCAGTCTGAATAGTAATTAGTGAGGAGTTTGACCATACAACAGCTAGTTTGTCCCATTAATGAAGATATTACAGTACACCTAGTTCCTAAAACCAAGTCTTGCTGTACACTTAGTTCCAAAAACCAATTTCCATCACTGCTTACAACCTATGAAGACTGCATTCTCTTTTACACTGTAATAGAATTCTCTCACCAATATCAGGGGGTTGGGATCCAGGTTGTCCAGACCTTTCATACCCTGAGTAGACAAAGAACAATAAAAATTTCTTTTAAAAAATATCTAGATAGAGAAATTCTATAAAGAAAAAAAACAAGATCTGAATAATCCCAAGAATTCATAAATTACCAGACTCCAAAAAAAAAACCCCACTCCTTCTCTGTCTTGCAGCCCTGATATCAAAGGTCGAGGTTCACCGTCTGCTGTATTTGATGTGAAAGGCTTGATATGTGACAGTATGCTTGACTGCTCAGGCTCATAAATCTTTCTATCATCCAGTTGTTTGTAGAGACTCGAAACATCCTGCAAAAATGCCTTAAACCTATGTTCTCTTTCAGAATTAAAGCCATACTTTTCTGTGACCATTGCAGCATTGTCAGTTGAAACAAAAATCTCTTGCAAGATTATTTTCGAGGTCTGGTAACCAGGGTCGGCCTTAGGAGCAGCGGGGTCCCATTGGAAACATTTTTTTGCTGAGCCCCCTGGGTAAAAGTCAAGGTCTGTAGAATCTTAGAGGTACAAACTTATTGTAGTTTATAATAGACTTCATATATATCTCTATGGTACGATAGAAAGCAATCAAAATGTGTGTTTGAAAATTTCACAGAAATTAATTTCTATCCTCTTTTGTAAATAAAAAACTTGTAAAAGTATCATTTAAAAAACTAAAAGTATGTACAATTTAAACAAATACAACTGACTATTAAAGGATCCAGAAGGAAATTGTTGTTCTCTGTAAAACCTACCATGTGGTTTCAGGTTCTGTTGCAGTGTATTGTATATATTTGACAAGAGTGGAATATACTCAGGTTGCGTTCCTAGGGTTGGTGTCAACTGGGGTGGTAACTCAGGGTGTCACCCCCACTGTTGTCAACTCAAAAAATTTTTCGTGCTAAATCGATCTTATGTTTAAAAAACGTCAGAAGATGCTAAAAGAAAATTACTGCAAGCATTTTTATGGGCATTCTTGATTGTTTAAAATGGCTAGAAAATAGCTAAATTATTGGCTGATAATGCTGAAAAATAGCACTAGAAGTGACCGATTTTTTACAATGTGGTTTTAGGTTATGTTGCAATGTATTGTGTATGTTCGACAAGAGTGAAATGTACTCAAGTTGTGTTCCTAAGGTTGGTGTCAACTCAGGGTGTCACCCCCAGTGTTGTCAATCTGAAAAATCTCTTATACTAAATCGATCTAAAAAAAAAATGTCAAAAAACATTGAAACGTACTAAAAATTATCACTGTTAACATTATTATGACTATTTTCAATAGTTCAAAATGGCTATAATTGTCTGAAATGGCTAGAAAATTGCTGAAATATTGGCTGAAAATGCTGAAAAATACCACTTATAGTAGCTGTGAATGTCGAAATTTTGCTCTGGCAAAACATCATGGTGTCACTCAGGGCTCGCTGGGTGGAAGGGGATCTCTGATAATGTTGGTCTTTCTTAAAAGTGAAGTGGAATAAATAAAACATCAACGCTCACATATATACAGTACTTATCATAAGTATTTGAACAAACTGCTATTTAGTTCGAAAAAAGTATTGCTCATATCTGTTTTCATTTCTTGAGATTGCGGAAGCCTTTATGGATTTTGAGAGGGTCAGGATCAAAAGCAACTTACAAGGTTGACAACTCTCCCATATAACGATGTGAGTTCACTTTTTCAATCTCCTCGATCAATTCTGAACAAAGAGATTTTAGGATAGAAACAGAAAACCTTGCTCTTTTTCATTTAACAATTTATTTTTATGAAAAAAAAAACTTTTTCCAGAAATTCAGTATCTGAAACCACAAACATGACTAAATGCATGCCTTGTTATGCAGATTGCAGAAAATTTGGTTCTCTTTGCATAATATTCCTGTTTTTGACTGCAATGAAAGTTGATAGTTCTTATTATGGGGAAAATTTTATGTTAAGACCAATTTTTAAATTATTTGATATCATTTGTAAAGGATTAAGTGACCCCCCAAGAGGGAGTGCTTAAAGAGAGATAGACAGCATTCTTTTTTTTTTTTTCTATTGCCTTGGTAAAGATAGAAAGATGCAGTATAGAGAGTGGGCAAAGAAAGAGGAATATTTTTTTTCTTTCATACATCATATTATTCCTTTTCTAAGATTAATTCGCAAATTTAAAAAAAAAGAAGTACAAAAAGATAAAGAAGAACAACCAGCACAACGAGAAGATAGAGAGAAAGAAAGAAAGCAGACTCCACAGTGTTTATAACTAATGTATACACTCCATATATATATATATATATATATATATATATATAAAAAAAAAAAAATTTTTAAATAAAAATTATTATAATAATTAAATAATTGTGTCATTCACAGACAGCTGTTTAGTTGTATTACAACTCTTCGGGGTGGCTATAGACTATCCATTATTCCTCCCAGTACCATGATGTCGGATCGAAACCTTCGCTTCAGGCCCTGAGGCTGGCATCTTACCTCTGCTCTACGCAGAGCCGGATGGTCAGTAAGGTTGAATTAAAGTGATATATTCACTCATGCTTGCCAATGAATTGTATTGCATTTTGCTAAATATTTTTTTTTTTTATGCAGTTATTATTTCTATTTCGGACGTTTTAAGAGGGAGATTAAGTGGAAACAAATAGTTTTATTACAGAAAAAAATGTAGACAAATGCTATCAAAAACATACAGAATCTGTTCTTTTTCTTGTTAACTCTCTGCACCAAACAATTGGAAAGAAAAAAGTCTGTTTGTTCAAATACTTATGACAGGTTCTGTACATTCAACTGAGCAGATGTTCATGCCTCCTCCATTTTATTGCGATATGTTTATTTTTAATTGAAAGAGGATTCACTTGCATTTGCAGAAAAACAACTAGTCTTGATCAGCGTTTAAAATGACAAACAAATGTCAAAGACAGAGGAAAACAACGATTAAAAATGTCCGGGGGGAAAAAAGGACAGAATTAAGTCCGTGAAACTCGCCATAAATCAAATAGGCAATAGAGTCCCCCAGGAGGATTAAACAATTCAATCAAATTTTCTTAATTTTCTATTGCATATTTTTTTTATAATCTTTTGAATCAAAACTTGCAAAATAAGAAAATTATCTGCTCAGCTTACCGATTCCAATCTAGAAAAAAAATGAACAACTTTGTTTGGTCATTCAAGAGAAACCATCATGTGACCAGTGTCTTTTGGCATCATACTGTGTTGGGGGTGATCAATAAAAATAATTGGAAAAATGGGGAAAATGAGGATCAATGAATAAGTTACTTTTCTTGGCTTTTGTTGAACAGTGATCACAAAAAAAACTTCAATTTTCAAAGAGAAAACAAGCATGGATGCTTGGGCACAAACTAAGGACCAATTTAACATAGACTTACATTGTAAATAGAACCTCCTGCTAAAAACCTATTGGGGTGGGATGATCTCAAAGCAGAAAAAAGTTTTTACTGGAAATGATAAGAAATAAATGTTTGAAATTTCAAGCCCTCTAGCTCCATTGGTGTGGCCTCTACTTGTAATACATGCATACATAGCCAGCCAGCCAGCCAGCCAGCCAGCCAGACCAATCTTGAAAACCGAAGAACCCTATATTGAAAGTTTTGGGTGACAGTTTTGGTTGACGGTTTCTAATGCAGGCTAATCTTTGGAATAGGTTCGCTTCATTTAGCCCTAATTGAATTTTAGCATCGGAAATTCCCGGACATAATACGCCTGCTTGACCTGTTAATTCATCCAATCAAAATTGCTTCGGGGGTTTCGACTCTTTCTGCCTTTTCAATCCTTTTTATTATTTTCTTCTTCAAAATGCTTTCTTTTTTTTTTCTCGTTAGTCTCTACACTGATCGTTACTGCACAAATGCATTAATGAAAAAAATTAAAATTGGTCAATTGTTCAACTGCCAGTATAATCATGAACCTTGCTATTTATGTAATCTGTCGTATCATTGATAGGATTTGTCGAACAAATATATCAAAACTTCTATTCACTTCAATGATTACCATATTGACTCAAGTGCGTTGTGATCTTGATTATAATACGACCCCCTACACATACACTTTTTGTAGCTAAAGATCAGTAATATATTTATACCTTGCATATGGGCATCATTATAGTCCAGAATTAATTATCTAAAATAAATATCTTAAAGATATGTTGAAGTTTTGGTTAACAGTTTCTAATATAACTGAAATAATAGCCTGCATGTATACTGAAATGATTATCTGAAAGAATTGCCTAAAATTTTTTAAACGAATCAGACTTTTTTATCTGGTATTTTCCAGCACAATATGTGGGTGTTATTGGTCTGAAATGACCACAGAGACCCCCAAAACAGACTTTTTTGAAAAGATGGTGCTTATTTATTGTTATCATGCAAATGCCCTAAGTTGCAGCCCCAAAAATGTGACCAGGATCACCCGGAGACACACACACACATGCACAGGTTGGCTATTTGTTGGGCTATGGTGAGTCTATATCATAATATGAAACCATTTTTCAACAATCAAATATAAAGTTTTCTATCAATTTTGACCCTGACTTTTGAATTAAATTTCTCACATTATAGACGAGTAAATACCATAATATCTCACGACCAGGGGTGAATTTAACATTGATATGGCCAAGTACCTAACATTCTGGAGGGGAGCCCTTCTATCATTTTTCTCCAGCTATCATTTACAAGCAAATCAAAATAAAAATGAAATTCTCATAAAATTATAAAATTCTATTTAAGGTAAAATCCTTAAATCAATAACCTACCTTTATGTAGCATAGTAAATCTGCAAACAATTTAAAACACATATTCTTTTATAGACAAACTTTGGGAGGGATCTCTTATATAGTGGGCGTGCCCTGCACTGTTCCCAATGCTTCAAATATGGCTCTGTTCAAATTTACATCCATCCTTCTGTTTATTCAATTAATTTTCCTGCTGTGAAAACAAAATTACTGGGGAGCCGCTGAGTGTTAAAAAACTGTATATTTGAACATTTTGACTCAAATACATTGCTGGTTTTAACCGACACGTTTGTTCTCTGAAAGTTTACGGTAAATCTCACATCCCACTTCACTCGAGATTAAAAACGGTATGCAAATTTTAAAAAAAAAGAGAATTAATGAAAGAAAAAACAGAAGCAAATACATAAACTTATATTTTATCATTATTGAGTAAATTACATTGGTGAACTGATTCCCATTGTTGAAACGTTTTTCATAGTTAAAATGTTTGTGCGCTGTTTTTAACACTGAGCAAGCGAGGGCATGAAACTTTATTTTGTCCCGGAATTTATTGATTCCAAATTTGAAAAATGAATATAAAGTAAATAAGTAGAATTTTTTGATGATGAGATCTATAAAAAAATAATCAATGTTCTTTCAACGGAAATTACAAATTTTAATCACTTCTCCATTGGATTTCCCTTTTTTTTTTGCAACAGCAATTTACAACCGCCCATTTGAGCAGATATTTCAGTTATTGAAGATAACTAATTATTATCTTTTATTTGGATATAGTAGAGGTGGGCTCCATAAAATAGTCTCCATAAATGTCAACAATGTACTGTGTATTTTATAAGTTATAAGTCTTGAAGCTCACCAGTTTTGTTATTAAGGTAATCTTTTGGGGATACATTTCCAAAGTTTTTGTCCAAGCACTGAGAACAATTCACAACATTCGGATTGGCCTTTTTTGTCATGCCCTTAACTGGAGTTAGAATAATGGCACAAATATACTTCATTCACTACAAAAAAATGCAATGTTTAAATTGTTGGGTACAAGTTTTTGCTGTAACCCCATTATAATTATGTAACATTCTCTCCTCCTCTGGAGAGACATAAAGTTCAGCTTACTAAGTCTTTCCCAGTAAAACAATCCAGCATAGTTACTAATTCTCCTGGTAGAGTACCTCTACACATCTTCGAGGGCTTGAATATGTTGGTATCATTGTTTTATAAAGTGTCAACTGAAATATCAATAAAATTGAGTCTTATATCTAAAGCCAAAAGAAAATTAGTATATCTCGGAATTTTTGAGATGAGGTATTATTATTTCCATTATTATTCGGACCATCCTCATCTTTGTTGTTTTTTATACAACGTTTCGGCCGTTGCACTCTACGACACATGGACACATAGCGCAGTGGTTACAGCATCAGACAAATTACTGTTAAGTAATCTGATGGTACTAGGTTCGATCCTAGTGTGAGGCAGTATAACAATACTACTAACGCTGAAAGAGGGGAGTACGGTCGATATACCCCCGTCGGATAAATAAAAGGTTCGGTTCGTTACTTCCCAAAAATCTCCCAGATGATACCTGACGAAGGCCGTAGAGTGCAACGGCCGAAACGTTGTATAAAAAACAACAAAGATGAGGATGGTCCGAATAATAATGGAAATAACCAAAAGAAAATGTTAAGTTCTAGTAATTTTCAAAATGATTTGGTACTTTCCAGTTAGGCCTTGAAAATACAATTTACAGGTATTAGAGATTATACGTATGAAAAAGTACTGACGGGTATGGGCATTAGAAAAAGAGATTATGATCAAATTCACCACAGTACTGTCTATAAGACTGCATCCCTTCCATAGTAAGATAACTATATGCGTATGTTTGAAGCATCCGTATGTATATGTATAAGAATTGAGCTCTCTGGTGGATGAGGGATTTCTGTATAATTTAAATATAACGCTTAAATTCAGCCTTACTGCCTGTCCAGTTCTGTAATCCAGAGGTAGGATATCGGCGTATGGGTCTGAAGTGGAGGTTTCAATTCTGCCTCGCGGTACTAGATGGGACACTGAAGAGATGTAATACATCGAAACAGCTGTCTGAGGATGACACAATAATTAATGCTCCTCTATTCAGGGTTGAGCACTCTTTAAGCTTATGCAATACTCTACAGGAATTGAGCACTCTGGTGGATGAGGGATTTCTGTGTAATTTAAATATAACGCTTAAATCCAGCCTTACTGCCTGTCCAGCCTACGGGTCTGAAGTAAAGGTTTCAATTCTACCTTGCGGTACTGGATGGGATAATGGATTGTCTATAGAAGAGATGTAATACATCAAAACAGCTGTCTGTGGATGACACAATAATATATATATATATATATGTATATATGCATATTTGTATATATATATATATATATACAAGGGTAATGGAGAGAGCAATTTTGGGAATCCCTTTTAGCAAAGAAAGGACCAGGGTGACGCATATTGTACAAGTAAATAAGCAATAAAGTAGAGATGGGCAGGGCACATGGCGAGAAGAAAGGACAACAGATAGAGCAAAAGGCTGATTGATGCTTATGGGATATCAAACACTGTAGGGAAAGACTAAACACCAGATGGCAGGACAAATTTTCCCCAAAAGATAAGGCATAGGTTAGCACAATCACCTTTGTTATGGAAAGTAATGGGAAAGGCCTTTGTCATGCATGATGTTGATGAGATATTTATGTATATATATATATATATATATATATATATATATATATATATATATGTATGTGTCTGTCTGTCTGTCTGTGTCTGTCTGTCTGTGGTTGTGTGTATATGTATCAGTGTGTGATGTTTCTATTTACAGTCTTAGAAGGCAATCAAACTTAGGTTTCTTCGATTCTTAAGCTGGTCTGGCTGTCTATGTATGTATATATGTATCAAACATGCAAGCAGCACCAATGGAGCTAGACGGCTGAAAATGTTAACATTTACACCTTTTTTTGTTTTTTCTAAATTCCCCCCCAAATGAGTTTTCCTGTGGGTGGGTTCAATTCACAACGTAAGTTTATGCTAAATTTGCCCCTTGGTTTGTTTCTGGCTATGTTCACACTTGTTTTTTTTAATCAAAATTTTTCTGGTTATCACTATCCGATAAAAGGCTAGAGATGTAATTTATTCATTAATCATCTTTTTTCGATTTTTTAATTGATCACCCCCAACACAGCTTGCTGCCAAAAGTCAATTGTCATGCGATGGTTTCTATTGATCTGTTTTTTTATTTTTTTATTAATTTATTAGTGCATACATAATGATTTTATTTTTTTTTACTATGCCAAGGTAACTGCTCTGATATTAGTCAGAAGACAGAACTAAAACTTTTAATCTACAGATTTGTGATTTTCATTTTGTTGGTAACACTTTTATTTCAAAAGAAATATTTGTACTTCCCAGTTATTCTCACGTGAGAATTCTCATCTCTTTGTCTGTATCTCTTCATGTTTTTTCCCCCCCTCTTTTGATTGTTCGGCTCATGCTCTCTCCCCCCCCAACTCCGTTTGCTTTATCAAACTTCACCAAATGCCGATTGTTTGATATCTAAAACCTATATTGCAGCAGCTTCGCCAAATGGAGTCTAACAAAACAAACGCAAGGAATTATTATTATCTCTTGGAAATAAACAGGTCTGGTTAGTCAACCAATAGAAACTGTCATGTAACCAAAGTTTTTTGGCAGTATATTAGGATGATCAATTAAAGAAAAGTTGGTAAAAGTTATGATCGATGAATAAGCTATTTTTGCCCATCATTGGACAGTGATCACTAGAAACACGCGGATTTTCAAAGAACAAGCGAGAATGCTCCCAGACACAAACTAAGGGATCAATTTATCATAAACTTGTATTTCAAATTGAACCCTATGAAATCTATTCTGGGGAGAGATTGTGAAAAAAAACAAAGGAAGACATTTTTTTTCTAGATATAAGAAGTAAATGTTTAAATTCTAGCCTCCCAACTGCATTGTGGCGGCTTGTATGCGCAACACATGCATAGCCAACAAGACCAGCTCAAAAACTGAAGAAACTTATGTTGATAGTTAAGGTGACAGATTTGTTTGACGTTTACTAGAAAAAAATGTGATGTTAAAAAGAAAGAAAAAAGACAGCATTTAATATGAAATGGCAAAGAATCAAAGAGACTGGCTTTTGTTGCCAAACGTTGAATCAATATGTGTTTCCGACAGAACCTGGTTCTATTGACTCTTGAGTCAATAACGGGGACAAAAAATTAGTCATTTGCAGTGGACCATTTTCCAACTTGGGAAGAATTCCTGATTTTCAATATTGGGAATTGGCATTTATTGCAGATTTAATATCTTTCTTAAAGACTTGGAACCATAATTGTTCTTTTTGAAGCTGGTTGCATTATATTAACACTTTTACTTGGAACTACATTACACTAGCAATTATAGATTTATAGATTTCTTCAATTATATATATATATATATATATATATATATATATATATATATACATACATATATATATATATATATATATATATATATATATATATATATATATATATATATATATATATATATGTATATACACATATATATATATATATATATATATATGTATATGCAATTGTTTAAAAATTTTCCACAAAGAAATTTTCTCTTGGAGATGCCATATCGATAAAACCGGTCAGGAGGAAATAAAAAAGATTAAATAAAATTGCTTTTATATACCAATGATTAAGTGTCTTTTTTCACTCTTCATAAGGGTTTATGTGTGTATGTGTGTATGTATACATATATACATATATTTGTATGTAAGTGTGTGTGTGTATATACATATATATATATGTATATGTTATATATATATATATATATATATATATATATATATATATATATATATATATATATATATATATATATATATATATGTGTGTGTGAGTGAATCACCGTTGTCCCACAAATGGTCCTACCAACCAACCAATAAGGTTAAGGATTCTTTGAGTGTCTATATCTATATGCTCCTGATCACATTATGGGGATTCAACCATGAAAATCTGCATGTGTGCCCCCACCAGGCACAACATACATGTCTTTTTTTATTTTATTTTAAAAATGCTCTTTCGGATCCTTATTGTTATATAAAGATAATTTTAAGATGCATTTCTCAAAGATAATTTTAGATAAAAAAGATGTATTTTTTAAAGATAATTCTGAATAGAAAGAAATATTTCTTTAGATGATTTTAGATATTTTTTTCATATATTTGATTCTACTACGTGCACGGGCTATGTTGATTCATTTATGGGAGGTATGGATATATATATATATATATATATATATATATTTGTGCATATAATGATATAGAAATAAAATCTGAGGATGAAAACCACAAAGAGGCAACAAATGTTTTTTTTTCACGGATAAATGACAGTTGAAAAACAATATTATTTGTTGATTTTCATTCTATTTAATGGTATAAGCCCACTTTTTATGTTTGTTTCTCGGAAAGTCAAACACTATTAACAGCCAACGTTCATTTTTGGCACATTATTATTGATATTGATTCAATAAAGCTCTGAATCAGAAACCATTTTGATTTTTTTGGTTTTTCTCTTTTAACGAACCCAATGACAAAAGCCAAATAAAGGAAAAAAAGAAAAAATAAATGACGGCTTTTATATCTGAAGTTAAAACCATTCAGAACAAAAGAGGTGGAAAATGAAAAAAAAAGAATATGCTCTCTAAATCAAATATTGAATTCAAATAAGGTTTTGTTTTTGAACTGAAACGTAATTTATTCAGTTAGCCTTTTTTTACTGAATGATATCAAAAAATTTTCAATGAAATATAATCTATACTGATAACTATTCTGAACTGAATGATATCAAAAAATTTTCACTGAAATATGATTTATAGATATTATGTTTTTGAACTGAATGAAATGAAAACATATTCACTGAAACATGATTTATACAGATAACTTTTTTGAACTGAATGATATCAAAACATTTTTTACTAGCTCTCAAACATTATTAATACAGTTAACTAATTTTCATCACTATGTGTGAAAAATGGAACAATATGGTTTTAATATGATTCATTTGATACAAATCATATTATCATAAATAAAAATTGTTAGTGTTTGCAAATGCTTTTTAATTGATTGTACAGTATTAAATATTATCCATTAGATTCAGAAAAATTAATGTAGGACTTGTTAGTTTATCAATGGAGAAAGTCACATATTTTTGAAGCATGATCTGTTTGGGTTGATCAATCAAAAAATTGTGGTAAGTGGTGTTCAATGAACCAGTAACATCACTTACCTTTTTGTTGATCACTAAAAAGTTCAAATTTTCAAAAACAAGCAGACACAAACCAGTGACCAATTTAACATAAACTCCCACTAAAAACGTATTTTAGGAGGAATTTAAAAAAGAAAAAATTTTTTTTTAGGCATAATATGGAGAAATTGTTGAAAATTTCAGCCCTCTAGCTCCATTGATGTAGCCTGTACTCCTGATATATACATATATAACCAGCCAGCCAATTTTGACAGTTTTGGTGTCAGTTTTAGTTGACAGTATCTAACATATCTAATTTCATGCTAAAATAAACATCGAAAGTTGTTGAATTCTGAGTGGATCAACAAGTCGGTTCATAAATGGATAAATTATGGTTCAAACTGCTGTTTAAAACTGAACCGAAAAACCCAAGTGATAGATTGACAAACTAATGGTGGAAGATTCAAAATGAGTTAAACCATGGGAGTTGCCATATTAAAGAGGTACAATCTATATTCGATCAAAAAAGTATGGTAGATTTTGTTCATTCATTTTATATACATCTCAGTGCCAACTTAGTTATGTTCTGGTCATAGGCATGAGAGCCAAAGTGACAGGGGGAGTTCTCATGGTTCTGGTAATATGGCCGTAACCCAGACTGGGCGTAAGTCAATCATTATTAAGTGAAGTGGATCATGATACTGTGACACATATATATTTACCTAAACCTCTATATTGTGTGTATACCTTCTTTGCCTCTCTAAAGAGAAAGTAACAAATGTCATCCATTTCCTTCATTCAGTCATTGCTCAACCCAGAAAGGTGTCTGTTATTTTATCTTCTCCTTGCCTTCTCTGTCTGGAGATCCTAAAACAAACATAACCTATACATTGATTTCTCTTTAGCAAGCAAACAATAACATGACAGAAATTTTCGTTATTAGCCGTTAATGGTTTGAAGCTCTTCTGCGGATGTATCTGCAATCAGACATAAGTCAGTCAGGCGTAAATCAACGTATATCTGTACTTATACGTGCACATCTCGAAGTCATTTAAGATTTGCTGTACTTGGGAACAAAGTGAAAGAGAGAGGGTTAACTGTACTTATTTACCTCTGTCTATGGAGTTGATGAGGTATCTATAATAAGATGAGTATTTCTGTCTGTCCGTCATTGGATAAGATATATTTCCAGTTGTACTGAATAGATAGAGTGACACTTTTTGGAAGTGTGGATAAAGGGATGAGGAAGAGATGGTCAAGTTTTGGGGTGGATCCAGGTATTTTTTGTTGATTGAGAGAGTTTTTTCCGTTTTTTGCCATATGTCTATACATACATTCATATCTGTCTCACTTTCACAGGATTTCTCCAAAAGCTCTCCATGAATTTATATCAAATTTTCTGGTTGGGTCAATAATAGACTAAGGAGGAACTGATTAATTTTGGGGATGAATCCAGAAACAATCACCTTCCCACATCATAGTTACCTCTCCAACATGCATTATATTGCCAAGAATTCATATCTGTTCACACAATATCTCCAAAAGTTCTTAATGAATCTCCATGGAATTCCATGGAAGGGTGGACAATAGGCTGGAGAAGAATGAATTTAAATCTGTGAGCGGATCCATACACAATTACTCCTCCAACAATGGCATTGGTAGATGTATGTATTCTCAGAATGCTTCCTAGTTTATCAAGTGTGAGACACCCAGTTAGGAACAAACCAGACACAGCACTAATAAGTATTCATTCCTCTACAATAAGATGACGCTCAAAACATTTGAAAGAAACATTTTTGCAATTACACAATACATTTAGATTACCCGATGTTTTGAATTTCAAAAGCACTTTAGCATTGTTATTTTAAAATTTTCAAATCAAATTTATCCATGAATTGAAATGGAATTTCGCAATTAACAACCATCTTGTGAGGAAATTAACAATTATACAAGCACACCCACACACACACACATATATACATATCTATATATGTATATGTTTACATACATGAATACAAATACATACATATATATGTATGCATATATAATTTTATGTATATACATATGAATATATGTATATACTTATATATAAATATATGTATATACGTATGCAAATATATTTGTATTCATACATGTAGACATATATATGTAGGCATATATATTTATATATAAATATACTATCATGTAAACATACATGTAAACATATGTATGTATGTATACATACATACATACATATATATATATATATATATATATATATATATGAATATATGTATATATACATAAACATATATGTATATATGTATATACATATATATATATATATATGTGTATATATATATATATATATATGTGTATATATATATATATATATATATATATATATATATATATATATATATATATATTAGAAACCCTCAAACAAAACTGACACCAAAACTGTCGAGATAGGTTTCTTCAGTTTTTTAGCTGGTTAACTGACTAGCTATGTACATATGTATCACACATACAAGCCACATCAATCGAGCTGGAGGGCTGAAATTTTCAACATTTTATCACCCCAATGTATATTTTCATTTTCATAAAAAATCTTCCCCAAATTGATTTTTTGTGGCAAATCCAATGTGCAATGTAAGTTTATGCTAAATGATCCCTTAGTTTGTGTCCAGCTGCATTCACATTTCTTCTTCAAAAATTCAGACATTTTTTGTGATCAATATCCAACAAAAGGCGAGAGGAGTAACTCATTGATTGATAGTCCCTTTTTTCTAATTTTTTAATTGATCACCTCCAACATTGCATGTTGCCAAAATACATTGGTTATGGGATGGTTTCAATTGAGTGACTAATCAGACCTATAAATATATATATATATATATATATATATATATATGTATGTATATGTATATATATATATATATATATATATATATATATATATATATATAAACTTATGTGTTCATTTCTGTAATAAATGTACTTTACTAATTATAGAAAGTCTGAGTATATATCTGCGTATGTATTTATGGAAATTTGTCTCAGTGTGTTTATTCATGACTGAATTTGACCTGTTTCTGTATGTTTGTCTGTCAATCAATCTATGTATGCCTATATGTATCTATCCACACTCATCTATGCCCAACCCCTTAACACACATATACATATATATATATATATATATATATATATATATAGATATATATAGATATATATATATATGCATAATATTTTTAGGTTTGTATATATTT
Source organism: Thysanoteuthis rhombus (assembly GCA_963457665.1). NCBI lineage: Eukaryota > Metazoa > Mollusca > Cephalopoda > Oegopsida > Thysanoteuthidae > Thysanoteuthis > Thysanoteuthis major. Next base: position 14,522,615 of record OY735231.1, on the reverse strand, counting down.
ATATAAATATATATCTACATACATAAGCACACAACTTAGTTAAAGAATGTTTGTTTTCATATTATTGTTGTGCATACTCAACATCATTTGCGTATATATATATTAGAAACTTTTGAATAAAAAAGCTTCTCTTAGCCTCGGGCTTTGCCATTAATTTAAAAATATTTCCTTGTGTAAATTTTCTGATTTAGACTCTAATATAATTAGATACAAGACTTTATTAGTGGAAAAGCAACTAAGAAACATTTTTGCTCTCCAGGTGTTTTACATAAGTACATCAAATCTTCAAACAGTATTTAACATTGCAAATAGGTATTACTTGACTTCTATAAGCTTTTATGCATATATATATATATATATATATATATATATATATATATATATATGTATGTATGTATGTATGTATGTATATATATGTAGATATATATATATATATATATATATATATATATATATATATATATATACTGGCTGGGGTGCCCAGCATTGCCCTAGACAGAAAGTAATCAACACTAACAGGTCATACAGTAAATTCTAACACAGTTTCTAGTAGGGATTATACTTGCCATCTTTCAGGTAGGTTGAAAATGTCAAAATTATCCTTTTATGATGCTTGATCTTAAATTGCATTTTATAGGTCACCACAAGTCAGCACCACCTATCCCAAGTTCATAATGGGGCCAAGTTACCCTTGTACATAAATATGTAACATTCAAGGCACTGCCCTCTCTGATAGATTTGAAAATACCAAAATTGTTGTTTTTTTAGAAAATTGACCTGACCTTAAATTGACATTCAGAGGTCACCAATGGTCTGAGCAACTCATCCTATTTTCCTCCTGGAGTCAAGTAAGACTTATACATAAATTTGCTGCCTTTATAGAGCAGCAGTTTAGATTAGAAAATGCCAAAATTAACCTGAGCCAAAATTGACATTTAGATGTCAGCAGATGCCATTGCCACCTATTCTATGTTCACCCTGTGGTTGTTACCTTCATACATAAATACTCAGCTGTGAGGTTTTACCGTCTATGAGCCTATAAAAACATAATTGGGAAAAAAACATGCATTAGTTGTTTTTACAGTATTACATATGTATGTAGAAAGTCTGTCCATAAAGAATCCAGACTCTTAAAACAGCACACCAGCGAGAAGTTTTAGTAAGCTTTGTGACTGAAATGTTAGGTAGAAGTGACCTCCACCTTTAGTATCCAGCCATGTTAGTTAGTTTTTGAGCTATAGTGCCAGAGTGAATGTGTGTGTAGTTCGCTTAGAGTTTTTTTTTTCACTAGTTGAACAATCAAGGATCTTGAAGAGCCACCTGTGTGGTATTCTGTTTTAAATTTGGAAAACCTGTTTAGGGAACCTTTTCAAATGTTCCAACAGGCTAATGGGAAGAATAGTTTGAGCTATATGCAATGCCACAAGTGGTACCAGCATTATCAGGATGAAAATCCACCAAAAACAACGCCAAATCTGGAAGACCATTCCTGTGATGGACAGCAATCACAACGAAGAAGTGCATACTGCAATCCATGGAAAAAGACCACATGACAGTTTCTATGGAGTGACTAACTAACTCTTCCTCTAATCCATTTCCCCTGTCTGGCTGTACAAGAGTGAGATTGAAAGGTTGGCAAAGCTCAAATTTTCTTGGAAATGTCAGTAAGTACATTTGTATACTTCTAAAATCTGAGTGGTAATGTCTGATAGAGCATCAGATGATGAACAGTTATGATCCCTCAGAATGCCAGAATTTTGCATCATTCAAAAGTTTAACAATTGTTATTTTTAGCTAAGGTTATCTTTTTCATAAAAAAAGCTTCAGTTCATTATACTTTGATATATTCAAACAGTTGCCTTTGTTTTGTTTGTTTTTATACTCACAACATTTCAGCTGCTGCACCCTCCGGCCTTCCTCAGATTCATGTCGTATCTGAACTGAACTTGAGAGGGAAAGAGAAAGGGATTAGATAAAGGGTTCAATTTGAAATCCTGTGAACATTTGAGAACACCACAGACAACTGAGGAAGACTGGAGATTAACGCAGCCGAATGTTTGTGAATACAGAAGAGAAAAAAATAATTAAATAACAGTTTGAATAAATCAATGTATAATGTACTAAAGTATTTTGATCAAAAGTAGGAGCATAGTGGGAGATTTAGAACCCCTCCCCTCAAACATTTAGAGCAGTGATTCCCAACTTTGAGTATACGAAAGTATTACTGAGTGTCCATGGACGGACCTGTCAGAAGTTTGCGGTCCATAAGCTTATTGAGTAGTCAGACTTTTTAAAAGCTTAGCTGGAGATCTGAGGGCCTGACAGGAGACCAGGCTCCTTGAGGGGCCTTCTTCAACATTTTGTAAGATTTGTTATTGTATAATGTTAGTAAAAATGCTGCAGGTAAACTACTATTCATAGAGCTTTTGGAAGGCTCCTCCCCTCAGCAACAAGCCCCCTCCTGACGCTCTGGATAAATCAATATATAATGATAATTCTGCATCACAGAAATTTGGACAGAAAAACTTCAGCCGTTTCCAAAGTCTTATACTTATTACAGCAGTTCCCAACCTTTTCATTACCAAGGACCCCCTTAATCTGAATAAATTGTCCCATAGATCCCAGGCTTTTAAAAAGGTCTGCCTACTCAACAAGCTCACGGACCTCAAGAAATATCTTTGTGGGACCCCAATAGTCTGCGGACCACTGGTTGGGAACCTTTGGCTTATCACATCGACTTATCAGGAAATAGTGAAAATGGTTTGCAACTTCACTTTTTCTCAAGATTCATTTCACTAGCGTCAATGGACAGAGGAAATGTGACAAATCTTCAATTGGCCAGTCAAGTCCTTTCAATCAAATTCTTCAAAACGAGCTAAATGTCTTTTTGCTTCCAGCAATAAACTTTTAACCATTCCTATAGATTTGGATATTGTCTGCAGAACATTTTCAATGGGTTTTTCTTTCTTTCTTTTTTTTTTTTTCATCGCAAATTGGACTTGAAAAGAGAAAAAGTTCTGAATAATGTCAGGTGATCATTTTAGAAAATGTCCCAGACTTTTTGGTCGAATTATACCAACAGAAATGGTCATTAATGTAGATATAACATTTTTTCAACCAGCAAACGAAGTTTATAATCTCTCTCTCTCTCTCTCTCTCTCTCTCTCTCTCTCTCTCTCTCTCTCTCACTAAATTTACATTGCAAATTGAACCTCCCTCTAAAAACCACTTGGGTTGTGGGGATTTTTTTAAAAACAATAGGAGACATTCATTCTAGACATAGTAAGGAGTATATGTTCAAATTCTCAGCCCACTGGCTCTATTAGTACAGCCTGTACATGTCATTGCCAGCTGGACCAACTTAACGACTAAAGGAACCTATGTTGACAGTTTTGGTTGACAATTTCTGATAAATGTTTCGGTTGAGCTCTTAGTGTTGGAACATTGTTGCATTATATCTGACCATGCAATTTCTGTTTCAACAAAAATTGCTTCTATAGCAATCTGAGCTGCCTGAGGCAACTTAGAGCTCTATTCAACTTTGAACTTACCAATCAAGTAAAATGCAGAACATATAATTGATCCGGCATTGACTTGTAAAATAAATCAGTTAAGCAAAGGAATTGAGAATAAGACGTTACCAGATCACAAATAGACTTAAGAGGGTTTCTTTTTTTTTTTTCTTTCTTTTATCTTTTTTCTAGAGATGCATCTTGTGTATTTAAGTTTTTCCTTTTTCGTTTTTTTTGTCTCGAGCGGAGTAATCACTTTTGGCCTTCCATTCATATGTCACAGATTTAAACAACTGACAAGGGCGGAAAGAGACAGAGAAGCAAAACAGGTGAGCAAGAAAGAAAAATAAAGAGCCCAACCAGGGAATGGATAACCAGGTGCAAATCGCTTTAATACAAATAAACGAAGGATGAGATACAGGAAAAGAGAAAAAAAAAAAGGAAGGATGATAAAAACCATAAAATTATATAGGTACAATATAAATAGAATGAAAACAAAAAAACACCCAAATCTCTGATCATTATTGTTACTACTATGGGGGAAAAAAACTGAAAATCAAGAGTGCTTTTTGATATTCCAGACCCTCTATACACAATCAAGTGAAAGGTTAAAAAGAAAATGTCCTTTTGTTTAGAGTGAAAGCCATCTGCTTAGATTTAATTACTGCAGTCGATCCCAATTCTGTGGTGAAATGCTTCTCATTTGAGTAAGTAAAGAAAACAGGTCTGGTTAGTCACTCAATAAAAAACTGTCACATGACCGATGCCTTTTGGCAGCATGCCATGTTGGGGATAAACAATTGAAGAATTAAACAAAGTGGTGATCAATTATGAAGTTACTTCTCTCATCTTTTGTTTGGGCAGCAATCACAAGAAAAGTCTGAATTCTGGAAAGAACACCAACAAATCAATTTAGCATAAGCTTACATTGTAAATTGAATATTTGTTCATTTTTTTTTGATGGAGGGATTTTAAAATTAATAAAACTTCCCCCCAGACATAATAAGAAGTAAATGTTGAAAATTTCAGCTGTACCTTCATTGGTGCAGCCTACATGCCTGTTACAGAGCCAGCCAGCCAACTTGAAAATTGAAGAAACATATGTTGATATGTTGACAGTTTTGGTGAAGGTTTTGGTTGATGGTTTCAAATCCTAATATATATATATATATATATATATATATATATATGTATATGTATCCCATGCTCTCAAAAAGTTTTAGCTTTTATTAAAAAAAGACAAAGAATGAAAATAACACTCAGCATTTATTTTTTAGTGAGTTCTTATAGAGGCAGCACACACCCTCTTCCTTGTTGCAAATAAAAAAATATCTGAATGTGCATTGGGAGAATCAAATGAAAAAAAAAGAAAGTTTTTGAAGCTTGGTAAGCACACGCATGCACACACACATACAACCCCTATACACATAGAAATATAGACGTACATACATAGATATCCAGATACTCTGTTGGGATCCATGCTGTAAGTTGTAATATTCAGTGGATGTCTGCAATTCTTGCAACATGACCAGCCCATTGCCACTTGGGTTTTTGTAATGGAATCTATGATATCCTGTTTTTTTCTCTATACTGTGCCATCTTGTGATCTCTCCATGTGATGCTTAGTACGATTCTTTCTGGTGCACATTGCTTAGTTCTCAGTAAGAGGGTCAATCTTTTGGTTCTGTTCTATGTTTCAGCTCCATAGGTGACTATCAGTTGGATACATTGAGTGTAGATCCTTGTTTTTAAAACTAATGGGATTTTTCTCTTCTTGAAGATTCAGTTAGCACTTTCAAAAGCTTGCCAATCTAGAGTGATTCTTCTTCTGATTTCATTCAAATTTTCTAAACTTTGGTGTTGTGTCTTGTACTTAAGAACATCAAGTTTAGTCTAGGTTAGAGGAGAGATTGTTATTAAAACTGAAGCAAAATAATAAGGAAATTTGATCGGTTGATATTCTGATAAACGGTTGACATAGATGGTCTCAGTCGGTGTGAGGTGGTTGGAAGTCAGAATTTTGTTTGTGATAAGGAAAAAATATCCATCAAGTAGCTGGTACGAATTTGTAAAATGGAGGAGATGAAATGAAAAAATGTAAATATTTCCTGAAGTTTAAGCATTAAATAAAGAAAGAATTAGCAGAAATGGTGGTCAAGGTTTGTTATAAAAAAAATGAGATTTGGAAGAAAAATAGTGATTAGAGATTCACTTAGAACTAACAAGAACAAAATGAGAACAAGCATATATATTGTACATAATAAATGAATAAATAAGTATAAATATAGTATATATGATAAATAAATAAACAAGCATATATGTTGCATAGATGATTAAAAAAAAATATACAAATATATCTATCAAAATTAAATAAGGTTGCGTACCTATAAGATAAATTTTGTAAATATGTAAGACTCACCAGTTTGTCTAAATCAGTGAAAGAGCTGGCTATCAGTCACTTGGTTGAGATTTCAAATCATGTTAGAGATATGTTACTTTTATAGAAGTATCTATTTATTTATTAGAATGAAGTCCTTGTATATTTCTAACTTACATTTTTATAGATATGAGAGTGACACCTGCAAATCAGTTGTCATTTCAGATCACTATAGGAAAATATTACCTTTGACTCCCCAAAATTTGGTGAAAATAGTTCTTGTTGTCTTCATTCTTGTTACAATAGAAAAAGAAAGGATAAAGACAGGTTTGGTTAGTCTCTCATCGTCTTTTGGCAGCTTGTCCCGTTAGGGATGATCAATTAAAAAACTGGAAAATGGGCAGATCAATTTATAAATGGCTTTCCTCTCATTTAGTTTATTAGTGATCACTAAAAAAAAGTCTGCATTTAGAATAAAAAAAACAGAGTGAATGTTGCCGGATAAAACTACGAGATCAGCTTAGCATGATTTACATTGCAAGAGAAGTAACTTAATCTTGGATCCCCAACAAAGAATGTTACCAAATGATGTTGGTCGCATGACGGTTTCTATTGAGTAGATCTATCTGTCTAATATATATAAAAGTAAAAGAGGAAGAAGAATGTTTGCTGAAGGAGAAAAAGGCCAAAGAAAGTTTACATGGATAACAAGAACTTATGTAACTTATGGAGACAATGACACATACAGACAAAATTATATCAATACATATGAAGGAACTCAAATATTTCTGTACTTCCTTATATACTTATATGTAAACTAATAAATGCTGGTAAAGCTTCAAAGTGAAAGTGAAAGTGGAACTGATACAAAAAAAACATGAACTTCTGCTGTATTCAGAATCCCTTGTTCTTCAGCTTTGGACTAAATAGATTCAGCTTCATTTTTTTACCTGTCTTTCATCCCTGAAGAGCAAACAAATAACGAATCAAATTTTCTTTTTCTTCTCACTCTGCTTTATCCAAACTCTTCGCTTTTACATAGAATTCATCACTGCACCAGCTTCAATATAATTTTCGCTCCAAAAGGGTAAAAACACTGAACCTGCGGATGATTCAATTTTCACGACAAGCACATGAAACAGCGATCATCGAGAAAATTCAGAGTAGAGTGGTTTGGTAAGTTCTTTCAGTGATGGGAATGTATTATTTGATGAGCTTCAGATAAGGACAAAAAAATAGATAGATAATCCCTACGCTAAACAAAAATCTCCCTTTTGCCCTGCAGGAATATTATTTTTTAGCAATAAATTAAAGAAAAATGGTTTTCTTTTCATATTTAGTATCATTCTATTCAATTTACACCAGGACAGGTCTTGTTAGTCGCACAATAGAAACCATCATGTGACCAACGTTTTTTGGCAGTATGCCATGTTAGGGGGTGATTAATCAAAAAATTGGAAAAAGAGTTGATCAATGAATAAGTTACACTCTGCCCAGTTACTAAGCAGTGATCACTAAAAAAGTATGAATTTTCATTAAAACAAGTGTGAACATAACTGGGCACAAACTGGGGACCAATCTAGCATGAACTTACACTGCAAATTGAACCCTCTACTAAAAAAATCTATTTAGGCGGGAATTTAAAAAAAAAAATGAATAATGTTTTATTAAACAACATCATCATCATCATCATCAGCCTTTTAGTGTCCATCCTTGGACATAGACCTTTCCCAAGATTTGCCTGACTTCTCTATCTTGGATGTCACAGAGCCAATATTTTCTGAACTTATTTAGTTTGTCAGGCCATCTTATATATTGTTCAGCATTCGAGCCCTGGGGTTCTATGTTTTGAATAGCGATGTCCACCAGCTGTCTGCCATTCTCGCAAAATGACCAGCCCATTGCCATTTGAGTTTTGCAATGGTTCCCATGATATCTAAGACACCTGTTTTTCTCTAATATACTGTGCTGTCTCTCCAAAGCAAACAGAAGGAGACAAATACATTTTTGTTACAATAAATACATTTATACTAAAGCTGGCCTGGTTAGTCACCCAATAGAAATTATCACATGACCAGCATCTTTTGCCAGTAGGCCATGTTGGAGGGGATCGATTGAAGACTTAGAAAAAGGGGAGATCAATTAATAAGTTTCTTCTCTCCTGTTTCCAAAATTCAAGTGAGAATGTTGCCACACACAGATTAAAGGATCAATTTAGCATAAACTTACACAGTGAATTGAACACTCCACTAAAA
>OY735231.1:14489471-14509471 GCA_963457665.1 Thysanoteuthis rhombus | reverse complement strand
ATCCCTATAACCAGGGAAAGCACCATTACAGGTCAGCCTACTTTCCTAATTAAACCAGCAAGTCATAAAAAGTGCATAGATGTTCAAATAACACCTTTAAACTTATCCTTCATTGTGATTGTATGCATGTTTATTCACATTCTTGTTGTTACATAATCTAAGTTTAACAACGATAATGATTTGTAATACTTTGTCTAATAGTGATAAATATAAAAGAAGCAGAAAAATATAATGTTTTAAATGTTGAGTGTTCTCTTCGGACTCCACTATCATTGTCTGAAATTGTCTTTCTCTTTTTTTTCTGTGAATAGTTATTGGTAGAGATATTGTACTTGAATCATAAAGTAAAAGAAATTTCTCTACGTGTGAATTTTGAACTTCATAAATAATGCTCAAGTTATTTGAATTATTCCATCCTCTGAACAAGAATTATCCTAGTTCAGAAAGCCATTTGAGATTATAAGAGGAAGACAATCATTATCATGGAAAAGTAGGTTCAATTCCAGCAGCAGCACATTTCTTTAATTGTTTATTCTATTTGTGCTGTCTAAGCCAAGTGACATATTCTCTGTGTAATAACGGTAGGTTTTTTTCAAAATGTTTCAAATGATATAATGCACTTATTAATATTCAGTTGTTTTATATATCTATTCCTTAATAATATAATTGTCTACATTGAGGAACAATTGTGCAATTTTGGACAGTGAATGAACAATTTCAGATTTGGATATATAGCTGTTATTTGGAATTTCAAATTACCAGTGGGCTGTTTAGCTCAATGGTAAGAGCAGCGCCACCTGAAGGAGGCTGCCGATAGACCGCACGTTCGATTTCTGCAGCAGCCTATTTCTAGTATTTTTTATTCTATTTATCCTGTTTAGGCCAAATGACTGTGATAATGCGAAGTCATTTCTAATAATATATCTTCTGGGTTATGTATCCATTTCTTAATAATATATTTATCATTTTAAACTCTATTTGAAATTAGAGTTTCAAATAATATAATGCATTCAAAAATACATATATATATTTATTTATTCATTTCACTTTACTCTTTACTTTTCCTTGTTGATGCCCATCTCATTTTCATATAGCATGGTTCATCAGTGGATGAGTTCCCTTGACTCTTGTCAACAGTTGTGACATGCCAGTGAAAAAACCTCTGCCGATACAACAGAATGCTGAGAAAAGTGTTCCCCTTGCTTTTATAAGATCTCATCAAGGATACAAATTTCACACTCACACACAAATATGTACACATAGTAAATATGTATATATATATATATATAGAGAGAGAGATGTGCATATATATATATATATATATATATATATATATATATATATATGAAATATGAACTGTAAAGAGTGAGACAGACTTGAGAGTAAAGTGCTCAGAGGTAAGGTTTATTAATCCTTAGATGTTAATGGTCCAGACATGTTTCGGGATTTTTTCTCATCTTCAGTGGTGTGTGCTGTGTGAGTATGTGTATTTAGGGTTTAAAGTTTCCATGTGGAACCAGAGTCCACTATCAGGAGCTTTGCCTTGTGGGTAAAATATCTTATAAAAGCTGCTGAAGGCATCCTGCTGTGTGAGAGAAAGTCTAGCTAGTGATATAGTCTTTGGTTAAGCAGCAGCAAAATCCACCTTAGCCAGTTATACCACTTGTCCAAATTATATATATATATATATATATATATATATATATATATATCAGTTGTACATAGTGTTTTGTATGGTAGTGCTGTATGCTATGGATGCAATACATCATCTTGGTTTTCTTGTATATATACATATGAGTCTATGAATGTGCATACATTCATGGATACATATATGTACATTTGAGTTATGTACATAGATGCATTTATGTATATTTATGTGATATATGGTGCTTTGTATTGCTGGGTGCTACAGATGTGCAAGATCATTTCATTTCAGTCTACAGAAGTAATGGACAGTTAAAGCTTTTTGGCACAATGCAGGGAAAGTGGTCCTGACTGTAGAAACTGGAGAATTAAGGAAAAACAGAATTTGTTTTAGATAATATCATAAGCAAATGATAGTATCCAATCCAAATTTTGTTTTTCTTTCATTGATTCTCTTATTTTTTTCTTACTTGTTTGATATTTGTAACATCGAATGAGTGAGGGTGTAAAACTTTAGAATTTACAATCGGGACCACCTTCCCTACATTATATCAAAAAGGTTTTCACGGTCCGTTACTTTTTGAAGACACTAAAACATTTTTGCATTTTTGTGAACAGAGCACACCCAAGATACAAAGCACTGTACATCAATAATATATATATATATGTATATATATATATATATGCATTTATGTATATATCCACACACTCATATATATGAATCTATAAAAGTATACACACACACACACACATGGAAACCAAGATGATAAATTGCCATGTTTTGAGTTTTTCTATTCATCTCGTATTGCTATTAAAGCTGCAGTTGCCAGTTCATTTTTTTTTATCTTTTCATTTGTTATGTTACATACCAATTATGCCATTGCAAACAAGAAAGAGAAATTTTCCCTTTTATTTCACTGAAACATCTTTTTTTTTTCAATTTGACTGGATTACCTCCCTTGTCTTCCCTCTTCAAACCACTAAATTGTCTCCCTATTGCCTTTATGTATATCCCACAGCACATCAATTATAGACACTAATCAATACACAATCATCTTGTGATTATGTTGTTGTCATTGTTATTGTTTTCGGTTTATTCTCTCCAACATGAATTGTGCCAGAAAATATTTTTCTTGAGTAGATTGGTGAATAATCTATACATCGTTTTGTGTCATTCTCGAGTAAGCGTGCAGCTGGAGCAGGAACGATAATGAATTATATATGTATATACATCTTCTTCCTTCACCTCAGTAGCATTATGCAGTGGTGTGGTGCTAAGAGAAAAAAAAAGAGAGGGAATGTAGGGTTGCCTGCTCTCAGGGAATTGAGGAGCTTCAAGACCCCTTCCCATCTCCTGAGAAAATTTTGGAAATTTAGCTAATTTCAGAGATGTTTTGAGGTTATATGGGATTAGTATTTGGATATACAAGGACTAATTTTTTTATCAGTGAATGGTTCGAATCGAGAATGTTAGTTGCGTATAGATAGTAAGGGAATGCCATTCTCCCTCCCCAAAAGTAAGAGAACACTGTTTCCATGCATTCTCACAACATCACATAACTCACATATGGCTCTCAAAATATTGACAAAACTTTGAACATTGAAACAAGGTGTGTCCAAAAAGTCGTTTGGAATCTCGAGAACTGGTTGCGCAACCTTGATGCTACTAGAAAACCAACCAGAAAGGTCATTACTGCGCATGCAAGAACAGATATTTCTTGTGGGGTTATTCAGTCGGTAGAGAAACATCATAAAGTGTACTAGAGTACCGTATGACCCATTCACAATGACCGAGCAAAAAATTCTCCATGTCTCATGTAGAGACTTTCAGCAAATCCTAAAGACATCAGGCTTTCCAGCCAATGAATGAGATTAATCCCATTAATCCTAAAGAGAAGGGTATATAACCAATGCATCCACCCAATAGTCACTTATGGAGCTGAAACATGGAACTTAACCAAGAGACAGACCCGTAAATTGAGAACCATGCAACATGCACATGAAAGAATAATGCTGGGCCTCACATGGAGAGACCACAAGACAGCACAGTACATCCAAGAAAACACAAGAGTTAGGGACATCATAGAATCCATTAAAAATCTCAAAAGGCAGTGGGCTGGCCATGTTGCAAGAATGTCGGACAACCGATGGACATCACAACTCATGACATGGATCCCCTGAGATCACATGCACAACCGAGGCCGGCAGAATAATAGATGGAGAAACGAACTAGACAAGTTCAGGAAGTACTGGCTCCGTGACGCCCATGATAGGGAAGTGTGGCAAATCCTGGGGAAGTTTATGTCCAACGACGGACGTTAAAAGACTGATGATGATGATGAACCAGGCAGCTGATAACAATCCCAAAAGAAGACTTTGCAGACTATTTTGAAAAGTGTGTGACGTCCCAAGAGGATAACTCCGAAGGAGACTAAGGTATCATTGCCCAAGGTAGGCTATTTATGAATTAATATGAGATGGCTGGATTTCCAGACAAACCTTATAGTACTGTAAGAAACAGTCAACCAAAACTGTCACTGAAACTGTTAGCATAAGTTTCTTCAGTATTCAAGTTTGTCTGGCTGGGTGGTTAGCTGGCTGGCTGTGTATATATGAATGACATGTACAGGCAGCCATCAATGGAGTTAGAGGGCTGAAAATTCAAACATGTATCCTTTATTGTATCTAGAAAAAAATGGTCTTTTCATTTTTAACTTTTCAGTGGGGTTTCAATTTGCAATGTAAGTTCAAGCCAAATTGAGCCCTTGGTTTATGTCCAACAGCATTCACATTTGTTTTGTTTTTTTCATTTCAATTTTTTAGTGATCGCTACCCATCAAAAATGAGAGGGGTTTCAATGTAAGTTAATGCTAAATTGATTCTTTAGTTTTTGGCTGGAAGTATTCACTTTCTTTCTTTGGAGATTCAGATTTTTAGTGATCACTGTCCATCAAAAAACAAAAGAAATAAATTATCCATTGATCACCAGTTTTTTCAATTTTTCAATTGATTACCCCCAACATGGCATGCTGCCAAAAATGGTTGTCCAAATTATGGTTTCTATTGAGTGACTAAGCAGAGCTGATTCTTTTACAAATTGAACTATCTAACTTATGGTACAATCTTTCTTCCCAAACAGCATGTTACTCTTCCCAGTGTTCATTAGCAGCTATCTTCAAAAAGAATATAGATATATAAATTAACTTCTGTATTGATTGATCTTGTAAGAAAAGGAATGGATAAGTAATCACTTCCCATACTTTTGATCTTGGTTCAGACTTTTGTTTCAGCTCAAATCTTTTATAGGTTTGTGATTGGCTATTTTCTGATCTCAGCAGGTGGGTTCAAGAGAATGACCCAACAATGAGAATAATTAATACCCTCGGCTTTTAATTAATAATTTGAAATGCCAATCAAAGAACTTTTCTTGGAAGAGACATAAAGCCTATGGGATTTCTTTCTTGATACTTACGTGTTATTCAGGAGGCGTGAGGTAGCTTGATGGTCATCAGCAGGGAAAATAAATACAGCGAACCAAGTTCAAATTCTTGCTAAGGCTTTACAACATTATTTGACACCCCAAAGCAGCTTTGCATTGACTTAAATTCCCCTTGGGGGCCCTGGTTGGTAGAGAGGATTGTGGATGAGCGGTCACTTGGGCAAACCACTCTCCTATGACTAATTTTTGTGTCCAGGGAGTAAGAGGAAAAATTGGTGAACCAACTTTGAATTCCTGTTGCGGTATTTTGCAAGCACTTTGCATTAATGCTTTTGGAAAAAGCATAAATCCACTTCCCAGGTCCCCATCTATTAGTGAAATGAAAGGCCAGATAGAGTCCTTGAGCCCTGTAAGTCAGTCTATCTAAACCAGCGATGATGAACCAATGATATGTGAAAAATGTCATAGATTTTTAGGTGACACGCAATGAACTTCAAATGTTTTTGAATTAGTTTGTTATCCTGTTTCTAGAAGTATATTCTGAAATTTCAAGTTATTTTATCAAACCAAGCTAAATCAAATTAATTAATTTTAATTAATTAAATTAAGTTTTATAAATACATTAGAAAAATAAGTTGTTTATCTGTGAACATTTACATCAAATTAAAATACTTGTAGGAAACATCCTGGGTTTATCCAAAAAATTAAAATTATGATACACAGTGTGAAAGAGGTTCATTACCACTGATTTAAGATAAGGTTACTTGATCAAAAACTTACAGCTTGGATGTCTCAGCTTGCCAAACAACAGAAGAAGGGTATCAAACCTGAAGAGTGAGCTCAGTCTGCATGAGCTGATCTCTGCTTTGAAAAAAGTCAAGTGCATATGAGATATATTTGTCTCTACCTGATCTTTGCATGTGAAGAATGAGCCAACAATGTTGATTTGTGATGGGAAAACATTATCTATCAAGACATTTCCTGTTTCAGGAATGGCATGGTAGGATCTCTTGGAATAATGGTAGAGTTGACCATTATCAATTTTTTTTACTAGTATTTCCTTCATCTCAATTCAGAAATGTCAACTGTAACTGTCATCAAATGTGTCAACAAAGGTTTCCTCAGTTTTTTAGCTAATCTAACTGGCTTACTGGATGGCTTTGTGTCATATGTACAAGACGCACCTATGTCATGGAAAAACTATTTTTCGTTTCATGAAAATTCTTATCCAAAATAGGTATTTAGAGGGGGATCAATATATTACATAAGTTTAGATTAAAGTGATCCCTTAGTAGTGTCCACCTGTTTATAGAAAATTTAGACTTTTCATTGATTATTTCCCAACGAAAGGTGAGAGAAGTAACTTATTTATTGATCACCTTTTTTTCCAATTTCTTGACTTATCGCCCCTAATACTGTATGCTGTCAAAAGACGTAGGTTGCATGACAGTTTCTATCAAGTGACTAACCAGACTTGTCATGATTTTACCTTTTATCATTATTTTTTTATAGAGCTTATTTTTCTACCGTTTTCTGAAATCTCACAGAAACTTAAATACAATTTTCAAGGCACTTTAATCGGGCAAAAGACTTTGATTTGAAAACCCTTCAGTGTTTTTACAGAAAGATAAAAAATAAGAATATAACTGGAAAAAAAACCCTGTACTCCTCACAAATTCAATGAATCTTTCCCTTGCACAAGTAGAATAGAGTAACTTTTTAACATAACTTGGAAAACTTATATGAGAAACTTTTATTTCTTTTTTTTCTTCAAATCTACTTTTTCATTCTTTATGCTTTGTTTTTTTTTTTTTTAATTAGTCCCGTAATTTGGACAAATTTGCTATCAACAAACAAAACTTGTTTATTTTTTCAAGTGTAAATAAACAACTGAACAATTTGCCAAATTAGAGAAATAAAACTTTACCGAAATCTGACTTTGACAAAAAAATTTTTTGGTGAGATTAGCCATATCCTTCCCGACTTGAACAGCATTTTCTTTAACCAGCCAACATTTCTACTCGGATTCTGTCTAATTAGTTTAAGGTTACACAATCCGATTATCCCCACATTTTTTGCAAGAGTCAAAAATTCAATACAATCATTTGATCCTTTACTTGTGTTTCAAGAAGTCATAAATTAGTTTGTATCAACTTCTGCTTGTGTAAGGAAAACCATTTTTTGTTGCTTTTTGTGCTTGGAGTCTCTTGACTCTCTGTAAATCTCTGAAATTCCTTTTTTCTTTGTTATTTTTTCATTCCTTCATTTGTTTGGGTGCGTAGGAAACTTCAGAGAATAACAGAAACGGGGCTCAATGGTTTTTACAGATTTTCACTTAGCCCTTGTTGTACAACCATTTTTAGAGACCAAAACTGTTACCCAAACATAGGTTTCTTCAGTTTTGAAGTTGGTCTCTCCGGCTGGCTGGCTGGCTCGTTATCTATGTACCATACCCACAAACTGCACCAATCTAAACATTTATTCCTTATTATGTTAGGAAAATTTTTTTTCCCAAATTCCTCCTCTAAACATACTTTTACAAGGGGAGGTTGACTTTGCAAAGTAAGTTTATGCTAATTTGTTCTTTCAGTTTGTCTCTCATAACGTTCATTCTTGTTTTTTGAAAATTCAGACATTTTTAGTGATCACTTGAGTAACTTATTCATTGATCACCCTTTTTCCAATTTTTCGATTGATCACCCCAAACATGGCGTGCCAAAAGACATTGATCACATGACTAATCAGATCAGCCTATATTTTTAAAGTTCTCATAAATGTTAAACTCCATTTTTTCAATACTGTATGTTATATCAGGAATATCACTTTTTTAACATTGTATGCTTATATTAATGTACTGATATCTAGTAGGTAAAAAACTCTTTTTTAGTTTATAATATGGGATGCATTGTTTTAACATTTGCAAATAACTGTTATTACTATCTCTATAATTCATTGCATATTTCTCACATTTTTTACATCATCGTTTTTGAACTTCGAAATTAAAATTTTTCTTTTTTTTCTTTTAATTGTACTTTTTAAAAAATGCTTCCATTACTTTAACAGTTTCTTATTCATTCAAAATTAGAAATTTGAATTTATCAAATAATTCTTCATTTTCTCAAAAAAAAATCTATGATATATATAATTTTTCTCTAGAGTTTTAATTTCTAGTAGTACGGAAAGAGGATTCCAATTTGACTTCTAACATTTGTCTCTGAATTTTAGTTTAATTTAAGTTTTATTTTGATTTGCTAAAATAAAGACAATACTGTTGACAATTGAACAGCAATTGTACAAATTTTGATAGGAGTTCATATCTATCCACACATTATTTTATCAACAAAATTTTCATTTAAATTTCAATAGATACTCAAAGTTTTTTTGGGAAATGCATTTTTTATCAAACTTGTAACGCATCATCGTAGCCCAGAAATGGCCGGACCAACCAACCAGCTAAGTGTGCTACATAATCTTTTCTATTTTCTTGTGCATGTGTGTATGGGGGTTGTTTTGTCATGTCACATTTTGGCGGCTACAGCCTTATAATATATTGCACGAGTATACCATCAGACAACACCTAAAAACGGTATTTTTTTTTTTTTTTTTAAATGCCTGTTTTGGTCTCAATGGTCATTTTGATTGAACAATGCTCAAATCTTGTTCTGGTATTTTTAGATAATTTTATGTAAAAGACCTATTTTTTTAAGATAATTTTTTCAGATGATTAGTTTTGGTACACGTGCTGGCTATGGTGATTCATTTATGCAAAATATGGGTATTCCATCTTATTTTTTCTAATGATCTCTAACATTATTATTTATCTGTTTGGCTGATCTTCCAAACTTCTGGGGTCCAAGAGCTTGTTCAATTGGCAGACCTTTCAAAAGTCTGGGGTCCATAAGGAAATCAATTTAAATAAAAGGGGTAATTAGTAATGAAAAGCTTGAAACCACTGGTTTAGATATACATCAAAGATTGCCACAGATTATTTACAATGAAATAACTAATATTCTAATTTAATTCATTGTAAAAAAAAAAAATTTTGAATGAAATGATATTTTAGCGAGATAGATGTTGACAATTAAAGTCACATTTAATTCTTTTATGTAATATATTTTCTAGTTTTAGATGTATGTCTGGTGAATCTAGACGCTTGGTGTTTAGATATTTTCTGTGTCAATTTTAGATGTAAACTTGAAAATGAATTTGTTTTGGTAATTGAAATTTATTTAAAAGAATTGTTAATAATATAAGCAACAAAATATTTTTTCATTTTACTCCAGTCTTAATCGTCTTTAATCAAATGTTTGAATAAATCTTAAAACAGGTCTGGTTATGTACTAAATAGAAACGGTCATGTGACCAAGGTCTTTTGACAGCACGCTGTGTTGGGGATGATCAAGTAATTTGGGAAAAGGGTTAATCAATATATAATTCAGTTCTCTCACTTTTTGTTTTATGGTGATGACTAAAAAAATGTCCGAATTTTCAGAAAAAAAAACTATTGTGATATCTTCTTGATACAAACTAAGAACCCCCAAAATGAACCCCCGACTAAAAACCTATCGAAAATTTTCAAAAACAGAAGAAAAACCATTTTCAGTAGATGTAATAAGGAGTGAATGCTTGATCTTTCAAGTCCTCTAGCTCCACTGGTTCAGTCTGGATGTGTGATACATGCATACGTAACCAGCCAGACCGAATAAAAAACTGAAGAAACCTATAGTGACAATGTTCATTTTTCAAACTATCATGGATCAAAACTGATTCCATTTAGCAATGGCTTAGAAACGATTGAATGCCTCAGTTTTGATATCAACTGTAAATGATGTCACCTCCTCAATGATGTTCAAAACTATCATTGAATGGTTTTATCATGATAAGTCCGAACAAAAATCTCTATCTTAAATATTCTTATATATTGTATCATTATGTTTTTTGTATCAAAATAAATGTCTCTATGAACAAACTATTTCTATTCTTCAGATCTCATATGATTTCAATATGGTAGGCCCAAAATTATAAGTAGCATAAGGCTGATTGTGATCTCAATCTATCCCTCTATATATATAGCTACAAATGTGTATATGTATACATGAATGTATAATCTTTTTGTTTTCTGTAAGACTTGAATTGTAAGTCATTTGTTTCATCTTTCAATCTTTATCCACATTATCCCAAGAACATACATACATACATACATACATACATACATACATACATACATACGCATGCTCACATTATATACATTTGGCCTTGTGCCAGACTAAAGCAAGTTGATAGATGAGAATAGACTGGAATAGACAGATTGATATGAGCAGAGATAGATGTGAACCAAGTAACAGATAGATAGATAGATAGATAGATAGATAGATAGATAGATAGACAGATAGATCTGAACAGATTGAGATAGATTGATAAATAGATAAATAGATTTGAACAGACTGATAGATACATCGATAGATGGATTTGAACAGACTGACAGATTGATAGATAGATAGATAGATAGATAGATCTGAACAGATTGAGATAGATAAATTGATAGATAGATTTGAACAGACTGATAGAGTGATCGATAGATAGTATGATAGATCTGAACAGACTAAGATAGATATATAGATCTGAACAGAGATAGATAAACATTGTTGAAGTGGCACCGAACAAAATCAGTCACACGATCAGTTTGATTCGCCGTCTGTAAGCATCGCAACAACCACTAAATACATAAACATAGAAATCCATAAATAGAAGCCTGAATTCACACACAACCTCCATTGATTCATTAAACAATATAAATTCAATACATTCATAATTAACAATAAATCATTAAATTGTTCATCACTCAATCATGTTTGGAGACTTTCACAAATGATTATCTTTGCCCAACAAAATTTGTTAATCGATAGATTGAATTTTTTATTTATCTCGTACTCTCGGCAATAAATAAATATCAAATTATCTTGCCTTTTAGCCATAAACTATCAAGATGAAGCAATGTCAAAAAGTAATGCAATTATCATTACCCAATAATCTTTGATGAATTGAATTATAAATCGTGCAAGAGGAAAAACGAATAAAAAAAGATTTCATTTTAAAACTGAAAATTCAGTTTATGGAATGTTAAATGCAACATTCCTCCAATTCTTGCTCGAATGGTTCTGAAAAATGAAGTCTACGATGCCTGAAGGATGTAGGTATTTACAAATCTGGGGAAAGTCTGGTAAAAGGCTAAAATACAAGAGCATGAGGTATATATATATATATATATATATATATAATGTGTACTGTACAGAGTGAGACAGACTCGGGAGTGAGGTGTTTGGAGGTGAGGTTTATTAATCCTTATAAGTAAATCTTATACACATATATATATATAATGCTCCTCTATTCAGGGTTGAGCACTCTTTAAGTGTGGTAACTCATCCATTGTAAGCTTATGCAATGCTCTTCCATAGGAATAGAGCACTCTGGTGGATTGTGCGTAAAATGAATATATCACTTAAATTCTGCTTTACTGACCGCCCTGTCCAGAGGTAGGATATCAGCCTCTGGATCCAATGTGAGGGTTTCAATTCTGCCTCGTGGTACTGGATGGAATAAAGTCTATAGCCACGCTGAAGAGATGTAATACATCGCAACAGCTGTCTGTGGATGACACAATAAATAATTAATATATGTATATATATGTATGTATTATTAAGAAATGGATGTATGATCCAACAAAATGATTATAAATTACGTTTTATCATACGGAAATTCATATTTGAAATGATCCCCCATTATTCCACGGTGAATGTATCACTTGGCCTAGACAATGTAAATAGAATGAACAATTAGAGAAAATGGGACTGCTATATATACGATAATAAATCTCTACTCTAAATCAGCTTAATATTTAATGTTGGATGTATCAAGTACTTGTTGAAATAAACATCAGCTATTGTATTGTATTATAATATATCATATTATATCATACTATATTCCTGATTCGTATTGTGTATACATATCAAATACACAGGTGTATACTTGAAGTTGATATTTATTTAAAGAAGTTTCAATGTATAAACAGAGATAAGATTAATTATAAGATAAATAAAACCAGCAATTTACTGTTACTAATAACATAATTTTCTAGTGGTAATGGAAGAATGGTTCAACAGCCATATATATATGTACACATATATATATATATATATATATATATATATATATATATTGGCATGTTGGGGATGATTAATAAAAAAAACTGGGAAAAAGGATGATCAATGAACAAGTTACTTATTTCGCCTTCTGTTGGATCACTAAGAAGCCCAAATTTAAAAAAAAAACAATTTTGTGTAAACTTACATTGTAAATTGAACTTACTCTTGGAGGAAATTTAAAGGAAAAAAGAACGGTTTTCAGCCCTCCAGTTCCATTCGTGTGGTCTGTACGTTAAATAGATAAATAGATAATCAACCAGAAAGAATCACTTAAAAACTCAAGAAACCTATCTTCACAATTTCAGTTGATGGTTTCTAATATTCAAAATAAGCCAGGTTGCTGCAGGATCAAACTCTACTCCAACTTCTATTCTGACCAAAGATGATTACTGTAACTTTTGTATTGCTTACATAATAAATAAAAAATAATAAAAATACATATTTTTTTGCAAAAATGCATTCATTTATTAAAATGTGTGTATCAGTATAAAGAATTTTTTTTTGATATTCAAAACTTGACAATACAGCTCAGTCAGTAAAACAGCCTCTTGACAATCTGTTAGTCATGAGTTTAAATCACAGTAAGGGAATGTAATTTTAAACGTTGGTTTATATGCCTGATTTTGGTGAGGATTGTTCTCATCATTTTTGTTCTTGGTACAGTAGGAAAATAAACAGAACTCCAGTTTTGGAGTTTGACATAAGTCCTGATCAAATTGCTGCCTTGGATTTGTATAAAGAAAGAAATTATTTGCCAATAAATAGAGGAAGAAATCACTACTCTGGGCCCCTATATAAGCTTCCTCCTAGGGCCAATCATTATTGATTATGGGTGAAATCAAACCAGACCATGTCTCTTAAGAATAGTCCTCACTTTACCAAACAGAAAATTGGCTTATAAGCCTCAAGTCAGAACAGTTCCTGATATGAAGTTTTAATTATTCGTTGCATTACTCGGTGAAGATTGATGTTGTCCAAGCCATGATGTATTGTCAATGAAGACAATGCACAAACCTGCATTGTCCGATAATTTCACACCACTGTCCGATAGAATGCCTGTGCCAATACGCAATTTCAATCACTGTCTGGAGTAATTAATTCTTGTTGGATTCTGGCACCTCCTTAATAAGGAACTGTCAGTATATCTATACTAATATTCAAGCTTTCTGTTTGTTTGTTTGTTTATTGGTTTGCACTCTTTGAGTCTTACGTTCGTTTGGTTGTATGTTTGTTTGTCTGTGCCTCCCTCACGCTAAAACTACAAGGCCCATTGACCTTATATTAGGTTGAAAGATGCACTAAATATTAATTTGTGATATAAGCTATGTGAGGTTGTTGTCAGTGGTCATTCAAGTTCACTTAAGGTCATTTCTGGTCATTTCTAAAAGTGATGGCCACAATATCAACTTGCCTTCCAATTTTTTTCTTTTTTTTTGGCACATGATTTTCTTACTTTCTTTTTTTCTTTCTTCCTGTCTTTGGCCTTCCTTTGCTCATTTTCTTTCTTTCTTTCTTCAATTGATAGCTCGTTTATCTTCACCTTATTCATTCATTCTTACTGATTTTTGCCCTTTCTTTCTTTTATTTTTTGCTTTTTTATCATTCATTCTTCCATTTTTGCCTTTTTTTATTGATTGCCTGTTCACCTTTCTTTCTTTTTTCATTCTTTCTTTCTTTTATTACTAGCTTATTCATCTTTCTTTTCATTCTTTCTTTCCTTTTATATTTCTTTTATTGTTTGCTTATTAATCCTTCTTTAAGGAACTGTCAACAAGAACTGCAAATATTGGTTTCTTCAGCAGGCTAGCTGACTGGTTATGTATGTATTCATCACATATTTATTACTAAAATGCTTCTTGTTGATATAATATCTACAAAAAGCATTTTTTCTCGTAGACACCTCCATGGAATAGGTTTTTAGTGGTGGGTTCAATTAGCAATGTAAGTTCATACTAAATTGATCTCTTAATTCATGATTGGCAGCATTCATGCTTGTTTTTTTGAAAACTCATTTTCTTAGTAATCACTGACCATTTGAGTAACTCATTCAGTCATCGACCCCTTTTTTCCAAGTTTTCAATTGATCTCCCCCAACACGGCGTGCTGTCAAAAGACATTAGTCAAATGAAGGTTTTCGTTGAGAGGTTAACCAGATGTGTTTTGTCTGTTGCAATCAAGGTTATTGAGGAATCTATTTGGTTTTAATGAAGAACGAAAAGCCAAGAATAACTTATTGATAATTGGAAAAATTGATTGGAGACGACAATTCTCAGTTATATTTGCATAACTACTGATACAACAATACAACATTAATAAAGATAATGGCACTTTTAAATCTCTAAAAAAACCTTCAAACAAAACTGTCATCCAAACTATCAACACAGGTTTCTCCAGTTTTTAAACTGGTCTGGCTGGCTAGCTATAAATGTATAATGTGTGCAGGCTGCTCTGATGGAGCTAGAGGGCTAACAACAATCAACATTTATTCCTTATTATATGGATATTGCTACTCATGACATGGATGCCCAGAGTTCACATGTGCAACCAAGGCTGGCAGAGTATTAGATGGAGAGACGAGCTAGACAAATTCAGAAAGTATTGGCCCCGTGGCGAATCCTAGGGAAGGTCTGTGTCCAACAACGGACGTTGATGATGATGATGATATTTAGAAAAGAAACATTTGAGTTTTTTTTAAATTTTCTCCCATAAAAGGGTTTTTAGTGTGGAGTTACTTTGTGTCCGAAGGCAGAGAAAAAACAATACACTTTTTTGTTTTTTAAAAATCCCCTTCACCCCCAAGTAGATGTTCAGTGAATGGTTCAATTTGCATTGTAAATTTATACTAAATTGATCCCTTAGTTTGTGCCATGCTTGTTTTTTTGAAAATTCTGACATTTTTAGTAATCATTACCCAATAAAAGGCAAAGGAAATAACTTATTAATTGATCCCCTATTTTTCCAATATTATGATTGATCACGCCCAACATTTATGTATTTTCATATAGGAGGTACGTGCTAGCCGTGTGATTAAGGGCACGGAGAAGGGACAAAGCGAGCTGAGTTTATGTTCATTTCATTCTAGAACCCTTGAGAAAGTCAGGAATCCATCTCTCTTAAGCATGGGTAAAATCAGTAAGTCTATTTTCACATTTCACAAACAGTGGTGTAAATAGGACGTTGATATGTGGAGCCCAAGTAAGGTCCTACTTACATTTTTTTATCATGATCATTTTCTCCATTCAAGCCAAATGTTATGCTTTTCTTTCTATGGGAGAATTGAAAGGATTTATGTTTAAATTAGCTGAATCCCAGACTATTTCCAGCTAGTATGTATATGTATATGTGTATATTGAACAGAAAGTAAAGGTTCAATTTAGCATTAGAGTCACATCATAGATTGAACGACACCTCTAAATCCCTTAAAGAAATTCTTTCCTAAAATCTTCTTACTTTAAATCATCACCCTTGGTCCGTTGAATATGCATACCAAATTGCCAAATTTAAGTGATCTGTGCCACTGTTTAAGCCCCACCCCATAAACATTAGCACAGTGCAACTAAAGAAAGGACTTTCTTCATGCATAAAATTGACACTCTTCCAGGGGACTACTCAGTCTCCAAGTATCCAGCCATTTAATATTAACAAAAAATCACATCTCTGCCTCCCTTTAAAATGCCCCCTTTTCAAATAACACATACTTTCCCTTCCATTTTTCAAAACAGTCTACAAAATCTTCTTTCTAGATAGCCATCAGCTGTCTTGGTACATCTTGATCAAGTCAAAAATCTCCCCTCCAATATTGATTTTAGCTTCGAGAAAAGCAAGAGAGTCAAATCTGGATTGTTAGGTAGGGAGTGAAAAACTTGGGAGATGAAACTTTTTTGAGGAAAAGAATTATACAATACGTGAAGAATGGTTCTGTCATTGTCATTCAGTCACACAAAAAACAAGCTTACTCAATCGCATCTAATTGAAGACTGAGTAACCCCATGGAAGAGGAAGGTTCCCTCAAACTGTTTACCAAATTACATCAAATCACGCATCTGTCAAGTTTAAATGAGAATATCTGAACAGAGAGAAAGAGGAAAATAAGGGGATCTCTCCCAGGAAATTTTGAAAATCATGTATCCAAAATTTGCTACAATTGTATTTCAAAGCATATCAGCTGGTGAAATTAATTGTTGGCTTGAAGTCTGCTTGGAACAGCAATTGGAAATAAAAATATATTCAAGAATATTTTGAGAATATATAACTATTTCATCATTAATAATGTCGCTGAATGTGGACTGAAAGTTTACCTCGCGTACATAAGATTGGTTTTCTATCAGAAATCCAAACTGATTTAATAAATCCAAATAATCTAATGCTTTTTAAAAAATACATGAATATATATATATATATATATATATATATATATATACTGATGTAAAAATCAGTAATTCAATGTCTGATGTGTGATGGGTTCATTTCATAAAATGCTCTATACATTCAACATTAAGTTAAAATAGAGCTTTAAACATGGTGAAATAATGGGTTCACTACAAAAAACATGTTTATGTACCTGCCCATTTGGAGCTTCTTCAGAGAAGATTATTTGACATTTTGTAAAGAAGGTATGTGTTCATAGTTGTATTTTTTCTGCTCACAGAAAAGATCTCTCTGAAGAAAAAATTTTTTACTGTGAGCGAGCCGAGAAATACAACCAAATATACACACCAAGGTACAAATCAATAATTCAATATGAGCTAGGTTTTTTTTCACAAAGTGTTCTATACGTTCAACCTTTTTTATGAGACATGTAAAGTTATCAAATATCAAAAATTCTTCAACAAGTGTGGTGTTTCCTTACTTTTTACTTACCTTTATTGGACCCTTTCATGGAATAGTAGTACCCTTCTATTTCTCTCTATCTCTCTCTCTCTCTCTCTCTATATATATATATATATATATATATATATATTATTATGTCATCCACTGACAGCTGTTTCAATGTATTACATCTCTTCAGTGTGGCTATAGACTTTCCATTATCCAACCCAGTACTGCGAGGCAGAATTGAAACCTTCACTTCTGACCCATAGGCCGATATCCTACCTCTGGACTACGGAACTGGACAGGCAGCTTTATATTTAAATTACACAGAAATCCCTAATCCACCAGAATGCTCAATTCCTATAGAAGAGCATTGATATATATATATTTATATTTATATAAATATATACATATATATATATATATAAATATATATATATATATAGATATATAGATATATATATATATATATATATATATATATATATATATAGATATATAGATATATATATATAGATATAGATATAGATATAGATATATATATAGATATAGATATATAGATATAGATAGATATGCGTAAATACATGCATAGATAAACTAACTGCCATCTTTTTTCATACTTTTTCCTTTTTAATATTTTTTGGGGGGAACCATTTTTATTTTATGTACTTCTGAGATTTTATATTGCAGGGGGGGCCTTTTATTTTTCTATTCAGATATTTATTTTTCACTTATTTTATAGAAAGAAAGCAAAGAGGTTTGTTTTTTTTCATATCAAGGGTCACTTATTTTTGTTTTTACATTTTTGATCATCTTATTTTCCATTCTCTTTCTTACTTCTTGTATCTATTTTTTTCCCTTGAATGTTTTTTTTTTTTTCACCTTTTATGCTTTCAGAGAATATATGCTTGTATATCTATTTATGTTTTTGCTTTTGTTCTGTTATGGTTGTTGATGAAAATTTATGTCTGCTATTTGTCTCCTTACTCAATAAAAATTCCATTATTGGTCCAATCAGGAAATGGCAGATCATTTTCTTGAAACACTTTACCATAACCCTCTTCAATCATAATGGCAATTCTATGTTTAATGATTACCGTCTTTTATCATTCATTCTTTAAAGCCAATTTTGATACAATCTGTTCGTGTCTATGTATTTGGGTGCACATATATGAAGAAGAAAGAGAAAAATGAACAACCAATCAAGAATCGAGAGAGGATATCCAAAGACGAACCTGGTTAGTCACTCTAAAGAAACTGTCACATGACCAACGTCTCTTAAAAGCATGCCATGCTGGGGTTGATCAATTAAGAATTTGGGAAAAGGGATGATCAATAAATGAATTTCTGCTCAAGACTTTTGTTGGCAAGTGATCACTAAAAATGTTTGAATTTTCAAAAAAATGAAAATGACACAAAATCAGGGATCAATTTAGCATAAACTTGCATTAAAAGTTGAATATCCTACATGAGAACACATAAGGGGGAATTAAAAAAAACTAAACATTTTTTCTAGACATAATAAAGATGAAGTATTGAAATTTTCAGCCCTCTAGCATCTTGAAACTGAGCATAGTCAGCCAGCCAGCTGGACAAGCTTGAAAACTGAAGAAACCTGTATTGACAGTTTTGGTTGACGGTTTCTAATTTGCAACTTTGGAATCTTGAATCATTGCATGAATTTCTAGATGTTATTCAGGTAAAGAAGAGTTATCATCAGGCATAGAAAAGAATAAATCAACACAAACATAGGTACATTAAAATAGAGGTGTAGATTTGGGTAAGATTTACAAGCTTTGAACTAGGTATAAGCAGACTGCCAAGACTGTTTATGTTTACTTCTGCATTAATGCCCTGAAGAAAGGCATGAATCCATTTTTTTCATAGCTACTGGTTAATTGCTCTTCAGTTGTAGCTCTTCAGTCCTTCTAAGACAGTTCATCTAAGACAGGGGATCTTAATCTTTATTGTCCCATCTACCCTTGGCAACTTTTCAAAAGTAAATTTACTCCTACCCTGTTTTGTTCAGTCATTTAAGTTTAATTCTGAAAATGCTGTTTTTAGATTTGAAAATACTATTTTTAACATTATTAGTCCAAGTTCAAATCACAATATAAATAGCTAACAGCAATGTTATTTAGGGATTCATAATCCAAAAAAATATGTGCAAATCCAGAAAGCAAATTTATCCCCTGGTTAGGCAAAATTTATCCCCCAGGATTAAATTTACCTCAGATTAAAAAACCATGATCTAAGAGACCTTCTCTGTCAGAAAAATCTTACAGCTATGTAGTTGCTATGGCTGGTCCCAAGCCCAGGAAAGGAGTTCAGGTGGGCACGTTGTAAAACCTACTTGCTACTGAAACCATTGTAGCTCTAGCCCTTTGAGGAATCTAAAAGAAATAATTTAAAAAGGGTAACAAAAAAAGCTTTATGATGAAGAAAGCATTTAGATTATGCAACTAATATTCATTTTTCAACATAATCTCCTTTCTTGTCAATTTACTTAATTCAGTATTTAATTTTAATCACATCGATCAAACATTACAAAATGATAATTTCAGATCAAAAATCAAGTTAATGGCTACAGACCTATTGATTCACCTTTTTAAGGAAAAAGTCTGAAAGTGGTCTGGTTAGTCACTCATTAGAAAGCATCAGGTGACCAACATCTTTTGGCTGTATGCTGAGGGTGATCTATTACAAAAACTCAAAAAGGTTACTTCTCTTATCTTTTGTCTGGTAGTGATCACTAAAAAATCTGAATTTTCAAAAAACAAACATGGATGCTGCTGGACTCAAAGTAAAGGATCGATTTAGTATAAACTTACATTACAAATTGAGCCCCAATTAAAAACCCACTATGGAAAGGGGATTAAAAAATAGTAAGGGATAAATGTTGA
>OY735231.1:14466971-14486971 GCA_963457665.1 Thysanoteuthis rhombus | reverse complement strand
TCTAAACATTTTTCATGCGGATTCTTTTTCATTTCTTCTCTTAATTCTTTTGATTTCTTTTCTTTTATTGTTTGTTCTCTTCCATTAGGAAATTTTTTCTCTATTTTTCTGGAATTTTCTTTCTTTTCTTTTGAATACTTCTGTCTTATCATTTCTTTTTCTTTCTTTATTTCTCTCCTCATCCTTTTTCTCTTTTTCTTTCTTTCATTCTTTTTCTGAGCTTTTTCAACTTTCTTTTCACTTTTTTGAGAAATTCTCATTTTTATTTTCTAGACTCATGATTTTCTTTCTTTCCTTCCTTCTCACTTCCTATTTTTGACCTTCCTTTACTCATTTTCTATCTTTATTTCTTTCTTTAATTGATAGTTTTAATTATCTTCACTTCATTCATTCTTATTCTTTTTTGTTCTTCCTTCCTTTCTTTCATTGTTTGCCTTTTTATCATTCATTCTTTCTTTCCTTCCTTTTTTTTTATCGATTGCCTATTCATCTTTCTTTTGTCTTTTTTTCTTTTTTTTATTACTTATTCATTCTTCTTTTCTTTCTTTAATTCTTTCTTTCTTCTATAGCTTGCTCAATAATAATTTTTTTCATTCTTCCTTCCCTTCAATATTCATTTTATTGCTTGCTTATTTATCTCTCTTTCAGGAACCATTTTATCAAAACTGTCCTCTAAACTGTCACTAAAACTGCTAATATAGGTTTCTTCAGTTTTGAAGTTGGTGCAGCTGGCTGGTTGACTGGCTATATATGTACCACACTCCTTAATTTATCCAGAAAAAGCATTTTTAACCCCCCCAACTCCGAATAGGTTTTTAGTGCAGGGTCCAATTTACAATGTAAGTTAATGCTAAATTTGTTCCTTACTTGATGTCTAGCAGAGTTCACACTTATTTTTTGAAAATTCAGATTTTCTTTTAATGATCACAGCCCAACAAAAGGAGAGAGAAGTAACTTATTCATTGATCACTCTTTTGTTCACTTTATCAATTGGTTACCCTCAACATGGTATGCTTCAAAAATACGCAGGTTGTATGACGGTTTCTAATGACAGACTAACCAGACCAGTTTTTTTTCTTTTTAATGCTTGCTCATTCATTTTCATTTTTATTTCTTTTTTCTTTTCATTACTCTCCCCTTCATTTTTCTTTCTTTCTTTCTTCCTTTCTTTCTTTTAATCTTGCACCAATCCCAATCTATCTTGGACAATAACTGAATGCCCACACAGTCTGACCTTCACTTCATCATTTCACCTTTCTTGGACAGCACCAAATCCCAATCAGATAAAACCCCAATTGTCCACTTACAAAGATTTGGAAACACCATTGAATTCACTCTTCTTTGAAAACCCTATTAATAAGGCAAATTTCTTGACTTTTGGCCCAACACTTTCACACTGAATAGAACTCACTGTGGTTGGGGTTTATTGTGTTTTTATTCTTAATATCCTACAATATTTGTCTTTTATTAGCACGTTATTACAAACTGACCATGACAGCTTTTTTTATCAACCAAGCACACCAAATAACTTCTTTCACATTTTATGAATGACTAGGTTAAAAAAGAAACAAAAAATTACTTTTCATTCCTATTATATTTGCATTCATTTTATGCAGGACAGGCTCATCCATTAAGTGCGTTTAGGCAGTTGCCTAGGGCACAAAGACCCCATGGGTGCACTTCAAAATGAAAAAATAGTCTTCAGAATACAACCGAGAAGTGCAAATTCTAAGTCTTGCTCAGAGCAACTGAAACCATTGTACAAATTTTAGGTCCTGTCTAGGGGATATGAAACCCTTGTGCTGGCCCTGATTTTACATTATCATATCATAAAGAAAAGAAAAAAAATGGCCATATACAACAATGTTTAAAATGTAGTACTTATTTTCTGGTAGATTCGAAAGGTGATCTTTTTACTCTTGCCTTAATTTGATGAAAACTCAAGGAATTCTCTCTTGTCAAACTCTAGTACAAAGTCTAGAGTTAACTTTGTTTTCTTACTGTAACAAGAACAACAAGGACAATCTTTACCAGTATGAGGTGTGTAAAGCGATATTTAAAACTCACAGTCTCTGTAATGATTTGATCTCATGTCCAACTGATTGTCATGAGGCTGTCTTACTGACTGAGCTAAATTGACAAGTCTGAGATATTGATGAAAATTTATCACGCAGATACAGACGTGCTGATTTCATTCTGATAAATGAATACATTTGTACAAAAAATATATATTTTTATTATTTTTTAATCATCATATATACAATACATAAGTTACAATAATCATCTTCAGTTGGATAGAGGCTGGAGGAGAGTTTGGCCCTTGGTCAGCAAGGCTTCTTTAAATATTAGAAACCATCAGCCAAAACTGTCAACATAGAGTCTCGGATCTTAACAAGATTTATCATATAGATATACATGGACTTATTGCGTTATCATAAATAAATACATTTATATAAAAAATGTTTTTAGATTTTTTATTACATATACAATACAAGTTGAAATAAATAGGATTTTTATTGTCAAAATTAGAAAAAACCAGGTAGATAAAAGGCTGATTTGGCAACATCAAATATAGTTTACCCTATACTGCATATTTTTATCATTGTTGTTTTTTAACAATTCCCATATCATAATGCAACTTGGGCCATTCGCTACTGATTGGTTTCTGTACAAATGGCAAAATGTTTCATTAGAGGAGACAGAAAAATTGAACTGAAGGAAGAGCCTGTTATCCTTTAAAGAAATCAGAGGGTTTTCTCTTTCCCACATAAATTTTTGATTACAAGCTTTACTAAAGCGGCGTTTGGATTAGGGCCTTAAATCTCAATTCTACAAGCAACACTAAACTAAAAGCAAAAGTACTTTCTAGTAACTAAAAACAACTGCTAAGCAATGGATCTGAGATAAATTATTTATAGTGTGATTTGGTCGGCATTTGAAGTTGCAAAGGAAGACAAAAGTCTTTGACAGATTCTGAACCGTTTCTGTGAATTACTATTAAATTGAGACACAAAAGAGTTAATCAGGTACCACATCAAAGATGTTTGAATTAGATGCAGTGCATCCTGGGACATTCTGAAGCATTGGCAGCCTTCAGGAGGTAAAACACAGTCTGATTGTCAGAAGTGTAAATTTCTTTATGTGGAGATGAAAGTCATGGCCCATCTGGGAAGCAGAATTGGTATTGATGATGACGTTGGCACAAGAATGAATTCGAAGAAACTGCAGACATAGAAGTAAAGATTGTTTCCTTTGTATTTCTGGGGGTGCTAACAGAAAAGATTTTGTCCTCAGATAAGATGGGGGTAGGGGAAGGGATGAAAAAGATGAGAGAGAGGTTAAGCAGAATTATAAATTGGGTTCAAGGAAATCAGGTGGTTAATTAGGTTTTCTTAGGAATGAGATTGGAAAAAAAGAAAGGAAGAAAGAGAGAAAATGAAAAAGAGAAAAAAAATGAGCAAGGGATAAAAGAAAGGAATATTGAAAGAAAAAACAGGCAAGCAGCAAAAAAAAAAGAAAATGTACAGGAAGAAAATATGAAAGAAAAGAAAAATCATTTGGAAAGAAAGAGAGATTGGGCCAGTGATAAAAGAAAGATAAAAGAACACACATGCAGTAAAAGAAAGAAAGAATGTAGAGGAAGAAAAAAAAGTAAAAAAGTAAAATCTTTGGGATGGAAAAAAAGAAAGAAAGACAGAAAGAAAAAGAAAGAAAGAAAAGAATGTAGAGGAAGAAAAATTTAAAAAAAGAAAAAAACCTTGGGTAAGAAAAAAAGGAAGAAAGAAAGAAAGAACAGAGGAAGGAAGAGTGAAAGTAAGGAAGAAGTAAAGACCGAAAAATTATTAGAATAAGAAAGAAGAGAGAAAAAGAAGGAATGATAAAGAGAAAGAAAACAATGACATTCATTCTCAGCAAAGCGAAG
Source organism: Thysanoteuthis rhombus (assembly GCA_963457665.1). Taxonomy (NCBI): domain Eukaryota; kingdom Metazoa; phylum Mollusca; class Cephalopoda; order Oegopsida; family Thysanoteuthidae; genus Thysanoteuthis; species Thysanoteuthis major. The sequence continues at coordinate 14,483,049 of OY735231.1, read as the reverse complement.
AAGAAAAGAAGATAAATTAGATAATAGAAGGAGAAGTTGAATTGTGAAGGAAAAAGAAGAAAAATCAGAATTGCAAAGATAAAAGAAGAAAAATCAGAATTGCAAAGATAAAAGAAGAAAAAACAGAATTGTGAAGGAAAAAGAAGAAAAATCAGATTTGTAAAGAAAAAAGAAGAAAAAACAGAATAATTGACGAAAAAGAAAAAGAAGTAGATTTGTTGAGGAGAAAGAAGAAAAATCAGAATTGCAAAGAAAAAAGAAGAAAAAACAGAATTATGGAAGAAAAAGAAGAAGAATCAGATTTGTCGAAGAAGAAGAAGAAAAATCAGAATCGCCAAGGAATAAGAAGAAAAATCAGAATTGTGGAGAAAAAGAAGAAAAATCAGAATTATGGAGAAAAAAGAAGGAAAATCAGAGTTGTGAAAAAAAAAAAGAAAAACCTGAACAGCAAAGGAATGAGAATGAAAATCAGAATTGCCAAGAAAAAGAAACCAAACTGGAACAAAAACAAAAAAAAAACTTGTTATATTGTATTCATACTTAGTCGTAAAGAGAAACAATAGTAGTTCTTCTGACATGATTCCACTACACCCACCCCAGCTAACAAGTCAAATGAGTGAGTAACCATAGTTATTACCCTCTTCTTCCTGCTCTTTTGTCCAAGACTTGCAGAAACCCAGATCGATTCCAAAAACCCATTTTATTACCGGCCATAAGTACTTGGACTGAAACTAGAAATAGACTTAACTTATCAAGAAAATGTTTTTCTATCAACGGATATATTGAATATATCGGCTGCACTATACATCAGGTGGCTGGGAGGGAATGGTTCTTCCTATCACACTTCTTTATCCGGCTTTTCTTCAGAATCAATCTGAACGGTTCCAGACCGTTGCAAAAAAAAAAAAAAAAAAAATGGAGATGGTAGAGGCAAATAATTTTCAGTTCCCCATTTCCTGGCTTGGAAACCTTGGTCGATAGATAATGGGTAACTATTTCTAGTTCTCAATATGGCCGTCTCACTCTATTATTCTTTAACTTCTTGTTTCCTACTGACACTGTCTCTGCCTTCCCTCATTTTAAACAGCTTAATACCTCCATCATGAGTTGATATCTTTTTTGCAAAACATTCTAGACCATTCTTGGTCCAATCTGATAGGCTCTCTGGAATTCATTCGTGTTTATTACCAGCAAAGATATTTTGTAACCTGACCTATGTTCCCTCCAATTTTTAGTTGTCAGCCGGCACAGAAATCTTATGTTGTACAATTTTTTCTCCCGTGATGAAAGTATGTGCACTCTGAATGCCTGTACAAATAAACACCTGAAACTCGCCATTATAGTACAACCTGATACTATGCTAGAAACAAATACAGGATACAAACCTGTACTGATAACCAAAACAGTATATCACTTCAAAAACAGTATTCTAATAACAAAAAACAGTATACAACTTCAAGAATAGTATTCTAATAAAAAATAAAGAATTTTTTTATTAATTTTCTTCATTTATTTGTTGCCTTATATCGCAAGGTTTTAGGTAGACCCATTCATCCACAATTGAAGTAATCAATATGAAATTAGAATAAAGAAGTAAATCTCAGGAGCTTATCTTATCAATTATGAGATGCATTGTATTCGCCGGTGGTGCCAGACGTCAGGGTTGAAGTCAGGGTAAATGCCAGGATTTTGAGCGCTAATTTTCAAGGTAGATAAGCATACCTTCTCCATTTGGATATCTATATCCACCTTTGTATATCTATGTAATGAACGGTGTGACTTTTTCTGTTTATTCCTCTGTCCTCAATGATGTTGTCTTCCACTCAAAGGGAACAATTTGCTGATAGAAATATTTCCTACCTACCATTTGAAACAATGAACTCTTTGACTTGAATGAGTTCAGTCACTTTTTAATGAAAACTCTGATGAAATTGATAAGATGTAGACATTTATTTATGCTTTTAAATGATTTGAAGTACTAAATTATTAACTCTCAAAGTAATCAAGAAAACCACTGAAACTTCAAAGAAACACAATAAGTATTTTTGTATTTTTACTGAATGCATTATGACATTTAAGCAAATGAAACTATACATTTATATATGTATATATGTATACATATATATATATATATATATATATATATATATATATATACATACATATATATATATATATATACATATATATATATATATATATATATATATACATACATATATATATATATATATACATACATACATATATATATATATATATATATATATATATATATATATATATATATATATATATTTTAATTCACACTCACACAACACACACCACTGATGATGGGAAGAATCCCGAAACATGTATGGACTATTGACATATAAGGATTAATAAACCTTACCACCAAAAACTTCACTCCCGAGCCTGTCTCACTCTCTAAAGTACACATTATATATATATATATATGTATATATATATATATATATATATATATATATATATATATATGTATAAAGTTTCTTTTCCTAAAAATATCATCTCATAGAAATTCACATATATCCATTAATTCATTCACATGTCATAACCATTAACTAGTTATAAGATTTATGTATATTTATCATTTCGTTATGCCTCTATGGGCATCTCCAACTACGCAAGGTATTTATGCATCAACTTTAAAACAAATACAAAATTCATAAAGACATATTCAAATGATCATAACTACCAACAAAATCTATAATTTAACACAATCCACTGATCAGACTCTCTATTAAAAATCTCATCTGACAGATTAAAAAAATGCCATTATAAGCTCTGGTTCTTTCCATAATTTCCAAACTTACCTAAATCATTTCTAAAACTCAGTAACATTATCAGTATTTTCAATATGCATTGGTAACTTTTTCCAAAAAATATATTACTCTTTTAGAAAAAAATCTAATTGTCTAGTAGATTTGGTTTTTGAAATCTGTCTTCTCAATAGAATTTTAGGGGATTTATTCTGTTTGTATAAAACTAATGAAGCTCTACAGTTCAGAGAGAGATCAACCAGAGCACTGTAGACAGGACATTTTTGTTCATTTCTGGTGAAAAATCCTGACGGTCAACGAAACTCTGCTACTGGATATCGTGAATAAATGCTGAGATCAGAGATATCAAAAAAGAGATGTGGATGACTGATGTGAACACTAAACAAACCTTTTCTTATTGAATTTATATTACTGATATTGCCCTAAGTCAAGTGTTTAAGATTTCCTTGGATTCTGTGTGTGAAGCACCGCAAAACCATGAATTAGCAGATAATAAGATCGTTTTGAGATGAGATGAATTTTTAGTCTGTTGGGGGCCAAATCTTATTAAGGCATAATTATAGCTTTGGGCTCAGAAATCGAAAACTTTGATTCTTTTAAGTTTTATTTTGAAGTTGCGGAGATTTCTTTGAAATGCTGGCCATCTCTGCCTTGTGTGATGCTTGTGGTCTATTATAAAGAGAGGAATTTACATATGTGGTTGCTTTAGGTATGTATATATATATATATATATATATATATATATATATATATATATGTATATATATATGTATATATATATATACACATATATATATATATATACATATATATATATATATATATATATCTGTGTATATAATCATCATTAGCAGCAGCAGCCATTAGAAATCCACTTCTGAAGAAAAGCTTTTCCCATTTCCAATCTTTGCTGTATCTTACCAGCAAACATTCTATCTTGTCTCTCTATCTTGTGTCTGGTCCTTTCCTGCTGTGTTTACTGGCACTAATCAGTCTTGCTCTTTCTTCTTGCACTATGCCCTGCCCATGTCCATTTTTGTTGCTTAATTAAATACGCATGGAATGGAACACTTTGGTAGATGGGGAATTATGTGTAATTAAATATATTGCCTAATTTGGTCCTACTGACAGTCCAGTTCTGCGTAGGGCAGGCGTAGAATGTCTGCCTCTGGGTTTGAAACAAAGGCTTTGATCCTACCTTGTGGTACTGGAAGGAATGACACAATTATTAATTATTATTATAATAATTATTAATATTATTAATATTTATCATAATTATATATATAAATAAATATATTATATATTATATATATATATTATATATATAAATAAATAAATATATAATTATTAATATTATTAATAATTATTAATTATTATTTTATATATATATATATATATATATATATATATATATATATATATATATATATACTAATATCCGTTAGGTAAAAGCGCTATAACAGTTAACAATGTCGGCACTAGAATCATTGAGCTGAGCTCAAAATCTGATTGGGACTGCTTATGTTCACTTCGCATTGATGCCTCTGGGAAAGGCATGAATCCATCTCTTCTCCAATCAGCAATGGGTAAAATAGCAGTGCAAACTGGGATCTATAGCCTTGGGAAGCAACTAGACTTGGAGAAGAACAATTTTGAATTTTAAACTAGCTCAGCTGAAAATAGTGGCAATGGGTGAGCTCAGTTAGCCACTAACTTCCCAAAATTGGGAATGCTTTGGTTTATTATGAATATATAGATATATACTAGTTAGATGGGTTATCTGGCACCACCTGGGAGAGAACTTCTCAAATTTTCTTTTTCAGATTTCTCAAGAATCAATGCCTCAAACAACATGAAACTCAAAATTGTTATGCTTGGTATACTGACCAATATATGATGGGGAATATCAACTTAATACAAAGGCCAGTTGTCAAGTTATCTTGATACATATGCATACACAAGCCTATAGAGATTTCTTCAATTACGTTAGATATCTACTGAACAGTTTCTCCTTTGATTTGCTTTCTAATGATGTAGAATCATTGAAATTCAATAATGTAATTATAATAAGCAACGTATTAATCTGTCACACTTTGGGTATGTCACACTTTTAAAATAAAGCTTCTGTGCTGAAAGGGTTGGAGTTAAGAAGAGGTATGGAGAACGCAATCACAACATAGTGAAGAGAGAGAGAGAGAAGCAGGGGGGTAGATGTGCACAAAATGGTAGGAGGTGAAACATAAAGATATCTGCTAAAGGAGAATGGCTGAATTCAGCTGTCAAAATAAGAAGCTAAGAAAATAAAACGAGGTGGAATTGAATTCACTTTTAAGTATCTAGGAGTGGAAGTGCATTTTGTAAAGTGCTGGAACGGTTAATTCAGGCAACTCCCTTGAGTTATTTTCAGATAATACAGTGCTTCAGATATCTAACCATAGGAGTAGCATTAGCAATGATAAAGATATATCATAGTATCCCTTATCTGAAACTCTGAAAACCGAAATGTTCCAAAATCTAAAACTTTTTGAAAGCCAACATTGAGTCACAAGTATAAAAATTCCACACCTGACTTCATAGTAATATGATTTAAAGATGAGAGATGAAGCTGATATCTGAGGTATTTAACCCATTCTGACTACAGTAAAAGGTTGGGTATCTTTGTGTAATACTTCAGAAATGTAAAACTATACTCACATAAAAAGCTACAATCAAAACAAATTATTGTCACTGCCAGACCTACACAGATTAATAACTGTATCTCTCGCTTATTCTCTCATTGGCACAAAGACATTGTTGAGAAAGTCAAAAAAAGGCTGCCGATACCCCTATGAGTAACAGCGATAAGAAAAAGAGGAAACATCTACGTTTATCTATAGCACAGAAAATTAAGCCATTGAAAAAACTGGACAGAGATGTAAGTGTATTACAAAATCTGAAAAAACCTAAATCTGAAACACTTCTGGTCCCTGATAAGGCGTACGGAACATGAATCAAAACGAACATGAGCTGATACAATATTTTGATGCAAAAATTGATATTTCAATGAGACAGGGTAAAGTGATATTGGAACTATTCTGAGCAAAGAAGATAAACAGAAACGACTTAGGAAAGTTAGATTTGTGCAAGGGAGGTAATTGTAAAAACATTCCTAGATTCGCCCCCAAAATTTTAATCAATTCTTCCTTAGCCCGTAGCCTATCCTTCCACGAATGTCATTGCCATTCATTGGGGGTATTGTGTGGATAGACAGACTCAAAGACTCACAGAGATAAGTTGGTACATATTCCCCTTCCAACTGTGTAGGAGGAGTTGAACAAACACTGAGCAGAAATGATACTTCAATGCTACAATTACCATCCGGACCTGCTTGAAAACTGAAGAAACCTAAAGTAACAGTTTTGATGACAGTTTTAGTTGTGCAGTTTCTAACAGATAGATAGATAGATAAGAATTGGATAGATCAGAATTGGATAGATCAGAATTGGATAGATAGACAGATCACAATCAGATAAATAAATCACAATCCGATAGATAGACAGATTGATAGATAGATAGATAAAGAACCAGATAGATAGATAGATAGATAGATAGATAGATAGATAGATAGATAGGAATCAAATAAATAGAAAGATAGATAGATAGGTAAGTAGATGGATCAGAATCAGATAGATAGATAAGAACCAGATAGATAGATAGATAGATAAGAATCAGATGGATAGATAGATTGGAAGATAGAGATTATTCTGAAACACCCATTTTATTCCCCCTTCCCCTCACCTGCAGTGAAATGGACAATCATTCCCGAACAATTCTTTTTATTACTTGTCCATTCTTGGGCCTAACCCTGGTCATAACTTTACCTGATTCTAAATCTTCTAAATCAGCACCACCCACACATATACCCTCCCTCCTAGCAACCCACCCCTATTGCTTTAGCCCTACCTTCGCCTCTGTCTGGAATGATTTCTGACCCCTGAACTAAGAATGAGCATCAATTTTGGGGTGTGGGTTCGATCAGGTTTTGATGGGGGTTGTAACTGGGAATGGGGCTGGTACTTCTGTTGGAAGGAGAGTGGTGAGAAGGAGAGAAGGAGAGAATGGGAGAGACATAGAAAAGGAGAGGGTTGTTGGGAAAGGGACCCCCCCCTCCCCGGGAAGTTAATGACATGCAGAGATGTGGAGGGGGAGGAGGAGTTGAGGACACAAAGAAGAGGAGGATGAGGATGAGAAGGATGAGGGTGAGGAGGACGAGGAATTGTGAGGTGAAAATAAGGAGATAAAAGGAAGAGGAGGGCGTTGTTAGGAGAAAGAAAGAGAGGAAAGAAAGAAGGAAGTAAGGGGAGACAGAAGAGGAGAAGTATAAGGATGGAGGATGAGGAAAAGGAAGAGATGGAAAAAAAGGAGAAGGGAGAGGAAAAAGGTGTGGAGTTAAGAGCAGAAAGAAGGGGAGGGAGACAGATAAAAGAAAAGGGAGAGAGAACAGAAGGGAAGAAGGAAGGAGAAAGAAAGGAAGAGGAAGAGACACGTCAGAATAAGAAGGGGAGGAAAAGTTAGCAGAGGGAAAAGTGAATGAATAAACAATAGGAAAAAAGAGGTAAAGATGCTTGAAAAAGAGAGGGTTGAACGTGGAAGTGAGAAGTAGGGGGAATGAATTAGGATTTAAAAAAAGGAAAAGAAAGAATGTAAAGTGGGGAGGATTTGAAGTAAAAGGAAAGGGTGAGTACAAGAGTATGGGAATTAGGGAGAGAAGAAAGAACTTGAAAAATAAAAATATAGATAGATCTGGTTAGTCACTCAATAAATGTCTGATGGCAGCATATCGTATTCATGGTGATCAATTAAAAAATTCGAAAAAAAGGTGATTAAAGAATAAATTACCACTCTAGCCTTTCCTTGGGCAAGGATCACTAAAACAGCTTGAAATTTTAAAAAATCAAGCATGTATTCTGCTGACACAAACTAAGGAACCAATTTAGTGTAAACTTACAATGCAAATTAGACTCACTCCAACATCATCATCAGTCTTTTAACATCTGTCGTTGGACATAGATCTTCCCCAGGATCCACCACTATTCTCTATCATGGGCATCGCGGAGCCAGTATTTTCTGAATTTGTTTAGTTTATCTCACCAACTTGTATTTTGTTGGCCTCAGTTTCGCATGTGATCTCTGGGGATCATGTGATGAGTCTTGATAACAACTTATCAAGGAGTGGAATTTTGAAAAAAAGAGAAAATCAAATGTTTTTTTTCCATATGTAATAAGGAATAAATGTTTAAAATTTCAGTGCTCTAGAACCATTGGTGAGGCCTGTATGCTTTATACATTCATTCATACACATATACATGGCCTGCATGCCAGCCAATCAGCCAGACCAAGTTAAAAACTGCAGTAACCTCAGTTGACATTTTGGGTTGACAGTTTTTCAAAAATGAGAGAACCATTTTGAAGAGCAAAGAAAGCTTGAAAACAAATGAGGAAAGAGAGAGGACGGGGAAGAAAGAAGTGAAGGAGTTCGGAAAAAATCAGCAAAAGAAAGAATAAAGAAGATGGTCAAAGAATGAATGAATGAATGAGAGAAGAAAGAATTTTAAAGAAGAATTAAAAACAAAAACAACAAATAAATGAAGAAGATTGAAATAAGGAAAGAGAAAGAAAGAGGAAGTAGGAAGAGAAGGATTTTGAGAAAGAAATTAACAAAGGAAAGAAAATAAAAGAAATCAAAGAATGAATGAATGAATGAATGAGAGAAAAGAGAATCAGAAAAATAGAGAATTGAAATAACAACAGATGAAGGAAGTGGAATAAAAATAAGGAATGAGGAAAAAAAGCAGAAGTGGGAAGGGAAGGAGCTAGGGAAAGGAATTAACAAAAGAAAGAAAAATAAAAGATATCAAAAAATGGATGAATGAATGAGAGAAGAAAGAATGAAAAATAAAAAGAATTAAAAAAAACAACAACAAATAAATGAAAATTAGGAGAGAACCTCAAATCACCGCCTGCTCGACATATTTGCTTTTATATTTCGCAGCAGAGTACTTCAAAATACGGGAATTGGCTGCCCGGAGGCTGGACCAAACTTGGACATCTATTCAGACAAAAGGAGAAGGTCTACTGAAGCGTTAGCGACAATAGTTCATTATGAAAAGGTAGAGGCAACAGCATCAGTGTCCAACAATCATACCTCAGGTTATAAATGATATTGATAAAGAAACTGTCCATTTGAATATGTCTTGTAGTTGAATGCTGATGGTGGTACCATTATTGGCATTATTGTTATGGCCGATGCACACAGGATGTTGTGCATTGACCATTTGATTCTGGCTTTAACCTTTTACTTGTTCAGTTGTTGAGTGAGGTTGACTCGATTCCTTTTGTGCGTGTGGGGAGCTCCGGGGCATTAAATTATAGAGTTAGGTGGAGTTTGGTCACAGTGGAAGAAAGGAGAAACGAAGGAAAAAAAAGATGAATTGGGAAGCAATGAATGAAAGAAAGGAAGAAGAATTGGCGAGCAATGAAAGAAAGAGAGAAAAAAAAAGAAAGAGAAGGGAAGAAAGGAGAGGGTGTAGACAAAGAGAAAAAGGAAATTAGAAAAAAAACAGTAGGAAAAAAAATGAAAGAGAGAGAGAGAGAAAAAAAGATAGAAAGAAAGAAAACATTGGGCAAGAAAGAAAGAAGAATTGGCAAAAAATAAGAGAAAGAAAAGAAGAAAAATTATGAATGTAGAGGAAGAAAAAATGAAATTAGAAAAAAAAAGGCATCGTGAAAGAAAGAATGAATGGAAGGAAAAGAAACATTGGACCTAAAAGAAAGAAAGAGAAATGAATAGACAAGTAATAAAAAAGATAAAAAGTAGAAAAGGGATGAAAGAAAAGAATTCAATAGACGAAGGAAATGAAAGAGAGAAAAAGTCTTGAGAGATAAGTAAAGAAAGAAAGAAAGAGAAAAATTTGGTTGTGTGAGGTGACTGATGTGGGAGGGTGCAAAACTAGAGTTGGATGGAATTTGATCAGAGTGAAACAAAACAAAGAAAGGGGAAAAAGAAAAAAAGAAAACAGAAAAAAGAAAATTCAGAGAAATAAGGAGAATTTGAAAAAAAATGAATTTGAAAGAGAATGAATTTGAAAGAGGATGAATTTGAAAGATGAAAGTAGTTAAAAAAAATGGTTTAAAGATAGAGATAAAGAAAGGGTAAATGAAAGAAGGGGAGAATGAGAGAAAAGAAAGAAAAGGAGCGGTGTGGGGAGTGAATTAAGACAGCCGAGAAAAGGAGAAAGAGAAGGAAAAAAGTATATGTTGTGAGAGGAGAAGGAGATGAATGAGGAGGATGAGATTAGAAAGAAGGAGAAAACATAGATGATTTGGAAAATGAAAAGAAAGAAAAAGAAAAAAGAAGGAAAAGAGGAGAAAAGTTAGAAAAGAGAAATGAGGAAAAAGAAAGAAATTAGATTAGGAAGATGGAGAAAGGGAAGAACACTGAGAGAAAAAAAGAGAAAAAGAAAGAAAAGTAAAAGAAAGGGAAGAAATAAATGATGAGAGAAAAATATGGGAAAGAAGAAAATATGATTAAAAAGAAGGAGAAAAGGGAGAGAGAAGTATAAGGAGGGGGAGAACAGAAAATAGTGGAGAACGAAGATGAATAAAACAAAGAAAATGGGATTCGAAAGAAAGAGAGAAGGAAAAATGTGGAAGAGAGAAGAAAAGGAAGTTAAGGAAGGGAGAAGAAGAAACAGAGGGAATGACAGAGGATAAAAGGGTAAAAGAATGTGAGAGGAAAGAGAGAAGAGAGAACGTTTGGGAAAGAGAATGAAAAAAGAGAAAGAGAAGAAAATACAAACATCAGAAACTAGAGAAGAAAAGTAAGCAAGGAAGAAGAGAGAAAGTAAAGATTGAAGAAGAAAGAGTGAGTAAAGTGCAAAGAGGAAGGGTGTGGAAAGAAAGTAGTGTGTAAAGGATGAAAGAAAAAAAATCGTCCATTTCCTTTTCTAACTTCTCTCTACGACGAGTCTCTTCCCTTTCCTTTCTCTTTCTTTTTTTCTACTGGCCAAAACCCCCCATCTTCCATCGTCTCCCTCTTTCCATATATCAATGTCCCTCTTCTTTTTTCCTCTCTTCCTCCCATACATTCTTTCCACTTGTCTCTCTTTTCCCTTCACTCTCTTCTTTGCTTCTTCTCATTTACTCCTCTTTTTCCCCTCCACCTTTCTTCTCTGAATATCCCCCTTATCTTCTCTCTGTTTGAACTCCTCATCCTTCTCCTTATCTTCTGACAGTAATCCGTCTCTTCTTCTCCCTCCTTCTGACAATCTTCCTCTCTCTTCCCCCTCCTCCTTTTCCTCGGCACTTCCCTTTTCAACTCCTTCTTTTTCTTCCGACAATCCCCTTCTTCTTCTTCTTCTTTCCTCTCCTTTTCTCTTTAGTATCTTAAAAGAAAATGAGAAAGAAGGAGGGTGGCAACAAACGAAAAACAGAAAGCCAAAAACAAAAAAAAAACAAAAACAAAAGAAAAACAAGAAAAATGGCATTATAGAGAACGAATATGTCGTGTTGGAGACCGAGCAAGAATCAAGTAAGTCCGGGTTGGGGGTGAAAAACTGAAAAGTCAGTTTAGGGAATCAGTGGGATGACCAAGTAGAAAGCCACTTATAGTAGCGGGCCAACCCAGGTTTTAACCCTTTGCCCAGCAGTTGTTGAATCTTTGCATCACATTCGGACTGACACATCTATTTCCAGTCGACTTCTTCCCCTGGATCTCCTCACCACCATAAAAGACACATTTTGTATTTATCAATCTTTATCGCTGGGTCCGACACACCCATGCACACCTGTCAATAAATGCACAGGAAACTATAGCTACAACTCGGCGACTGGTTTTGCTGCAGTGATCTTCGTGAGAGAGCGAGAAAACGCAGGACTTGGCCACTTTGCTCTTGCAGAAAATATATAGGCCTAAAATATTGCCCTTATATATATATATATATATATATATATATATATATATATATATATATATATATATATATATATATATACAGCGGACAGCAGTATGTCCGTCATCCATTTTGTTTTTGTTGTTGTCGATTTGCTTTTTTTGTTTTTTTCGGTTTATTCATTCCATGCTATTTTTTATCATTCGACAGCACTACCGAAGAATGAAGATAAAAACCAGTACCATATAAGTATTTTTAAAGCCAAAAAAAAAAGAGCTGTTTTCCTTTTCTAAGCGCACTCCTTGCATCTCCATCATTTCGTCTCTCATCATCTTATACTACCTAGACCTTGTAAACCCCGCCCCCCAGGACCCCCAGTTCCCGCTACCCTCACTTTACCTAGCATACAGGAAGCGTGTTTATTCAAAGATAGAGTAAGAAGCAACGAAAGCGCTCGATTCACTTTCTGGCAGACTTTCTGCCGGTTTAGCCCGAGGTTGCAATATCCTGTCAACTGGGGGGTGGGGGTTGGGTGTAGAGGTGCAAAGTGGAGACGCCTTGTTGGGTAAGATTTGGGGCGGGGGGTCGTCAGAGAGGGGTGGATGTAAGTTGGTTAGAACGGAGGACAACGAGCCGGTAGGCTTTCATTAATATATCGCCGCCTTTCTATTTGCCCGAAGAAGCCAAACTTTTGCCACATTACTACTACAAACTACTTGTCCGAGCCGGTAAGGTAGAAATGACGGTCGGGACGGACGATTGGATGGGGCAAGCCAGGGATAGAGGTGACCAGAACCGAAGAAATTGACATTTTTCAGGCAAATGGCCTCATAAGGATACACCTTTGTCGTAATCATGTCCCCCAGATGCTTAATTCTTCTTTTCACCCTTAAGAACCCACAAGCTCCTTATGGCCCCCAGCAATAGCCAGCTAAAACCCCAGACACCCATCCACCCCCGGCAACCATCTATCCGTCTTTCATCATTCTTATTCAACTCTCCATCTTCTCTCCTTTTCCGCACACACCTTCCAACAAACGTTTGACAGAATTCACCCACCACTTAATAACTACCCAGAAAATATTACTTCACGCACAAAAAGTTCATTTTTCCCCCATAGAGACTAATTAAAAGTCGTTTATTTGCCAAACAAAAAGGTAAAAGGTTTCGATATTCCAAACCTGGAGAATAATTACATTCATCATTCGTAAATTCGTCGTGTGGACACCAAAAGGTATACATGTCCAGATCCAGGCAACTGTCCCCCTCAGGCAGCACTTCCCCATTGCACATAAGGGGATAGGGTCAAGTTCATTGCTTAATGCCAGAGGCGTCCCAAAAAGGAAAATGCCGACGGAACTGGACAATTCTTGAAACCACCAACACGTTCGCGGTCGAGTCTCCACATAAAACTCGACCTTCGGTCAAATTTGCCCTCATGAGAAGGGAAACACATTCATCATTCTTTATTTGCTATTCTTTTTATTTTTGTCCCTTAATTATCATCTGAACTAAAGTACACACATCAATACTAAAATTCTATAGTCAATCGTTCCCTGGAGCCTGCTTGGGCTTTGGATAACGCTAACTTGGTTCGTTAGGAACGGTTGGACACTCGCTCAGGTCATGGCGCTCCGGGCACATCGAGTGAAGAGACAAAGTTTCAAGCTCAACTGACCCAAGAAAAAATCTATCACTCAATACAGTGCTCAATAGTACACCGAGAGTCAACCAAATATTTAAGCCAGGACTAATGAGACACTTGCTATACTTGGAGAGACGCACTCTTTTCGAACTAACTCGATCCTTTCATCAGTTCACATTCAGCTGTCCACCAACGAGAAACATTTCCCACATACCTTATACAATACTCTTCAAACTCGCTTGAGCCGTTATGACTTTCTTCTACACATACATGAACACATATTCTCTGGGGTCAAACATTTATATATACACCCGCTCCTGTTGCACTCACGAAACAACATTTGGTATACTTTGAAGATTCAACTTCTGGTTTTACTAGGGGAGACATACCAAGAGTCTTAATCCAAAAAACATTTTCCCCATAAAACAGGGCCTCTGAGAGGACGGTGCAGCAAGTACATCAAACCGAGGCCTGGAGGGTGAAGAGGCCCGACCCAGTTGGCCAAGGAAGGAAGCGTTTCGTAGGTAGAGCAGTTCATCGAAACTTCCCAGTCGATACGATATACCCGTTTATAAAATTGGTCAACACTATCGTTTACCAGGGGAAGGGGGGACGTAGTATATCATGCTAAAGGGGTTATAGCAGATGGAAACGGTATGGCTAAGAGACGATGGTGTTTGCGTAGCATATGATGTGGTAGAAAACAACATTGCAACCCCTTATAAAATTTCTCTCGGAGAACGTGCAAAGATGCACGCTACTACAAACTTAGATACATTTTTTTGTCATACGGACTTGCAAGATAGATATCCTGGGTGTATAAATTGTGTATACCCCCCTTGACACAATGCATGGAACTCACATCTATGTAAAGATTCGACTGTTCAACCTCTATCTCCAGGATTCGCACCAAGAGAGAGAAAAAGGGTGAGTTCGGGCCATGGGTGCCCTCAGTCACTTTTCAGGGGGTAGCAAAAGTGTATATTCCAGGTGTTGGGATATCAGAAAGTAACCCTATTACACAGTAGGCAACCACCCGCCATTTGTAGTGTATGTAGGTTCGACACTCCGTATAATCCAGATGCCAGAGGATGGTGTGCTTGGCCGTGGACGAAAACGCATGACCTGACCCCAGGGCTACACGATGGAACGCGATGGAGCGAGCACCAGCAAATAATGATAGTGGTCTTCATATGGGGACATTCAAGTAGGGTTTCATGAAACAATTACACTACGCCATTATCCTTTATTGACTATAGGGTTCCAACTATCAAACCACCTCACCCTCGGTGAGAAGACCTGATCCCAGGAGGAGTGATCAGGTGCCACGTTTACCCTCTTCCCAGCGATTCCACATGTTTAAGGCAACGAGTTAACAGAAAGGTTGATTTTGCATTTCTTTCTGGCCTTGCCAGAATCATTAACATCGCTCAGTTGATGTCGTCTGTCAGAAAAGGGACGAAGATTCGATTAATAAATTAAACATTGTCAGCACAAATCGAACTGCTTCGTTTTCAAACTCTAGTACAAAGTCAGGAAGTGAGGGTTGTAAACCGATGCATAAAATACACACTTCCCTACTGTGATTTGAACACTCAACCAGCTGATTCCCAGACGGTTGCGTTACCGATTGAGCAAAAATGACTATAGCTTAGATATTAACAAAGATTTAT
This sequence comes from Thysanoteuthis rhombus, assembly GCA_963457665.1. Taxonomy (NCBI): domain Eukaryota; kingdom Metazoa; phylum Mollusca; class Cephalopoda; order Oegopsida; family Thysanoteuthidae; genus Thysanoteuthis; species Thysanoteuthis major. Next base: position 14,468,000 of record OY735231.1, on the reverse strand, counting down.
CATACTGATACGCACGGGTTTATTTCTCTAGAATAAATACATAAATACCCATGATAGAGAATTGTGGCGGATCCTGGGGAAGGTCTACGTCCAACGACGGATGTTAAGAGACTGATGAGATTTATGTACATATATACAATTGTGTCATCCACAGACAGCTGTTTTGTTGTATTACAACTGTTCAGTGTGGCTATAGACTATCCATTATCCCATTATTAAGACCGAGTGCGCCGGAGTAATGCGTTAGCCAATGAGGTTATACTGAGGCTGGGCAGTGCTACGCGCACTGGGAACCTTCCGGTTCCCTTTTTACTACTCAGCCCAGCTGCAGGGAATATGGCACCCCAGGGCAGCACTGTTCCATTGCACTTAACGGAACAGGTCGGGCTAGTCCTGACGTTTTCGTGGCGGAGGTTGCTTTGGTTGCTAAGCAAACCAAAGCCGCGTCGGCAGGAGCGATTTTTGGATGGATGGTTCCTATTATCCCCACGTTAAGCCTCGACCTTGTGTCACATTTTGCTGTGGTGGGACAGTAAATAAATACACCATCCAGTACCATGAGGTAGGATCGAAACCTTGGCTTCAGACCCAGAGGCTGGCATCTCACCTCTGCTCCCCACAACAATAGACGGTCAGTAAGGTTAAATTTAAGCGATATACTTTGCTCACACATATATTCCCCATCCACCAGAGTGCTCTATTCCTAAGTTCGAAGAGCATTGCATAAGCTTATAATGAACGAGTTACCTCATTAAAAAAATGCTCAACCCTAAATAAGGGAGCGTTATATAAATACATATATAGTCATATGATTTTTTATTTGTTACATATACAATACTAAAGTTGCAGTAACCATCTTCAGCTGAAGAGGGGTTTGATGTTGCTGCAGTCAGGCTTGTTGCATTCTTTTTTCTCTTCGATTTCTTTCCAGTCTTTTCTACCGAGCACAACTTTCATCAAAAGAGGCAAAAGTAGCTTAAGAGTAATTTAAAAGTAGTCACTATAGAGTGGAAACAATGATGATGATAA
>OY735231.1:14426971-14461971 GCA_963457665.1 Thysanoteuthis rhombus | reverse complement strand
TCACTTAAAGTGTGCTCAACCCTGAAGCGAGCGTTAATTATAATGATAATTAATAATTGTGTCATCCACAAACAGTTGTTTCGTTGTATTACAACTGTTCAGTGTGGCTGTAGACTATCCAATATCCTATCCAGTACCATGAGGTAGGATCGAAACCTTTGCGTCAAACCCAGAGGCTCTCCCTTTCTCTCTATCTATCTATCTATCAATATATATATATATGTATAGAAAGGGGAGAGGAAAATTTTGAATATTTAAAAAATTTTTTTTCAAGTATTTTTATTGATGTCCACATGGTAACCTTTAACAGAATAGAGAGCAGCATCTGGCAATTTTCCTCTTGTCACAGTAGGAAAAAAAACCCTGAAAAATGTATATCCCCCCCCCTCTGCAGTTTGCCTGAATTCAAGGAGAAAGAAAAGAAATTGAAGTGGTAGATTAAATAAAAAAAGAAAAAAAGACAGGTTAGGTTAGTCACTGAATAGAAACTGTTACATGACCAATGTTTTATGGGAGCATGCTGTGTAGGGGGTGATCATTTTAAAAAATTGGAGAAAAGACAGGTCAGGTTAGTCACTCAATAGAGACAGTTAAACGACCCATGTCTTATGACAGCAGGCTGTGTTGGGGGTGATCATTTTTGTAAATTTGAAAAGGACAGGTCTGGTTAGTCACTCAATAGAGACCGTTACATGACCAATGTCTTATGGCAGCATGCAGTGTTGGGGGTGATCATTTTTTAAAAAATTAGAAAAAAAGCAGTGATCAATCGATATGTTACTTATTTCACCTTTTGTGTGGTAGAGCTCAAAGAAAAAAAAACTGGATTTTTCAAAAAACAAAAACAAACGTGAATGTTGCTGAGCATATCGATTTAGCATGAAGCTACATTGCAAATTGCATCCCCAAATAAGAACCAATTCAGGAGGAAATTTTTTAAAAGGACAAAAAAAATAAATTATTTTTATGTAGACGTGATAAAGAGTAAATGTTGAAAATTCCAGCCCTCCAGCTCCATTAGTGCAGCCTACTAGCAAGATATGTAGGAAGCCAGCCAGCCAAGTTATAAAACTGAAGAAACCTATGTTGACAGTTTTGGTTGACGGTTTCTAAGAGGAAAATATGTAAACAAATTTAGTATGCTAATATAGGTGAATCTATGAGTGCATGTATGAGTGTATGTGTGTGTATGTGTGTGTACTTGAGTATATGTGTACTTGTGTACCCTATATGTGTATGCATGTATGTGTCTGTATACATACCTGAAAGCTTCAATATATATGTATGTGCACAGATATGTTGTGTCTGTAAGTAATTTAAGTATGTATATTTGTTTTTGTATGTGAGATTGTGTACGTAGGTATGGTTAAATATTTGTATATGTATACATTCGTGTTTACATATGTCCAAGTACACACATGCATGCATGTGTACATGTGCGTGTCGAAAGCATTCATCCATGAGTGCAAATGTATTCAACATCAGCAGTACATGTGCGTGTCCATATATATATATATATATGTGTGTGTGTGTGTGTGTGTGTGAGTGTGTGAGTGTGTGTGTGTACGTGTGTGTGTTTGGGTATAGGTATGTGTGTATACAAGTATGCAAGTGTAAGTGCCTAACGACTGGTTCAAGCCACCCACTCATTTTGAATTTATGAGTGTGTATGTGTATGTGTTTGTGTATGTGTCTGTATATGTTTGTGAGTGTATGTGTGTCTGTTTGTTATTTCGTTGAATAAGAAGGGATCTTCTTCATAAGTGAAAAGTTAGCTAGAGTTCATATGATACCAAACAGTGACAAGGCAGCAGCAGGTGGCTATGTCAAAATCAGATACACCGACAGATCCTTACCCCCGTTACAATGTCCGACTCCATCCCACCACACCATTAAAAAAAAAGATAAACATTTTTTTAAAAATTCATCCCAACTGAGAAATATATACATCCTCACATGTATACACACATACACATATATATATATATATATATATATATATATATATATATATATATATATATATTATATGTATATGTATATATATATATGTATTTATATGTATATATATATATATATATATATATAAATGAATCAATCATTACAAAAGTTTTACACAATTCCAGAAAAAATTGGGGGGAAAAAAAAGATATCGAGTGGTCGGAAAAAAAAAAAACAGTATTTAGAGAAAAAGATAGATTGACAGAAAAAATAATTAATGAAAAACTGACTAGTCACTCAATAGAAACTGTCCCACAACCAACATCTTTTGGCAACACGCTATCTTGGGGGCGGGGTGATCAATTAAAAAATAGGAGAAAGAGTAGCGATCATCAAAAAAGTCTGAATTTTCTAAAAAAAGACCAACATGAATGCTGCTGGACACAAACAACAGGATGAATTTTTCAGAAACTTACATTGCAAATTGAAGCCCGTCTAAAAATATATGTAGGCCCAAATTTTCAGATAACAAAAAAAGTGTTTTTCCTAAACATATTAAGGAGTAAATCTTTAAAATTCCAACCCTTTAGCTTCATTGGCACAGCCTGTACATGTGATAAATAGTCTACCAGCCAGCCAGCCAGCCAGCCAGACCAACTTGAAAACTGACAAAACCTATTTTGACAGTTTGGGTGACAGTTTTGGCTGACGTTTTCTAATAGTAAATAAATACTTGAAAATAATGATCCCAAAGAATAAAAATCCTTGGGAATCAAATAAAATAAATAAGTGAATACATACCTAAAAATAACGATCACAAAAAAATAAAAATCTGAAGAAAAAGAATTGAGAATCAAATAAGAAAAAAAATCTAAGAATATATCTTTATTCATTTGGGTTCTTTTTCTCCTGCAGGGAGGGGAGTAGCTATCCATTGGCTAAAATGGATGTGTTCTTTCATGCTGAAGAATTTTATGGTAAAATCTTGGTGAGTTTAATGCAATAAGGAGGATATTAATAATAAAATAGACGCATTTGTAGATGAAGAATTGGTATTTCTTTGTTAGTCTGTTCAATCATTCGTCTTTGTCTTTCTCGTGTAGGCCTTTACTTTCAACATCTCTTCTTTTGTTTTTTTCCAGATGAGTTTGCAACAAATGTATTATGTGAAATCGACAATGAATGATAATTTGGGTAAAACATTTAAAAACTGTTGAGATTAGATCATCCTAGCTGAAGATGAGTCAAAGGTGTTTATTTATTCATAAAACTAATCATGAAGTATGATTTTGGAAGAAGAAGAAGAAGAAGAAGAAGAAGAAGAAGAAGAAGAAGAAGAAGATACAACACTGATAGAGGGTGTGTCAAAAGGGAGAAAACTTTTGAAAAATAGCAAATGATTCGAAGTCAGTGGTGTTCACTATAAGATGAGCAGATAATAATGGTAATTCAAAAAATGTGCAAATAATAATAATGATAAAGAGTAAATATTTGAATTTTTAGCCCTCTAGCTCCATTAGTGTGGCCTGGACAAGTGATATATAGCCAGCCAGACAACAAGCCTGCAAGCCAAACCAATTTGAAAACTAGAGAAACCTATATTGCTAACTTTGGTGACAGTTTTGGTTGATAGTTTGGAGCCAATTTTTTCTGAACTTGTCTAGTTAGTTTCTCCATCTTGTATTCTGCCAGCCTCGGTTGTGCAGGTGATCTCTGGGAATCCATATTGTGAGTCATAATGTCTATCGGTTGTCTGCCATTCTTGCAACATGACCAGCCCATTGCCATTTGAGTTTTTTGATGGATTCTATAATGTCTTGGGCTCCTGTTTTTCTCTGATATATTGTGCTGTCTTGTGATCTCCCTATGTGGGGGAGCATGATTCTTTCATGTGTATGTTGCATCGTTCTCAGTCTGCATGTCAGTCTCTTGGCTAGGTTCCTTGAAAGTCATATGCAACAATCACATAGAGAATAAGAACATAACTGTCAAAATCAAAGATGCAAAACTGGGGAAAGTAGACCACTACATCTACCTAAGATAACAAATATCTATGAAACCCAAAAAAGAAGAAGCGATCAAGCAAAGAATCACTTTGGGATGGCAAGCCTTTGGCAGAGCAAGCTCAACCTTCAAAAGCAAGACAATTCCAATAATCCTAAAAGAAGAGTATACAACCAATGCATCCTCCTGATAGTCACTTATGGAGCTGAAACATGGACCTTAAACAAGAGACAAACCCGCAAACTGAGAAGTATGCAATGTGCACATGAGAGAATAATGCGCTCATGAGAGATCACAAGACAGTACAGTATATCAGGAAGAAAACGGGAGTTAGAGATATCATAGAATCTATTAAAAAAACTTAAATGGAAATGAGCAGGCCATGTTGGAAGAATGACTGACAACTGATGGACATCACAACCCACAACATGGATCCTCAGAGATGGCTTGTGAAACTGAGGCTGACAGAATATAAGATGGAGAGATGAACTATACAAATTTAGAGAATACTGGCTCTGCAACGCCCGTGATAGAGAATAGTGGCAGATCCTCAGGAAGGTCTGTGTCCAACGACGGACCTTAGAAGAATGATGATGATGATGATGATGTTGAGTATTACATATGTTGATAGTCTTATTACAATTACATTGTAATGCCTTGTTGTCACCTCCTTTGAAATAAAGCTATAAATACATAATTTGTTTTTTTCTACATATTTTTCTTTGATTATTTCTCTTTCTTCTAAAATCTTTCATTTCTTTCTTTCATTCATGAATCTTTTAAAATCATTCTTTTTCTACTCGTTTCTACCTTCTGACTTGATATTTTCTTTCATTTTTATTAGACTTCATCTATAAAATTGTTTTTATTCTTATTTTTCTTTCAAAATTTTCTCTTTTTCTTTTTTTTATTCATTCTATTTTATTTTTTTTTTGCTTTTAAAAACTGTCAACCAAAACTGTCACCAAAACTGTCAACATTGTTTTCTTCAGTTTTCAAGTTGGTTTGGCTGGCTGGCTGTTTATCATGCGAGCAGGACATGCCAATGCAAGGCTAAAAATTTCTATATTTACTCCTTATCATGTTACCAAAAAAAATTTTAATTCTGTCCCTAAATACATTTTTCTGAAGGGGGATTCAGTTTGCAATGTAAGCTCATACTTAATTGATCCCTTAGTTTTTGTCCACTTGTTTTTTGAAAATTTAGATTCTTTTTTGTGATCACTGCTCAACAAAAGGCGAAAGAAGTAACCTTTTCCCAACTTTTAAATTGATTACTCCCAACAAGGCATGCACGTCATGTTATCAAATGTTGGTTGCATGATGGTGTCTATTGAGACCTGTTTTCTTTCTTATTTTTTCTTTTAAAATTTTCTTTTCTTTTTCTTATTCTTTATAATTCATTTTAGTCTATATCTAGTTTCCTTTTATCATCATTGTTTAATGGTCCATTTTTTTTATTTATTGTTTTTCTTCATTTCGCCCCACAAAAAAAAAATCACTTGACTAAAATTGTTTTTTTCCCCTACAGTAAAAAAAGACCGAAATTATTTCGTTTTCATCAATTCTAAATGAGCCTAGTCCCCTGCACTCTTCTGGTTAATATGATGAGGGTTAGGGAGCAGCCCCTTCCCCACTACTCACAGTGCAGCTCAGTGATAAGTAGTTTTATTGCTTGATCTTTTAAAAAACTTGATTCCCTTTACAGAAAACGAAAGAGAGCTAATGAATCAAAGCAGAAACTAACGAAGATCCTTAGAATGATAAATGATTTTTTCTTCATTATCATTTTTTTCTCTGGCTTGTTTTCCACCCCTTTGGTATTTATCCATCTTCCCATGGGGATGGTTGTCACACAAGGCATTTTTTATTGTGGGAACTGGTGCCTACTTTTTTTTTTTTTTTTTTTTTAAATTAGGTCAATACTCATTCAAATTTTGGTATGGAAAAAAATTAAATTAGTAGTCAGTCAGAGACAAGGTCAAAACTAGGTCAAGATATTTAGCTTCATGTTGAGCTGGGAAAATCTATTGAAAGCTAATATTGGAGTCTTTGTATGATCTGGAGGTATAAATTGAGAAACAAGACCAGGTGAAATGAGATAAGAAATTTCTGAGAACGAGAGAGATTCCCGATTTTATTTCTTGATTCCCAGTTTTGACCTAGTTCGTCAGTTGGTCTGTAGTTAGTCAGGTATATAAAAAACTTGGTACTTGGTCAAAACTAGACTGACTAGATCAATCAATAACTAGGTACCAGCTATAGAACCTGTACATATTGTATATAGGTTGATGCAGAAATTGGCCATCAGTCAGAGTGCGTCCACGAACCGTACCCGATTAGTGCAATGGGGAAGTATACATAGGAGATTGATCCTCAACAAGATATTTATGAATTGCGCCTGTCTTGCTAAAAGATGAGACAAATTGTGAGATAAACAAGCCAAAAATTTCACCGGACTTTGATTAAAGAAACTAGTACAGATATGCTTTATGAAACTTTGTTTTATGCCTCCTCACCTTTATGGAAGACTATGTGCTACCATAGCTTGAATAGTGTCTGTGAGCATCTCTATTCATTTTCTGCAAGTGTAACTAAGATGTGTCCAAAGGTATCTAAAAAAGCCTAAAGGGTGCTTATAAAGATGTTATGCATAGTGTAAAACTGACTGACATAGAATGTAATGTTTTTGGTCTTGGAACGCTTAAGAACTTTTCCAATAAAAATTAATGGTTACTGCTTCTTCACTTTACACCTTTTCAGCTTATGAAAGGTTCCATACGAACAGTCTACTCTAGAACATTGAGGAAAAACCCGACTTTTTTAAGTAACTACGATTGTCAAAGCCTTGCTGGTTAATTATTTTGCTTAATCAACCAAAGTGAATTATTATGAATAGGTAGATGTTAATGTAATCTGTGATGTCACTGGTAGGATTTATTAAATAAACATCTAGATATGTCAATAGGCACGTTGTCTAATGATGAAAAAAGCATTTATTTCTCACAACATTTATTTTTCAACATAAACTCCTCCATTGCCACTGCACTTTGTTCAATGGTAAATATTAATTATATCAATTGAACATTATACTGTGCACATTTCAGATCAAAATTTAGCTAATAACTACATACCAAGCCTAGGACTTATTGATGCTCTCTCGTATTTTAAGATTTTCATCCACTTTTAAGATCACATGTATAGTGACATAACAAATACTGAAAACAGACACTGAAAATCATTTGAAATTATTTTACTATAGAAATTAATTTGCAATCATCTTATTATAGAAATACATAGGAAATTTCTTCAGTGCTAGTTGCTCAAGTAACCCATGATATTACAGGTAGGATTTATGAACAAGTACTTCAAAACTACATTATTTTTGAAAGTTGGTCTAACCTTTTGGGTAGACAACTTGCTGTTAAGGGTTCAAAAACCTCTATTAATCAATGAATTTACGTATCAATGTACTTCTGTGTATTTTAAGCCAGACAATACTACGTTAGTAAAGATAATTTTTAGAGTTCATTTATGGTTCAAATTTCTGTTCTGTGTTGACTATTTTTTGTTACGACTGTTGAGCAGTCAGTTGATATTTTTTATAATACTTTTTAATATAAAAATTGATAATCAAACGTTTTGTAGTCGCGATCTTTATTAAGATCGGATTGAAAAATGTTTTCATTTGGAGACGAGGCTCTGGCATCTGATAGCGTATTCCAGATAGGGAGGGATATGATGACTTTTCTGACTCTGTTGGCTGTTGATATTTCTAATTCCTTGATGTGACCTCAGGTTGCATTGCTTAAGGAAGGCTGTAGCATGATTTAATCCAGACAGGTTCTGCACTCACAGCCTTGGTCAATAGCGTGTAGACCTGAGGTTATCCTGTAGATCTCTTGTAGATCAGCACGAGTTCTTCTGAAGGATAGTGTCTCCAGATCAAGCTCTTTTAGCCTTTCTTAATATGACAGGTGTTAGATAGCTCCATCCTCCATATTTTTCCACCATCTTTCTTTTTCTTCCATCTTTCTTTTCCCTTCCATATTCTTCTTCCATTTTTCTTCCATCTTTCTTTTTCCTTCCTTGTTTTCCTTCCATTTTTCTTCCATCTTTCTTTTTCCTTCCCTGTTTTCCTTCCATTTTTCTACCATCTTTCTTTTTCCTTCCCTGTTTTCCTTCCATTTTTCTTCCATCTTTCTTTTTCCTTCCCTGTTTTCCTTCCATTTTTTTTTATCTTACCACTCTGTTACTTCAATCCTCTATAGTTGAATATTTTTCCTTTTCCTCTTATCATTTTTCTTCTCTTTCTTTTCCTTCATCTTTTTCTTTCTTCAACCCTCTACATTTATCGCATTCTTCCCCTTCTCTTCTTCTCCACTAAGCTATAATTTTTCTTCTTCAATATAAAAGGAAACTTTAAAAAGTTTGAAAAACAAACATCCTAAAATTCAAAATGGATTCTAATTATGCCAGAGTCGAATTGATTATGGAAAGAATTATTCATTACTTAATGAGTTTCAACAAAAGTTAGTAGCCTATGGAGAATTGAATTTAATTTTAGCATATTTGAATTTTAAGGAAAATCTTTTTTGCTTTTTCTACTGTGCACATATTGATCCATGTAATGTGTACTCAGCCTCATTAGTTTGTCCATCTCTTCATCTGGAATATGTTAAATTGTAGCTATTACATGGCGGAGATTTTCCATATTAAATTGCCTTGAGATTTAGAAGTTGCGTTTTGTCTTGTTTTTTGAATTTATATTTCTGAGTTTTGGTGACAGAAATTGCTGTTTTCTCATTTAATTTTATCCTTCCCGCAATCAAGATAAAAATTAGATGTACGCATTATTTTTAAACATGACAACCCATGAACTATTTGCTTTTCAATTTTTTGTTTTTTAAATTTTGAAGAGACTTATAAATATTATTCTTTTTTTAGATTTTTTATTTGTATGTTTTAAAAGCAATCAGGATGGGAGACATTTTAATTTTCTGTTCCGTAAAATTAGCATCAAGTATTGTCCTCGAACAAGAGATATAACTTAGGCCAAAAGAATCTAGTTATTAAAATAAATATTTTCAATTATATAAATTCTTCAACTTCCAAGTATGTTTCAGCAAGGCAATGTCATTTAAGAATAGTCTTTGTGTTATTCTGCTCATGAAGCATTCCATGACCTGTCGCTTTACTGATAGTTATCATAAATGTGCAACAACATGATTGGCTGATGGCTACCACTGGTACTAGGTGTGACAGACATGATAAGAAGGGAAAGGGGAGAAAAGAAAGTTAAGTAGTTTGATTAAAGGTTAGGAAGGGAAAGGATCAAAAAGAAAAAGGTTGAAGAGAATTATTGGCAGTTTATATCTTAAATCATTTTTTCAGCTACATACACTATCACTGATGGGAATTTTATTTTTACAACCTGAAAACTATTGATATGTTGAAGATGACAGCTGACCAAGTGCCATGCTAATTACTCTACTAATCTTACACACTTTGTCGACTTATATTAAAAAAACAGGTCTTGTTAGTCACTCAATAGAAACTGTTACATGACCAACATCTTTTGGCAGCATGATATGTTGGGCAGGAAGTGATCAATCAAAAAAATTGGAATGAGGGGTGATCAATGAATAAGTTACTTCTTTAGCCTTTTGTTGGATCACTAAAAAGTTCAAAATTTTTTCCAAAAAGTGGTGCAAACTAGTGACCAATTTAGCATTAACTTACATCACTAAAAATCTACCGGTGGGGGATTCTGAAAAAACATTTGTAGGCAAGAAGTAAATGTTCAAATTTTCAGCCCTTTCTTACTTTCTTACATCCTGTACACATGATACTTACATACATACAGGCAGCAAGACCAAATTAAGGACTGACAAAATCTATATTGACAGTTTTGGTTGATGGTTTCTAATATACATACAAGATCTCACAGGCCATTTTTCAACATGTTAGAATATTGATGATTAATAATAGTTGTGGAGATTATTCTACAAAGCCCTGGAAACAATATTGTTTGTAGCATATTTTTTGTGAGCTAAACCAATGGATTTTTAACTACAACAGACATTGACAGGTCTATGAATGTCAAAATGTTTTTCTTTCAGACAATTTGAAAAGGTTCAAAGCATTCATAAGAAAGAAAGAGAAAAGAGATTTGACAAAGTGAGAGGAATAGAAATTTGCCTTTTTTTTCGTCATTCATTACGTTATTCTTTTTTTAAAAATGAATTCTCAAAATAAAAGAACGTGACATAAGATGTCTTTGTAAATTAAGAAGCTAAGACATTTTTTTAACATATCTCATATTGTAAGCATAGATTTATAAGGAACCAGGACTGAATCAATTATTAAGCAAAATAAACACGTGCTTTGGAGATTGAAAGAGGAGGGAGTGATATTGTTCCCGTACAGTTCCTGTTTTAAATCATTGATATTGATTGAATTACGTCACATGAAAGTTCCAATTTAAAAATTCTCCATCTTGTGTTCTGTCGGCCTCGGTTTCTTATGTGTTCTCTGGGGATCCATGTTGTGAGACGTGATATCCATCAGTTGTCTTCCATTCTTGCAACATGGCCTGCTCATTGCCATTTGATTTTTTGATAGTTTCAATCATGTCACAGACCCCCCTTTTCTTCTTGATATATTGTACTGTCTTGTAATCTCTCCATGTGAGGTTGAGTATGATTCTCTCATGCACACGTTGCATACTTCTCAGTTTGCGAGTCTGTCTCTTGGTTAGGTTTCATGTATTAGCTCCATGAGTGACTATCGGGAGAATGCATTGGTTGTATACTTTTCTTTTTAGGATTATTGGGATCATCTAGTTCTTGAAAGTTGAGCTTGCTCTGCCGAAGGCTTGCCATCCTAGAGTGATTCTTCACTTGATTTCCTCCTCTTTTGAGGGTCTCATGGAGATTCGTTGTCTTAGGTAGATGTAGTGGTCTACCTTGCCGAGTTTTGCATCTTCTATCTTGACAGTTATGTTTATATTCTCAACATGATTATTGTACATGATTTTCGTTTTACTGAAGTTCATGTAAGCATAATTCTGTGTATGTATGTATGATTGTGCAAGAATGAGTAAATATTCCTTTATTTTCAGTTGCGTAAGTATCTGCATGAGTGTGTATTTGTATATGTGTATATTACAGTATGTCTGTATATGAATATATCATGTAGGTGTTAGAAACTGTCAACCAAAACTGTCAACATAGGTTTCTTCAGTTTTCGAGTTGGGCTGGCTGGTTGGCTATGTATGTAAGTATGTATGTATGAACGTATCAGGTGTATTACACCAATGGCTGAAAATTTAGATATTCACTCCTTATTAAGTCTACTAAAAACGTTTCTTTTTTGTTCTTTGAAAAATTGCTCCCCAAAATAGGTTTTTAGCTGGGGGTCCAATTTGCAATCAAGTTTATGCTAAATTGAACATTAGTTTATGTCCAGCAGCATTTATGTTTGTTCTTTTGAGAATTCAGACTTTCTATAGTGGTTACCGACTGACAAAATGCAGGAGAAGTAAGTTATTCATTGATCACTCCTTTTCCAAATTTTTTGATTTATCACCCCTCACACAGTATCCTGTCAAAAGATGTTGGTCTCATGACGGTTTCTTTTGAGTGACTCACCAGACCTGTTTATGTGTGAATACATATGTATATGTGTGTGTATGTGTGATTACAAGTGCAAGACGATGGAGAGGTTCATGGAATGAGAAGTGATCAAGCCAGCAGATATCTAGCTGCATGCATCTCCTGATGTCTGGGGTCGGGATATCTACAGAGCAAATCAAATTTGAGGTTCCATGTCTGCTTTTATAAAAATAGCAGCAAATAACAATCAAGAAATGAAAATTTATTTAATTAGCGTTCTTTTTCTCAGAAGGCAAGTAATGAACACTTCAAGGCAAGTCACAAATCATATTGAACAGCAAATGAGATAAAATGGCTGTCCAGGCTAATATTTTCTGATTCTCTACCACTTGATTCAAATCTATTTGTCAAACTTTTCTCCTTTGCTATTAATGCAGTTCAGTACGTCATGTTGAGGGTAATCAATTAAAAAATCAGAAAAAGGGGGTGATGAATGGGGCAGTGATCATTAAAAAATCCTCAGTTCTCAAAAAAAGGAAGTGTGAACGCTGCTGAACACAAACTATGTATCAATATAGCATAAACTTGCATTGCAAATTGACCCTGAGACAAAAAAACCTGTTGAGGGGGCATTTTGAAAAGACAGAAAAAAAAAATTTTTTAGTTATAACAAGGAGTAAATGTTGAAATTTTCAGCCCTCTAGCTCTAAATTTTTACTCCAAAAACTTGATGTGGATTGTTCTCATCATTTTGTTCTTGTTTTGGTAGAAAAATAAAGACAGTTTTGGAGTTTGATAAGCGAATTAATGATAAAAAATTCATAAAAAATCAAAACAAAGAAGGAAGGAAAATAAAAGATTCAATGAAAAAAATTGTGAAAAAACAAAGAAATGAAAGAAATTGTTCTAGAGTATTGAACGAAAAATATTTTCCAGGTTATTCTTTATCAGCAGACGTTGAACTTTATTAGTAAGTGTTACATAAACCTTTCAATTTTTCTTTCGTAAGATTATGTATGTATCACTCTGAAATAAGGATGTCAGAGAAAGTGCATGCTGGGAAATCCTATTGTATTTTGATAGCAATGCAGACAACTTATATACACGCACATGATAGTCAACAATATCAGTCCCCTGCCTCTCAGCTGCATAGGAACCGAAATCGAATCAATATAATGATTAGTTTTGAGGACTTCTATATATACATGGTACAGCAATGAAAGAGAATAATGAAGGGATATTACTTATCTCGTTTTTTTTATACACCATTTATTTCTTATTTACAATAGAGAACAGTGCAGCTAACAAGCCTCAAATTCTCAATGTTTGAATATGAAGAAATGTAGGGATAAAGAAAAAATCCATCAGATATCTTTTGTTAGAATGTGAGAGAGGTCTTTTGAAAACACAAAAGTATACAGAGAAAATACAGCACCTTTTTTATTTTGACAAAGTTGACTTATTGAGAGCAGGGGGTGAATAGTTGTTAATTTTTTAAATTTTTTTTCTATATACAGAAATGAGTTGTGGTTGAAGTGGTGGTGGATATGTGGAGATGCTTGCTTAGCATTTGATATGCCGTATCTTGTCCATTGTACTTCGCTCTACTAAACCCAAACATTTGTTGATTCAGAGAATCGAGACATCAATTCTTTGATGGAATTTTGGCTCAGTTTTCTGTTCTTTAGTTCTTTTGAGCAAGAAATATCTTCGAGGAGTTTTGAGGCAAACAGAAAAGCTAGAAGAATAGTGGATTCTTCATAACAAAAGAGCCTCTTGTTTACTGAATATAAACAAGATTTTCTTTCTCTCATTCTCCCCGTCTGTCATGGGGATATGATGAGAAGGTCAACATGCACATGCCGAAAAAAGATATGAATAAAAATAAGACATAACAATCAGTCTTTTCCAGCCTGGAACATTGGGAGATTGAACCAAAGAAAGAGACTTCAAAAGTGACTTCCATGAAATTTTGATCTTTGAACAAGAAAGAACATATCACTGCAAATACTAAATTTCTTTTAAAAAATGCACATGGAATTCCTTTTCTTCAAAGATTTGGGCGGTAATTAGGCATATTGGATTGAGAATGTTTTAAAAAGACTGTCAGGAGTTGTCAGATGGTAATTAGCCATATTTGACTCAGAATTCTTTTAAGAGATGTCAATAGTTTTCAGGCAGTAATTAGATATATTGGAATCAGAATGTTTATAATGATTTCAGGTATTGTCAGCAGGATTAGGCTTATCAAATACATTATGGTCAAGACTGCGTTCTGTAGTTGTCAGTCATTGTCTGGTGGTGATTAGGTACATTGGACTCAGAATGTTTAAAAAGGCTGTTAGGAGTTGTCAGGCAGTAATAAGGTACATTGAAAACAAAATCCTTGAAATGATGTTAGGCGTTTTCAGGCAGTTATTAGGCATATTGAGCTCAGAAGTTGTCAGGCATTATCAGGCTGTAATTAGGTATTTTGAACTCAGTTGTCATGTGGTAATTACTGTATAACATGTCAACTGTGTGTATGTCAGGCAAAGGCAGAGTTCAACCCTCATCAGGGACAAGGTGTGAAAATGCAGGTCTAACAAGTAAAGGAAAATATATCACCTGAATCCAATGTTGTAGCGTTGTTACCAGTGGAGAAAAATTTGGTTATTACACCAGAAAACATTCACAGAATGGATTGTCTGAGTTGTTGTGTTTACAACACAAACAACAAAAGATTCAATCATCTGAAAAACTCTTTGAATATTTCAAGAATACCTGAATTCAGTCCAATTTCATAGTTTTAGCTCAATGTCAGGCCACTGTTTTTATATCTGACCAAGATCCCATTAATCCTAAAGAGAAGGGTGTATAACCAATGCATCCTCCCAATAGTCACTTATGGAGCTGAAACATGGAACTTAACCAAGAAACAGACCCGTAAGCTGAGAACCATGCAACGTGCACATGAAAGAATAATGCTGGGCCTCACATGGAGAGACCACAAAACAGCACAGCATATCTGGGAAAAGACAAGAGTTAGAGACATCATAGAATCCATAAAAAATCTCAAATGGCGGTGGGCTGGCCATGTTGCAAGAATGGCAGACAACCAATGGACATCACGACTCACAACATGGATTCCCCGAGACCAGATGCGCAACCGAGGCCGGCAAAATGTTAGATGGAGAGATGAGCTAGACAAGTTCAGGAAGTACTGGCTCCGTGACGCCCATGATAGAGAAGTGTGGCAAATCCTGGGGAAGGTCTATGTCCAACGACGGACCTTAAAAGACTGATGATGATGATGATGGGGTGAACCCATTTTGGAGGGGGCTGGAAGATTAAAAAAGTGGCAGGAGCTGTCAAGTATTCATCATCAGTCTCTTAGCATCTGTTGTTGGACTTACACCTTCCCCAAGATTTTCCACACTTCTTTATCATAGGCGTCGCAGAGCCAGTACTGAGTTTGTCTAGCTCGTCTCTCCATCTAATACTCTGCCAGCCTCAGTTGCGCATGTGATCTCTGAGAATCCATGTCATGAGTCGTGATGTCGATCGGTTGTCTGCCATTCTTGCAACATGGCCAGCCCATTGCCATTTAAGTTTTATGATGGATTCTATGATGTCTCAGTCTCCTGTCTTTTCTCTGATATACTGTGCTGTCTTGTGATCTCTTCATATGAGATTGAGCATAATTCTTTCATGTGTACATGGCATTTTTAGGTGGTAATTAGTTAGATTGTGCCTACAATGCTTAAAAAGGCTGCTTGAAGCATTCAGGTGATAATTAGGTTCATTAGAATGCTTAAAAGTGTTACCAGGAACTGTCGGGCACTAATTAGATACTCTGAACACATGGAATGATGCTGGGCATTATCAGGAGGTATTTAGGTACATTGGACTCATAATACTTAAGAAAAGCTGTTGAGAGTTTTCTGGCATTGTCAGGTGTCAGGTATTTAGATACATTGTACTCTAGATTTTTTGAATGACTGTCAGGGGTAGTCAGGCATTTCCAGGCGGTAATTAAGTACATTGGAATGCTTTAAAAATGCTTCCAGGCAATGTCATGTGTTGTTAGGCAGTAATTTTTATGTAGGTTGTCAGTGTCTCCAGGCGGTGTTTAGGGAGACCAGTTTAGGGGCATGGAAACTTGGAAAAAAAAATTTAGTGTAAAGATGTAAAATAAATGTAAAAATACGTATGGTTTTAAAAACAAAAACAACAAACCATACCAACTAGCTTTCATGGTGGAGTGGTACAGCAGCTGGTTTTAAAACGTGCTTGCCTCTGGCAAGAGGGCTGTGAGTTCCAATCTCCCCAAAAGCTCACTCTTCGTTTCTGATCTGCGCTGTTTGTTTGCTGCTGTAGAAGTGACTGTCCGAGTTCAAATTATGGTAAAACCAACATAAAAAAAACCCATAAAATCTAGAAAAGCATTCAAGAAATGCATACCTCGGGCCACGCCATTGTTAGATCCAAAATTTAATCAGTTCTCCTGTAGTTTATTGTCCACCTTTCCACAAAATGTCATAGAAATTCATAGAGAACTTTTGGAGATATTGTGTGAACAAACATGAAATTTGGACATAATTATGCATTTCAGACATACAACTAGGAGCATTAGATAAGCATTAATCCACTCCAAAATGAAATCAGTTCTCTTGTAGCCCATTGCCCACCTCTCCGCAGAATTTCATCGAAATTCACAGGGAACTTTCGGAGATATTATGTGGACAGTCATAAGCATATGCATAAATGTAATTGAAAAAACAATGGCAAAAATATCTCTCCATCAAAAATTTCCTGTGTCCGCCCAAAATTTCAACACCTCTTCCTAATCCCAAGGCCCACCCTTACACAAACTTTAATTGAAATCCATTTTGTACTTTTAGGGATATCGTCTAGACAAACAAACGAACTAACAAATGAATGAAAAGTCAGGAAGATGCAACCAAATACGTATACATCTTTCAACTTAGTTGAGAGAGGTAAATTAAGATGGTCAACTGAGTAACCGTACAAGACAGAATCTGTTTATTCATTCAGAGTAAGTAAGGTCAATAGTTGTTGAAATTAGTTCATCATCATCATCATCAGTCTTTTCGAGTCCGTCGTTGGACATAGACCTTCCCCAGGATTTGCCACACTTCCCTATCATGGGTATCACAGAGCCAGTACTCCCTGAACTTGTCTAGCTCGTCTCTCCATCTAATACTCTGCTGGCCTCAGTTGTGCATGTGATCCCTGAAGATCCATGTTATGAGTCGCTAAGTCCATTGGTAGTCTGCCATTCTTGCAACATGGCCAGCCCACTGCCATTTGAGATTTTTTATGGATTCTATGATGTCTCTAACTCTTGTCTCTTCTCGGATGTACTGTGCTGTTTTGTGGTCTCTCCATGTGAGGCCCAGCATTATTCTTTCATGTGCACGTTGCATGGTTCTCAGTTTACGGGTCTGTCTCTTGGTTAAGTGAAATTAGTTCAATGGTTAAAAAAAATTTTGTATAAAAGAAAATTTTAGTAAGATCATTAAGAGAACTACAAATAATAAACAGTTCTTTTTATTCCAGCTGTTAATAATTTATTTTTGGCTCAGTGTCTGCAGGCCGATAACCTCAAACAATATCGAAGGTAAACAAGCAACGGAAAAAAGGGGTATATATAGAATACGAACAATATCACTAAATAAATGAGATAGATGGCTGAACTCAGTCCACATCTGGCAAGCGAAACCCTTCTCTTTTGAAAACCTCATGTGGCTTTTTCTATTTTCTCTTACTCTTTTTTTTTCAAATTCACGATTTTATGATGAGAAAAAATGAAGTTGGCAGTGCTATAATGTGTTTTCAAGAGAATGGTAACGGAGGCCATTTTCAGGAATGAATCAAAGTTGGCAAAAAGGTTCCAGAAGAAGACGTGGCTGCCTTCCAGAACTTTCTTTAATGGCACATTCAACTTGCAACCCTTTTGTTCACACCGACTTTATCGGAGAAGAAACCAGTTTCCTCTTGTCATTTTCTGGTGAGAAACTTTTAGAAACTGTCATCAAAACTGTCATCAAAACTGTCGACCTAGGTTTCTTCAGTTTTCCAGCAAATCTGGCTGGCTAGCAGACTGTACCAATGGAGCAAGAGGGCTGATCTAGATTTTTTACACATTATTATATCTAGATCAAACGTCTTTGTTTTTGTTCATAAATTCACCCCACGAATAGGTTATTAAAGAGGGGGTTCAATTTCCGATGAAAATTTCTGTTAGATTGATCCCTTAGTTTGTGTCCAGCAGTATTCACATTCGTTTCTTGAAAATTCAGACTTTTCTAGCGGTCACTAATCAAATCGGTTTCAAGTGGGGGGGGTCGATTTACAATGTAAGTTTATGCTAAATGAATCGCTTACTTTGTGTCTATGCTTTTTTTTTAAATTCGGTCTTTTCAGACCAACAAAAGATGAGGGAAGAAACATTTATTGTTCACCCCTTTTTCTATTTTTTTTAAAATAAAGACTTTCAACAAGGTATGCTGCCAAAAGATGTTGGTCTTTATTGAGTGACTAACCAGACCTGTTTTACATTATAAGTTCATTTTAGTACCTGTTGACCTTTTCTACTTGAACTTCCATGTTATCATTTTTGAACCTTGAAGTGTTCTGCAATGACCGACAGCAAAATCTTCTTGTTTCCATCAAAGATTTCTCTCTTTCTCGAGAGAATTTTCAATCACTTTTTAGAAACAAAAAAAAAAAAAAAACAAACAAATGAATCAGACACTAAGTATAAAATCTTCTTTTTTTAAAAGTCTGGGTAGCCACTCGGTGGAAACCATCACAAGACCAGTGACTTTTGGTAGCATGCCGTGTTGGGCATGATCAATTTAAAAAAGAGATGATCAATGAATAAGATCCTTCCCTCACTTTTTGTAGAGCCATGATCACTGAAAAATGTCTAGATTTTCAAAAACAAGCAGGGACACAAAATCAGGGATCAATTTAGCATAAACTTATGTTCCAAATTGAACCCCCACACCCACTTGAAACCTCTTTTGGAGGGAATTTTCAGAAAACAAAACAAAATTTTTTCTCCGATATAATAAGGAGTGATTGTTCAAAATTTCAGCCTCCTAGCTCCATCAGGGCTGCCTGTATGCATAATACATACATATTCAGCTAGCCAGACTAACCTGAAAACTGATTCTACAATCAATTCAACAACCTCCTCCTGGAGTATGAGGTTGATCCAGGAATGACCTAATCATTTTGAATATCTCAAAAACAGGTTACTCAGCCATGATGTGAATTAGGATAGACTTTACTATGCATGAATAAACAGACACTTTCTTGTGGGGTTACTCAGTTGGCTCCCGGTGACTTTCCTCAAAGCGAATACACACTCACAAAATTTAGATATTTATCCCTAAAAACTCCAAAGTCACAGCTTCTAAATCTGTCAAAGCAGCAGTGATGCTACTTTGTACTGTGTAGTATATATATATATATATATATATATATATATATACATGTAGATAGATAGAAAGTCTAGAAATCTTAACTGCTTTAAATGCTAAAAATGTAAATGAATTTTTTAGATTTTATTTCATTTCAGTCAATTATTCCCAAATATCTGTTTCACACAGATTTAAATATTATGGTGTCACATGAGAATTTTTCTTGTTAGGATCATCAGTTGTCTAACATGGAACTGTTTTGGGGATTTCAAAACAAAACATTTACATTATCATGGCCGAACAGCACGGTTGACCAAACACCACCTCAAGCTATGATTTGAGTATTTAGCCAGTTATAATATTTTTGGAGGCCCTGTCATAATACATGTAGTTTGTTATTTCATATTAGGCATTATCATAGAGTAGTGCAAAAGGATATTATTTTATAATTAACCAAGAAATAGACCTGCAAACTGAGAAGCATGCAACATGCGCATGACAGAATCATGCTCAACCTTATGTGGAGAGATCACAAGACAGCACAGTACATAAGGAAGAAAACAGCAGTCCGAGACATAATTGAAACTATTAAAAAACTCAAATGACAAAGGGCAGGCCATGTTGCAAGAATGAAAGACAACTGATGGACATCACGACTCACAATATGGATCCCCAGAGATCACATAAGAAACCGAGGCCAACATAATACAAGATGGAGAGATAAACTGGACAGATTCAGGAAATACTGGCTCTGCGACACCCATGATAAAGAATTGTGGTGAATGCTGGGGAAGGTCTATGTTCAACAATGAATGTTAAAAGACTGATGATGACGATGATGAATTGTGTCATCTACAGATAGCTGTTTCGTTATATAACAACTCTTCAATATGGCCATAGACTATCCAATATCCTTTCCAGTACTGCGAGGTAGGGTCGAAACCTTTGTTTCAGACCTAAAGGCAGATATTCTACCCCTACCCTACGCAGAACTGGAGAGCACTATATTTACTTATGCACTATTCCCCATCAACCAGAGCGCTCCATTCCAGAGTTGAAAGAGCATTGCTACAGTAGCTTATAATGGACAAGTTCCCTTCTTAAGAGTGCTCAACCCTGAAGAAAGGAGCGTTCATTATGATAATGATTAATAATTGTGTCATCAGTAGACTACTGTTTTGTTGTATAACAAATTGTCAGTGTGGCTATAGACTCTCCAATATCCCTTCTCATACCATGAGGTAGGATTGAAACCTTCACTTCAAATCCAGAGGCAGATATTCTACCCAGCTCTACACAGAACTGCGCATTTTATTATATAGAAACTTTTTTTAAATGATATCCCATCAATACACAGTTAATATATCACTCAATATAGTACACACACACACACACACACACACATATATATATATATACATATATATATATGTCCATTTCTTAAATACGTACTTGTCATGCTGAAAGAGATGAAAAAGACCGAGAATAAACAAGATGAGAATTTAGGTTGAAAGCAGTTATTTGGCCTTTGCATTATCAGTGGGCTGTTTAACACCATGGTAAGCGCATCGCTACTTTGAAATAGCTACCCTATCAGTGGTAGGTTTGATTTTCTTCAACAGCCCCATTCCTATTAATTGTTTATTCTATTTTCATTGTCTAGATTGAATGATATATTAACCATGTAACAGCGGTAGATTATTCAAAATAAGTTTCTATATGATATAACACAATTTATAATCCATGTATATCCATATATGTATATATATATACAATACAAATCAGGAATACAATACAATATAATATTCGATAATATAATATAATACCTGATATATGATGGGTTTATTTCATGATGTGCTCAATACATTCAATATTAATTTGATTTAGAGTAGAGCTCAGAATATTAAGAAGTTAGGTTCCGCTACACAAACACAATTATGTTTCAGTCCTGTTTGGGCTTCTTCAGGTGTCATTTCCCAGAAGAACCCTAAACAGGGTAGGAACTTAAACGTGTCTGGGTAGCAAATCCTTACTCCATTATATATATATATATATATATATATATATATGCATATAAAAATAGTAGAATGTGGATTCGCTACACAAACTAGCTCATGTTTCTGCCCTCTTCAGGCCTCATCAGGTGAACCAGAATCATCAGATTCACCTGATGAGGCCCAAAGAGGGCAGAAACATGAGCTAGTTTGTGTAGCAAATCCACATTCTATTATTTATTTCCAGCTCTACTCTAAAACAACTTAACTTCAAGAGTAAAAAGTTGTATGTATCGAGCACTCTATGAAATAAATCCATTACATTTCAGGAGTGGCTTTATATTATTGATATATTATTATATTATGTTATACTGCTAGCCTGATTTGTGCCACATATACTGTGTATATATATATCTATATATATATATGTATATATATATATATATATATATATATATATATATATATATATATATAGTTTATGATATTAGTACTGAACAAAATTCAAATTTGTAAGCCATAAAAAAATGAAGAGACGCATGAAAAGGACAATTACAGTTGTAAAAAGAAAAAAGATTTGTACTCATTATGTACAGGTCTGTCTATTCACTCAATAGAAACCATCATATGACCAACAACTTTTGTCAACATACTGTGCTGGGGATGATCAACTGAAAAATTGGAGAATGAAGTGATCAATGAATGAACCTCTCTTGCATTTTGTTGGGCAGTGATTACTAAAAAAGCCTGGTTTTTTCAGAAAACAAATTCAGCTGGACACAAACTAAGGGATATATTTTGCATAAACTTATATTGCGAATTGAGTCCCCAGCTAAGAATCCAACAGAGAGGAATTGAAAAAAAAAAGAAAAAAAACGTTTTTTCTAGAAATTATAAAGAGTAAATTTTTTCAAATTTCAGCTATCAATCTCCATTGGTGCACCCTGTACATTTGATTCATAGCTAACCAGTTTACTAAATGTTTTACAGTTGCAAAATTTTATAACTGCTTTCGATTGTACCATTGATTCTACTGATGCCTGCTCGAAGCCTGGATGTGAAAGGAAGAGGGTTGACTAGCCCATAAAAATACCCTTACTACAGAGATGCAGATATATCAATAAGCAACTCAGCCCCAATCTCTTGTCAATGGTCTATACCTTGAATTCAATAGAAGGCAGGACCTACCCAAGCCTATACAGGGCCCTAAGCATTCAAATACTCTTGTGGGCCTTATTGTGGCAATGGGACCTGGCTGACTCTGGTAGAAAATATAAGATGTATTGTAGAATTATAAAAAGGATCAATATTTTCCATATCTTTCTCTCTTTTTTTAACATTAAAAAACTTTTACTATGAAAAAAAAATCACTCTTTCAAGTGAGATAAAAGGGAACTTTCCTTTTATGCCAAATATTCTCAAATGGAATGGAAATTAATTCTACAAGGAAACATTTATGGAAGATAGAAAAAAATCATGAGAAATGAGACATTACGTTAAAGGACTATCAAAAATTCTTATAAAAGTTTTCAAAACAAGAAAAAAATCAAATATAACAAAATGCATAGATACAGTTTAAACTTTCCTCGAAAGTACAAATTTACAAATTTTTTCATCCATTTAATTTTTTCAATTTTGAATAATCCTAATACAGAGGAAATTATCTAAAATTCTTATAAATGTTTTCAAAACAAAACAAAAAGTTTGAACACAGGAAATGAATACTTGTATTTCAAACTCTCCTTGAAAACATAAATTAAACTTGAAAAAATTTTTATAGTCCATCTATTTTTTTTGGTTAAATTTTGAATAATCCTAATTTACAATACTGAGAAAACAAACAGAGAATTTGAAGTAAGTGAAAATTAGTTCCAAAATTTTATCCTTTCTTCTTATAGAATGAAGATTTGATCTTTAATATGTTTGTTTATTATTGTTTCTTGAAAGTGGCCCATCAGTCTATGATCTTTAATGTTGTGTCTCAAAGCAAAATAATTAGATCACAAACCATTTTCATTAAGCTCAAAGTGTTCAGTCGATTTGCTTTTTAGGTTTTTTCCATTGTTTTTTTTTTCTTTTTTTTCTTCTTGACATCAAATAAAAATTGTTTTTTGTCTAAAATTTATCAGAATTCTTCAGATGATTGTCCAGAAACATTTAACAACCCTTGAACACGGTGCTAAATTATAAACTATTATTTTGAAAAATAGGAGACAGTATTGATTCTTTATAGTAAAATTAATACAGGACTTTTCAAGAGAATTCCATTCTTGGTTTCATGGTTTGAAAAAAAAGGAAGTATTCATTGTTTTAGATCCATATACAAATGAAGAGAGCTGAACAAAATTCAAAATTTCTTCATACAATCTTTATTGAAACTATGTGAACAACCAGTGGTAGACCAAGGCAAGAGCAGAAGAGTTGGCTCACACCGGGTGACATCATCAGAAAGGGTGACGCCGAGACTGCTTGAAAATTTTTCATATAGTTTCTCAGTAATTTTTTTTTTTATGAAACATCTATCTCTCCCTTTAATATCTCCAAAGGTATCCAATCAACTTCAATGAAATTTTGTGTAAGTGTAGACAATAGGCTATGAAAGAAGTGATTCAATTTTTGGGCGGATCCATGCCAATTACTTCCACTACATCATAGTTATATGTCTGCAATACATGTTGCCAAAATTCCATGTCTAATCATATGATATCTCCAAAAGTTCCCATTGAATTTCAATTCAATTTTGTGAAAGGATGTACCATGAACTATGGAAGAAGTAATTAAATTTTGGGGCAGATCCATACACAATTACTTCTCTTGACAATGGCGTTGACAGAAGTATGTGCTCTCAGAATGCTATCCAGATTTATTGTACAGTTTTTTTTTAAAGATACTGAATAAAAACATTATCATGGTTGTCATACTTATTTTCTTCATAATATTTCACAAAGTCAGTACCAAAAAATTGAAAACGAAAGATGAACAAATTTGTTAGTAAATTTCGGTTCATACCATCACATTGAATAATACAAGAGAATCATGATGAATATTGAATAGGATTAGTACAAAAAGATTACCGTCATTCTAGATGACCAGTGAAGAGATCAAGTTCTGGAAGAGGAAGGTGAAACCATTATTTACTACCCCAGGTGACACCAACTCTAGTCCCACAACTGAATACAACATCCCTTTGGAGAGTCAACCAAAAGATTTCCACTTTAGAGTTTCAAATCAAACTGAAATAAAGATCGGCTTGTTTTGTCACAACTCAATTCAATTTTTGGCTCCAAACATCTAAGCTAGTTTTGGCAAAGAGTAAATTGCAATTAAGTTACCACACATATCTAAATCATCACAACCCCAATACCTCAACACATTTTAAAACCAATAGCAAACCATGAAACAAGGGGAAAAAGTTAGGCTCTATTGAGCCAATTTTAGATTTCACCAAGATATAAAAACCATTCATGGACAATAATTCTTTGTTAGCCAAGCACAGAAATAACACTATGATTGTTCAGACCATTGCTGGGCCATATGTGCCTATTCTGAACTAGGAAAGTTAGCAGCTATTTTTCTCACTTCAAAAATCTCCATGGATAGATAGATAGCCAGCCATATAGAATCACTTGAAAACTGAAGAGACCTATAACAACGATGTTGGAAGTTTTGTATGAGGGTTTCTAATTGTTCATTGTTTGCTTTGTGGCTTAGATAGTTAAATATATTCTATGATGATGCCAATGATAGGGGTTCAAATCCAGATAAAACCCTGAATGCTAAATTTCCAAGGTGGACTGGTCCACCTACTTGAGAGATTAACACAGAACAATCTTCCTACTAGACATCCTCTATTTTGGTCTTGTGCCATACTCAGTAAAGCTTTGTTAATACTAACCAATTCATGCCTAGAGTCAGATTCAGGTTTAATTAGAAGTGCAGAATAGATCTAAGTATAGCAACATGTTAATGCAAATTATTTCTAAAGCAAAAGCATGTTTCTTATCATCTTGAGAGTGTTGATATATAATTTGATCCGCTCTATTTCATAAGTATATTTTTAATGACAGTTTTTTGGGTGGGCTAATTATAGGCCTATAGGCATGAATGGGTTAGAAGGATACGAGAAGTAAAGATCGGAGAGTACTTGGAAGGTATGGGAAAGAGAGTAAGGAGGAGAATTTCAAGAGCAAGTAATGGAGTAGGAGAGAAAAGATGAAACAAAGAGAGAATAAAAGAGAAAGAAGTAGACAAATGAAAAAGAAGAAGAAAACAGAAAGAGAAAGAAAAGGGTAGAAAAGAAAAAGAATGAAAGAGAAAGAGGAAAAAGAGAGAAAGAAAGTGAAAAAAGAAAAAAGAATAAGAAAAATTAAAAAGAAAGAAAAAGAGAGAAAAAGAAGAATAAAAAAGAAAGAGAAGAAAAGGGAAGGGAAAGAAAAAGAATGAAAGGAAAATAGGAAAAAAGAGAAAAAGAAAAAGAAATAAAAGGAAAAATCAAAAAGAAGGAAGAAAAGAGAATGAAAATAAGATAAAGAAAAGAGACGGAAGAGAAAAAAAAAACAGTTGGAAAGAAATAGGACAAGAAATAAACAATGGCAGATTATACTGAATCTTATAAAGAAAGAGATTTAGAAAGAAATACAGAAAATCTTTGGGTGATTTATGCAGAAAAAACTTTGAGATTTTAGTAGGAAAAAAAGAGAGAAGTCTTGTGTATGTTCTTTAAGGACTGGCCCGTTCTATGCAAAGAAGTAATCAGATATTGTTATTTCTTGGCATCATTATTGGGTCGAGAGTTTCAGACCAGCTTTACTTGCATATAAAATACCAAAGTCAACCATAAACAACCTTGAATATCCATTAACTACAAAAAAAAAGTAAAAACCAAAGACCAAAACAACAGATTTTATGTTTTGACATTGCATCAAAACTATTCCTTGGACGGTTACCTAACACTGGAGAGAATTTTTTTACATGCCTCATATTGGAATATACTTTGTTTTACTAAACCATTTTTCACTCTGAAATATCTTTTACTCAGTTCCTTACTGCTTGTGCAATCACTCAACTGTAGTGGGTTGTTAACAGGCATTAGAAAAAATTCAGAGGCTATTAGGTTGTCCCACATGAAAAGGCTGTTTTGCATTTGTCTTTATGATTGTAATTTCGATAAATTCTGAAGCATTAAGAGTGGTTACACATATTCAACTATCAATACAACATTAACTTTCTTTAATATCTTCAACTTATAATTCATCAGATTAATAAGATAATTTCTGATTCTCACAGATGCTGTCCTCAAAAGAAATCAAAAAAATTTTCTTTGCATAAGTTCAAGCTTGGTAAAAATGTTGTTCAAGTTCTCAAGAATATCAATTTTGTATTTGGAATCGAGATGTTTATACAATCATTAACGGCTTGAGAAAAGTATAAACACCCATCAACTGCCCCTCATACACACACTAACATCCATGCGCATACACACGTACATACACACACACACATGCACACACACATGCACACACACACACACACACAGTATGTACCAAAGAATGGTCTTATCAGCAAATGATGCCTTTCCTTCCCAGACAAAGGAAAAATAATAAATAATTGTTTTAACAACACCCACACAGATGAAGGATTCTATGAAATTAAAATCACCACAAAACCTTTCCTTTTTGGCGCCATGTGCTGAGAAACTTCAATTTTGCTTTTGGAATGGGGAAAAAAGAGCATTGCAACATTGGTCCCACAAATTTTGTATTAGAGGTATGAGCCTGAAAAATGAAGCCTAAGGATGCCCCCAATCAGTTATGATGATGGAAATTGAATGGATGTGGTAGAGACTAATACAAAGGTATCTGTTCAAGCTCTTACTCAAAATCTACCAATTTTCAAAACAACTAAGGCATCACCAAACTTACTTTTCATTTCATAATAAGTCATTTCATTTGGGACAACCAACATACTCTTAAGAAAAAAGATATCGGTCAGCATTTAAATGCTTGTCTTTCTCTTCTTGTTCAAGACAGAAAAATAGCATTTTTGTATAGAAAAAAAAACTGCATCGATTCACGTTGGTTAGTTTCTTTTAGCTACGCATGCAAGAGTCAACAAGTGTTTTGTGTACTTGGCTTTTTTTCTCAAATTTAACAATGAAGATTTCAGAAGTCCTGTGACTTGTGGAAATTG
Organism: Thysanoteuthis rhombus; assembly: GCA_963457665.1. NCBI lineage: Eukaryota > Metazoa > Mollusca > Cephalopoda > Oegopsida > Thysanoteuthidae > Thysanoteuthis > Thysanoteuthis major. The sequence goes on along the minus strand of OY735231.1, from coordinate 14,434,794 downwards.
TCGCCTAACTGCTTTTGAAATTGATTAACTTACAGTTTTTTTATTCAAGAGATCAAAGTCACTTCTACATAACATATCAATCTGAGCACTCAAAAACATCTCGTTGGCGAGCTATGTCATAAGTTTGGTTTCGGTATGGACAGACCTTGTATATATATATATATGTATATATTGGTAAATCAATGTCCATGACCTAATCAAGCAAAAAATATCTACTTTATACAACAAATATTCATTTTTCAACATAATCTCCTTCCTTGTCAATGCAATGAATTCTGAAGTGAATATGGATTAAACGTTATACAGTGAAAATTTCTGATCAGAATTCAGCTAATGACTGAGAATCAGGTTACTGACTAATTGATCCACCCTTGTATATATTGACAAATGATTCATTTTTAAAAAAGAAGTATCTAAGCAAGCAGTATTGATGGTAAAATAAAGTAACCCCGATGAAAATCCAACCAGTTTTGTTTGAACCATAGATTAAGGATTTATAAAACAAAAAGAAACAGGTCTGGTTAGTCACTTGGTAGGATGATCATTTAAAAATTGGAAAAAGAGATGATCTATTAATAAATTACTTTTCTTGCCTTTTAGGGATTGTGACCACTAAAAAGTAGAAATTTCTCAAAGAACAAGCATGAATGTTGCTAGACACAAACTAAGAGACCAATTTGGTATGAACTTTCATTGTAAATTTAAATCCCAGAAAAACCTATTTAAGAGGGGAATTTAGAAAAAAAGAAAATTTCTCTCACTCATGGAGTTAGGGATGCAAAATTTCAAGTTTCTACTATGAATGGTCAGCATCATCATCATTATCTTCCGTCTTTTAACGTCCGTCAATGGACATAAACCTTACCCAGAATTCACCACAATTCTCTATCATGGGCGTCATGGAGCCAGTATTTTCAAAATTTGTCCAGTTCATCTCTCCATCTTGTATTTTGTCGGCCTCGGTTTCACATGTGATCTCTGGGGATCCATATTACGAGTCGTGATGAATGGTCAGGACTTGGAAAAATTCCAGATAGATATATAGATACATAGATAGATACACATAAATGTCAGAATGCATGAATAACCTAAACCCTGAAACTGTTTATGCTGGTCCATTGTAAGTAGCAGTGTTTAATATATAGACTTCTAAATGTATATATGTGAGTGAGTGTGTGCATGCGTCTGTATTCTGTATGTGTGTGTATGTGTGTTTTTCTGTGTATGTGTGTGTTGGAAGAAATTTTCAAAGATGTTATTGTGTCAATGTGTCTAAGTGCTGAAGTATTTTAGGATGAGCAAAGAGTATATATTGGAAGAATAGACATCTCAAAATTCCTTGCTTGGATTTCAGGTGATGCTTTATATAAAAATATCAGACAGAAGCACTTAGAGTTTCAGATAACATTTCTGATGATTGATTTATCATATTCCCTATCGCTTTTTCCAGCAAATTATGAATAGTCTAAAGATTTTATCGATGAAGAAACAGAAATACGATGAAAGAAATACTAGTCAAAAAATGACAATGATTGTCAATGCATCTTCTAATAAATTCAGACAACTCAAGTCTATCACAGTTGTCTCCCTTTGGAATGTGAGTCATGGGGTCTAAGGAAGGCAACCACGTAATTACAGAACCACAAGTTAACGGCGAGTGCCAAACAATATTATTTATTTTCACTAGTTTTTACCTTCATCTTTATTTCAGATACTTTTTATCAAAATCATGAATAGGACCGTAATCCTACGGCAATGATTAAACAGCATGATCGGAAAATAAAGAGCAAGCCCACAGTGAGAATTGAACTCACACTCTCAAGACAGACGGGTGCCACTTTCAACCATTCAGCCTTGAGGACTTTAAAGTCAAATGGAAGCTGATTTCACATTTTAAACCGAACTCCTTACAACCGATATTCCAGCTGATGTTTCTTACAACCAAAACCAATAAAACAATATTGTAAATTTCTCAATTTTTTCCTTTGGATGAAGCATTGCAACATCATCATTAATTTTGACATGATCCTACCTTTATCCTGATCTTCAGTCGCTATTTGTCAAAACTTCGAATCAGATTTTAATCCTACAGCCACAATTCAACAGCCTAATCATAAAATAGAGAGCAGGTCTACAGTGAGAATCAAACTCACACCCTCTAGCCATAGGGGAACCAGTATATGCATAGCCACTTTCAACCGCTCAGCCAAGGGGACTCAAACTTAACTCCTTACAACTGATATTCCACACCAATCATGTTTACTATTGAGTTCACAGGCCAATGCAGGTGTTGTTTTCAACACAAATCAAAGAAATTATGTGATTGTATATTAATTGCTTACAAAGAAATCAAATATTCTAGTCATATTAAGTAAGTCTTTCGATTGAAATTCTCTTTTTATTCGAGGCTGATAACATAAGTGAAAAAGCTAGGGTCTACCACTTACATTGTATCACAAACCGCATTATAGCAGACCATGCTATATCAAAGGACTCCAGTATTGCTAGTTATTAAACAAGCAACAGAAATTAGATGCAAAGTCTCGTGGAGAAATCCTGAGCCCCTTTGGATTTAATGACACAGATTGGCACCAGGCCTTATGGGGCAAAACCCCAATCAGCTGTGTAACTACATCTGCATCCATCTGGTCACAACTAAAATGTCTACCATAGGATCAACCTTCCCTCAAACATCACTTCCAACTAGAGATGATTACAGCAAATTTTGTATTGTATAATAAATAATAATAAATGATTTTTGCTAATATCTATGATTCGCAGCTCAGTCAGTAAGACAGCCTCTTGGCAGTTGGTCGTAAGTTCAACTCACGATAGAGGAATGTTATTTTACATATCAGTTTATGCCCCTCATTTTAGTGTGGGTAATTCATATTGTCCTTGTCGTTCTTGGTATGGTAGGAAAACAAAGTCAACTCTGAACTTTTTATTGGATTTTGATAATTCAGACAGAAACCCCAACCAACATCGGGTAGTTCTACTAGTATATAAATGTGTGTGTATGTGTATGTGTATGTGTGCGTATGTATGTGTATCATCTCTATACATTTGAAATGGTTGTAAAGGCTGAATTAATAAACCACAGACAAAAATGTTGATTTTTTTTATTATTTCTGAAAACTCCTCGTGAAGCATAGGGTCTTGACTGTTCTGCTGCGGTTTCAATAGCAAGTAGGATGGAATTGTTAACTACGCACCCAACCCTACTCCTTCGCCTGGGCTTGGGACCCAGACAGAAATAGCCCCCCTAAAACCAAAACAGACATGAACCAACAATCAAGATAGCTAAGATGAGGATGTTAATCTAAACAAATTACTGACACAGAAGAAATGTTTTGTCTTGCAATACACCTGAACTCCATTATGTTATTGGAGATTCTGAGATTTTCTCTTTGATTCCATGGAGGCCATATTTATTTTTCTACCATTTTCAGGGCACAATCGACAAATTTGCGAAAAAGGCATTCAAACAAAACAGCATATGGCAGCTACCCTTTCAACCTTTCTCCGCAGGTGCAGAGGGTCTTGGAGAAATCAAGAGCCTCTGACATTGGTTAATTGTGTTTGCAAGAACTTTCCCACATCCATTAACATTCAATGCTTATTTGCTCAGAGGACAACATATTATCGTCTTTAATAATATTTTCTTTACAGCAACCCAACACAAGATTTTATGATATCAAACTTTGTTCATCAAAACCCATTACAACATTGCTATGTATGTCATCAGAGGTTTGATGGCACCTATGTATACAAACATATTTACATATATATATATATATATACACACAGATATGTATATATATATATAAAAATACCAACTTTATGTATGTTAGTACCAGTATATATTTGTGTGTATATACATATATGAATATATATATATATGTGTGTCTGTGTGTGTGTATGTTTGTGTAGAGAGAGAGAGAGATTACATTTGAGTTAGTCCTCAGATAGAAAGAGTTATTTGTTTTCAATATGTGCTGATACACTCTTATGAATACACACACATGACTAAAGAAACGTATATATATGTATATATATATATATATATATATATATATATAGATATATATATATATATATATATATATATATATATATAGATATATATATATATATAGATATATATATATAGATATATATATATAGATATATATATAGATATATATATATATATATATATATAGATATATATATAGATATATATATATATATATATATATATATATATATATATATATATATATATATATATATATATATATATATATGAATTGGTTGAAGTTGTGTGTGTAGAAATGCTTATGTATGTGCGCCTAGATAGCTAGCTTTATATTTATATGTGTATATGTAGACAAATATGTTTCTCTGTTGGGGGCAACATTGTGAAACAGAGCTAGAGACAAGAGGAGCCAAAAGGAAGAAAGAGAGAGAGAGAGAGAGAGAGAGAGTAGAAAGAACGGAAAAGAGAGAAAGAAAGGATGAAAGCAGAAATAAAGGGAGGGGAAAAATGAATGAAAAAAATGAATGAAAGATAGAAAAAGGCAAAAGAAAGAAGAAAAATGTTTGAAAGAAAGAAATGAAGAAAACCAGTGAAATGTGAAAAGTGACTAGTGGATATATTTTGTGCAATGATACATATGCTCAGAGATATATGTGTATATTTGTGTGCATATGAAAGTATATGCATATATATGTGTGTGTGTGCGTATATATATATATATATATATATAATTACTTTTTTAGATTTACTGAATTAAGCTTTTGATGTTGGTCAATTGATTTAGTCACAACATGATCTTGCAATGGCTGACATCTGATGCTTAATCCTTTAAATCCAAAAAAGTAATAAATCTGAATATAAGTTAAGACTAAAAATGAATCATCATTCAAACAAAATACAAGACAAGCTGTAACTAATCTTTCCCCAAAGTTCAACATTTATTGCAGCTGCTGGAATATCTGTATATAAGATATTACTTATGCTCATCAAATTAGTTTACTTCTCTTGAAATTGTAATTTGCTTGTCTTTTTTTTTAATATTTAAACTCTAAAATTGTAGTTGGCTTTATTCTGCCATAACAAGAACAAAAGCAGCAAGAAAAATCCCTACCAAAATTAGGTATGTAAACTGATGTATAAAATTCACATTCCCCTGTGATTTGAATTCATGACCAACTGATTGCCAGAAGGCTGTCTTATTGACTGAGCTAAATTGAAAAGTCTTGGATTTTAATGAAAATGTATCATATCGATACGCTTGGGCTTATTTGATTCTAATAAATGAATACATTCGCAGAAAAAATATATACTTTTATATTTTTTTGTTTATCATACATACAATACTAAAGTTGCAGTAATCATCTCCAGTTGGGATGGAAGTTAGAGTGCATTTTGACCCTGCAGTAGACAGTCTTGTTTACTTGTTTTTTTTATATGCTTTTTTTAAGGTTTCTGAGGAAAGGTATAGACTAGTAATTCCAAGAATCCTAGTAAGATAGATTGTTTACAGAAGACAGACAGTAATCTTGGGCAGAACGAAGAATATTCTCAGCTAGCCATATAAATATCATAAAACAATTACCATAAGATGTTGTTATGATCATCCTTCGCACCATTGGCACACAGTGGTGTTAAAAGTCATTTTTGACCAATAATCTTTCACGTTTGTGACATGACACATACCAGAAACCTGTTAATATTTCGGAATTTCACTGGGCTAGATATAAATTGACCTCGTTTAGCAGTGAAAAAAATTGCTTTCGAAAAAATGATTTTAAATTTTTTGTATGGCACAAGTATTCTTTTTCTGTATTGTCCTTTTGTTATTCAGAAAGACAGTTTTCTTTCAACTCTTTGAGGCACTTTTTTTTTTCCATCTCAACTTTGAACTACCCCATCATCTGTTGATTGGCCTGGGTACTAAACAAAATGGGGAAGAGAATGTTAACATCGGTGATCCTAGATATATAAAAGTAAAAAGTGTAAAAAAAATGAAACACCTAGATGCCAACACTTCAAAAGTCAGATGATATCTAACCCACAGTGTTCAAGAGAGGTGAGAGAAATGCCTAAAATCAACATCTGTGTATCTTGGTTGGAAAAGTCCCAAAGTTCCTTGCAAAAAGAGTTGGAAAATTAGAAATCCCAGGAAGAATTGGAACTATCCAGACAAGAACATAACTAGAATCAGCTCGAGTGTTTGAGTACTGAAGAGATTTGCTATCACTTGATCTCCGGCAGGAGCCATCAGATAGTACTGATGTGAAAACTCGATAAGTAATAATAATAATCATCATAACAAGACTTGCTGCTGCGGGATCTAACTCCACTCCAACTTCTATCCCAATTGAAGATGATTAACCCGAAAAAGAAGGATATACAACCAATGCATCCTCCGAATAGTCACTTATGGAGCTGAAACATGGAACCTAACCTAGAGACAGACCCGCAAATTGAGAACCATGCAATGTGCACATGAAAGAATCATGCTCAACCTCTCATGGAGAAACCGCAAGACAGCACAATCTGGGAGAATACAGGTGTCAGGGACATTATAGAATCCATTAAAAATCTCAAATGGCAGTGGGCTGGCCATGTTGCAAGAATGGCAGACAACCAACGGACTCAGCAACTCATGACATAGATCTCCAGGGATCACATGCACAACCGAGACTGGCAGAGTATTAGATGGAGAGACGAGCTAGGCGAATTCAGAAAGTACTGGCTCCAACAATGGATGTTCAGAGACTGATGATGATGATGATGATGACTACTACTTTTCTATTGTATATACAATAAATTAAAAAATATAAATTTATATATTTTTTCCAGTATAAATGTATTTATTCACTAAAATGAATTGCATACCTTCAAGACTAGTCAGTTTAGCTTAATCAGTAAGACACCAGTGAACTAATCATTTGGTCATGATTTCAAATCAAGGTTGTGGAATATTAATTTTTCTTCCCAAAATTTGATGAGGATTGTCCTTGTTGTTCTTGTGCCTGGAGGTGAAAAAACAACAGCAAGAAAAGTCCTTACCAAATTTAGGTATGTAAATTACATGATAAGCAAATGTAGCTAGTTAGCCCAGAAAGAATGCAAAAATAGACAGGAAGGTGATCCACTCAGAACTTTAACAATGTGCACATAATTATGCTCAACTTCACATGGAGAGACCACAAGACACCAGAATACATTCAGGAGAAGACAGGAGTCAGGGAGTCAGGCCTTTCCCATTTCCTTCAATGAGTAGCAAAATTTTCAATTTTGTCTCTCCATAATGTCTAATCTTCTACTGCATTTACTGTCCAACGGGCAGCCTCTTGCTCCCTCTGTTGTCCCATCTTGTCACTACGTGCCCTGCCTATCTTCATTTTTTTGTGTATCTTATTTTTATTCAGTAGGTATGGCTGAAATTCCAAGCTTGGATTTCAAATACTTTCTATGTTTGCAAACCAATGGTATATGTATAAACCAGAACCTGCCAAAGAGTTTAGAATATATAAAATCTCCTGTGACTTTGAAATTCAAATGGATTACCCAATCCAGGTCAAAAGACTAGATTTAGTTGTTGTGAAAAAGGAATAAAGAATGTGTCAGAGAGTGGATTTTGCTGTTTCAGCAGTTAAAACATTACACTATCAGAGCGGACTATTCCTGCTGACCATAACTTGAGATTTAAAGAAAGTAAAAAGTTGGACAAATATCAAGAAGTTGTAAGAGAAATGAAAAAACCTATGGAACAAGAAGGTGACAGTTGCATACATCATTGTGGGTGTGCTTTAAGTTGTCCTAAAGA
>OY735231.1:14206971-14421971 GCA_963457665.1 Thysanoteuthis rhombus | reverse complement strand
TGTTGAAAGTTCCAGCCCGCTTGCTACATTGTTGTGGCTTATGTACCTGGTACACAACCAGTCAGCCAGACCAGCTTTCAAACTAAAGAAACCTATTTTGACAGATGTGTTACAGTTTAGGTTGACAGTTTCTAAAAACTGTTTCTTTCATGTACTGATATATCTATATGTAGTTTTCGCGTATCTGTATGAACAAAAGTCTCCAACTTGAACCATTCACTGCTGCTTCATGAGAATTCTCCATAAGACACCAATTCTAAGGTGTTAAGGAGACAGACACCTTCCATACTCAGCTAAGTATTCCTCTGTGTTTTTCTCACACACATCAATCTGTGACCGTAGGGGACAAAAGCATTTTACACCCTTCAACCTATAAATGGTCCATCCAGGTGATAAGCTGCTGAAGGCCAAGAGTAAGCCTCCTTGATTGGTTCTTCACGGTTCTCCCTCTAGTGGACCCCAGCCCATCTAAGCCTCATCCGCTGCCATCCCCCCCCCACCACCACATTCAAATCTTTTCCCTCATCCCCACAGCCCTATAATCATCATTAACCCAATACTTGCAGTCTCAATCGATTCTTTACGGAGAAAATTAGAAACTATGCTTTAATTGCAACTGTCACATGTTGTCGGAGAGTTCTTTATTGGAAACCGTCAACCAAAACTGTCAAAATAGGTTTCTACAGTTTTTTAGTTGGTCCGGCTGGCTACGTATGTACATGTCACGTGTGCAAACCACACCAATGGAGCTATAAGTCTGGAAATTTAAATATTCATTCCTTATTATGTATTGAAAAAATAAACTATGCTTTAATTGCAACTGTCTCATATTGTTGGAGAGTTCTTTATTGAAAACTATCAACCATAACAATTCAAATAGATTTCTTCAGTTTTCAAGTTGAGCTGGCTGTTTAGCTGGTTATGCATGTGTCACGTGTGCAGACAACACCAATGGAGCTACAGGGCTGAAAATTTAATCATTGTCCTCATTATGTATAGAAAAAAAGTTTTGTTCTGTTTTTCTCCTTCTAAATAAGTTTATAGCAAAGGGTTCAATTTGCAACGTATGTTTGCGCTAAAGCTGTCTCTTAATTTATGTATGGCAGTGTTTACACTTGTTTTTTGAAAATTCAGACTTTTTGATCATCACTGCCTGACTAAAGGCAAGAAAAGTAACTTATTCATCGAACTACCCGTTTTCCAATATTTCCATTGATTACCACCAAGATAGCATGCTGCCAAAAAATATTGGTCATGTGATGGTTTCTGAGTGGAAATTAAGAATAAAGGATAAGCTCGATGCAAGAGTCGAACTCACCTTCCTCTTAATAATGATAATAATAATAATCATCATCATCATTACCACCACCACCACCAACATCATCATCATTATCCTCATAAATATGACTATCCCAGCCGATAAAAATATTTCTGTCAAGGGATTCGAGAAAGCCTCAAAGTATAAAGACCTTGAAACGTGACAACTTGGGGTCAAAATAATAACGAGTCCTTGGATTACTTGAAAAAGTGATCTTGTCAACAATATACCAGGAAAGCCCAGCGTATATGAAAAACAGAAAATAGCTCTTACTTCTACTGCACACATTATTAGGAAACTCTTGTCAATCAGAATGTATGTACTGCACCTAGCATAAATCACTTGATGTATATGTAGAAGTATATTTGGGAAAGTATTGTATCATCTGTATGTGTAAAAGCCCCACATTCCCTTTTTTATTCTTTTTTTCCTTTTTCTTTTCTTTTCTCTCCAAAGCCCTGGACTTGACTTACAAGGTTGCCAGCCTTAGGTTTCTGGTCAAGACCTGGCTGGTAACTTACATAAATTGAAATCAGAGCCAGCAACAACATAATGGTGATAATACTACAACAACAACGAAAGCATTAGCTTTACTTAACGAGTGAGAGTATTGGAAATTTTCAAAAATGATAAGGAAAAAAAAAGGGTTTATGAAAAGAAAAATTGAAATACATATGAGTAACCAATAAGATTTTTATATTTTGCTCAGAGTTCTTTTTTTCTCTCTCTCTTTTTTCTTTTATTTTCCCTTTCATTTCATCTGGAAACAATTCTTGGATGATTTCGAACTGAACCCTGATATCCAAGCATGATTCAATTTCCTTAACAGTTTCAGCTTCCCCTGAACAGAACCACTTTCAACCTTTTTCTTTTTCCTTCCATCTTTTCTTCTTCTTCTGCCTCTTCTTCTTCACCCCTCACTCGTCGCCCTATAAAGAACTCAACATTTTATTCCTTCGTCCATATTGTCAAGTTGATTGGTCTGCAATGAAATTGGCTCTAATTCGATGTAATGGGTTGATCTGAGGTCAGCTCCCCGGTCAGAGTGTAAGTGATAAAACCATTTAGCCTTTGCTACTGTGTGTTTGAGCTTTTAAATTATACACGCAGATCCCAACGAAGGGGCCCTGACCCCAATTTTAGGCGTCACAATCGCTGGATTGAGCATTTGACTGACTGACAGTTATTGTCCTTTAGCTTCCCTTTCCCTACTGGAAGTATGGCTGACTAGCTTGGCTGTCTGTCCATCTTTATTCTCTAACTTTTGTTATTTGTCATCCTTGAAAAACAATGATTTTCCTCATGAAAGAGAAAATAAGAATGCACTATTAGAGGCAGGGAATAAAAAAATATGTTTGAATGCAACTATGCTATTATCGAGGGAAAAAAAAAAAACATCGCCATATTGGAAAACGATTTAAAGATGGCGGCATTGTGGTAATCGACTAGACTGATTCAAGGGCCAGACAAGTGGAGTATTCATAAGGAATAGCCGTCACTCTCGGGCGTTGAAGAGTTCCAACAATAATTTCAGCCAAGGGACCGGGGATCAATTTCGAAGACACCACCTCTCAGTTGTACCTAGGTTGACATACGCCCATTTTCCCCCTTGATGTGTCCACAATTTACGTCTCGAAATCTTCATCCGAGAGGAATTTTTCAAATCATCCAATAGCCTACAAAATTAATTATTACGGCTTATTCAAAGTTACATAGTGCTAAAATGTGCCAGACAGGGGCAGAATGTCTGTAGAAACGTCTGCTTTTTTAAATATTCTATTAAGATAAACCTGTGAGAAGAGGGTTATGAGATAGGAGTCCAAGACATCATTGAATCCATTAAAAAACTTGAATGGGATGGTCATGTTGCGAGAATGGCAGACAACCGTTGGACATCACAACTCACAACATGGATCTCCAAAGATCACATGCGTGACCGAAGGCTGGCAGAATACGTTCATATAGTATTGGCTCTGCGAAGCCCATGATAGAGAGGTCTGGCGAATCCCGGGGAAAGTCTATGTTCAACGACGGATAATAAAAGAAGACTACTACTACGACTACTACTACTACTACTACGACTACTACTGGTGATGATGATGATGATGATGATGATGATGATGCCGCCGCCGCCGCCGCCACTTTTGCTGCTCGCTTAGAGTCGCTTTTTTTGCAACAAAACCTCACATAAAAAGAACTTGTATATCATATTTTGCATACGAGGATATTTAAAATAAATACAGCGAAATATCCATTAGTATTTACCTCGAGCAAGGGCTTCCGGGAGAGGGTTGCCACGCCCTGTGTATCAAAAAAGGGCCCAAGAGACTTTGAAGACGGTCCAAGGGTTAAACTTCAAAGTCAAAACGATGTCTCCATTCATAAAGAAAATTTAAAATATTTGCTCTATCGTAAACTGTCAAGCGAATATAGTACGGCGTACTAAAATAATTATAGCAAATGAAAACAGGATGGCTAAAAGGATGAGTTTGTTTGTGCAGGGACTGCAGGGGTTCAAAAACAGCTTCCCATCACCTTGCATGGTTTCTCCCATTGAGTAATGAGCATCTCTTAGTTTCTTTGCATACCGCACTAATCGATGTAGAGGACAGTGTCGTCTTATCACAGGGGCGCATCACACGGGTACCCACGATTTTAGGGGCCCCGAAATATAATTTGAAAAAAAAACAACAACTTTATTTCAATATGATGGGGGCGATGGGGCAGTTAGAGCCCCGTAGTACATTGCTTTACCGGAGGGGGAGACTAAAATATTCTCAAGATGGCCCTGGTAGAAGACTGTTTCAGCCTATATTTGAATAGTGTCCGTTCTGTCTTTATAGAAAATGGAATGTTCCTTCCAGGGCACATGCCTGGGTATCATTGGATGCCCAGTCATCAGAATACCCCTCACAGCATCGCAGAAAAAGTCCAGAGAAGAGCAGAGAGTGATTCGTCTGGTGTCAGCTTGGCTACAAGAGCTGTCGGAAGGACGTCAAATCGCCTCAAGGGGGCTCCACTCCCTGGTTTGGAATTAGAAGAATTCTTCTCCTAGACTGGTTGCCTACCAAGGCTAAAAAATCCAATCTGCCCAGCTATTTTACCCATAGTTGTAGAGGGGTGAGATGGTGCGTGCCTTTCCCAAGGGCATCAATGCGAAGTGAACATAAACAGTGGCACGAGAAAATTGAAATATCGGAAAATTGAAATCTCATTTCTTCTAATCAGTGAAAAGAGATCCAATCAATGAGAAGCATCTCAAATATATCAGCTTCATTTATACGTATTTACACACTTATATAACGGAGTGAATTTCATTTCGCGAGGAGGTTTGAAAGTTGGAACCGTATAGTCGAAAAGGATAACGACGCTGTACATTTTTTAAATGTAATCCCAACTTACTGTTCCCATACAAAAAGACTGTATTATTATTCGCCGGTAACAGGGTTACCACTAAGTTATATTCTGAATATATCCTTTTGTCCCCCCCCCCCTGGAGAAGTGGTAGCGGACGCCAATGGATATGGTACAGAGTTGTTGTTTTTTGCCGTGTTAGGTTTGCTACAGATGTATATGGAATATATCAACTGAACCCTTCTCAAATGGATAATTTAGAGTGTTCATACTTGATTCAGCATTAACAAATGAAATAACTTTTCACTCATCTTTGGAAACCCTCGAGCTGGCCGAGGCCCTTAGGCTGCGGCCCCTGAATCCAACTCTGGATAAACCGTTAAGCAAAAAAAAAAAAAGCACGCACTTAGGACTTCAAAGGAAAAGTTGACCCAGCAGGTTTCTTGCAATTCCCTGTGTTAAATTGTTAAAAGTTATTCGAATGGCTTAACACGGAAGTTTAAGTCTAAAATGTATTTTTCCTCCCGTGTGTACAGATTTAATTCAAACATTCAAATGATCTAACTATCCACGTGCATTCTAAATACAGTGTATAACTGGTTATTATGCAAGCACAAGTTTCGTTTATGAATATCTAGTATAGTGAAGTTGTATATTCTTGTGTGAAAAGGTATTTTTTCAAACGTATATTGAGCAGCTTTAGATGAATATAACCATATCTTTAGGAATGTCTCGTTTTTTGTTTTTTGTTTTTATCTTGACAGTTAAGCAATGAGCGGATGCATTATTTTTTGGCCGTGCTTAAGGCATATAGCAGCTTTGATCCAGTCCTGTTTGAAGCCCATGCATTAACCTGGCACTGAGTATAGATATCAGAGTTTTAATTTTCAAGTTTGCAATTCAAGGCTCTAACCGTTTAGCTATATCCACAAGTGCACTACTGTTATCTTGCAGTAAATGACAGCAGTTCTGAGATTTATCATAAATAATAGGCTATAACCTGAAGGTCTGGCCGGGAGGCTGACTTGAGCTTAGTTCAGCTCAACAACGCCAAACCGCGTTGATCTGACCTGTAAAGAGAAGAAAGAGAAGAATCAACGTAGGAGATTGAACAGAGGTTCAAGTTTAAGGGTAATAATAAAAGCAGTCAAAATCAATAGGAATCATTAGAGAGCTTAATATGGCCTTTGACGTCGGCAACCCTATAATTTTCTTGCCATCATCGTCACAGAGATGAGGTTATCGGACGGCGATTACCATACAAGTGTCCCCGCAAATATAAGACCGGGCCAAATCTGAGGGGCAACAGAAAACTAACAAAGATAATCAAACGTATATAAAACTGTCATAAAATAAAACCATCTTTGACTGTGGCGCCAACGACAAGTTAAAGCATCGTTAAAACCGACTTTAGATCAAAAATCTATTGGTTCGTCTTAGCTATGCCATCGAAACATTTTTCAAGCTGTAAAGAGATCATTTTGAGTTGTTTCTTTACTATATATCATATTGAGTGCGATCATGTGCGTACCTGGAGATTTGGGGGCCCGATTGGAATTGGTTCTTTGAAGGGGTCGTCCAACATTGTTAATGTATGTTAGTAAACATGCAGTAGTTGAACGACTATTCATTTTCAAATACAAAAGTGATTCGTGCTCAAACGTCTTGGAATAATTTAACATTTATCTTGATATTTTGCTGCTTTGAAGAATTAATTCCTGAATATAACACTGTATTGTATTCTTATTCAAAGGTTTGACGGTATTATTCCAATTTAATGCCAAAGAAAATAAATATCGAAAAGCCCCTGGAATTTTGATCACTGAGAAACTTGGAAAATCCCTTGCGTGAGTAATAGCTCTACCCGGTTAATTATGATTGCAATAATTCCAGGCCACGGACAATCCCTTTCACTCCGATTTTCCATCCAGTTTTGGCGTAAAATCCTTTCAAATATTAATAAACGAAGCTTATAATGAAATGTTTCTCTGTGACAAGCTTGTTTTGAAAATCAACATCGATAATCATGGTTTTTACTTGGGCTTGAAACACCGATAGTTTTTCACCACACGATGCAATATCAAACAGCAACTCAGGCATCTATCTTTGAAGCTGAGAAGTGACATTCCTAAAGATTGGAAAAGTGTCCATCCGATTCTTCCTTGCAAGGAACAGCTTAAAAATAAATGCACGCGCTCAATATATTCTTGGACTCCATTTATAGAATTAAACGTATAATGGGTGTGTCGGATCCTTTATTGTTATATATAGTCAATGGGGAATGCTTAATATCGTAAGTAGGATTTTATGACTGGTCAATAAAATAGATGCTGCTGTGTTGCAGGTCCTGACCTGTTCTTTATCCCACACGTGTCGGTTGGAAATCTGGAAATGTCTTTTCTATAAAAGTTCTGGTCACTGTTTTCTGAAAACACACGCGAGAGCACGTATGCGCATGCGTATGGAGGCAACCATACCGATTCTGCTCATGTGATATGTACAGATGGATAAAAATAGTGAAATCAACGTGATGCGTTGAAGGTTTCTTCAGTTTTTGAGCTGGTCTGAATAACTGGCTGGCTGGCTGGCTGGCTATGACTGTGCATCGTGCGTACAAGCCGAACCAATGGAGCTAGGGGGATAAAAATTTCGTTATTTACTCTTTATTATGTCTACGAAAAACGTTTCTTTTTTTCTTTTCGCTTTTAGAAGATCCCCCTCCCTCCAAGAACAGCCTTTTAGGGGGTATTCAATTTACAATGTAAGTTTATGCTGAATTAGTCTTTTAGTTTGTGTCCGGCATCATTTGTACTTTTTTTTTAAAATTCAGATTCTTTTTAGTGTTCACACACTGCCCAAAATAAGGTGAGAGGAGTAACCTTTTCATTGATTACCCTTTATTTAACGTCTTGATTGTTCATCCCCGTAACACATAATGCTGTCAAAATATATTGGTTACAGGTAGCCTGTAAGATTTTTTTTAAGTAACTCGACAGCAGGTCGAGTGAGATGGAACTTTTACTCACCCAAAATAATTTGTCTCATCCGAAATAGATTTGCAAAGAAGATTGACTCATGCCTAGAAGAAAAGGATCATATATAATCAACTATGATGACTATGGTCTCGTTGTTTTACCTTTCCTGTTCCCAGGTGAACAAATAGTCGTCTTTGAAATTCTCACAACGAGGCATGATGTTAATTTCCGCACAGCTCACCCCTGATAACGATTCGGATTTTTTTAAAAGGAGATAAAAGTTCTTATTTTGAAGGAGAGTTGAATTGACTGAGTGGAGTAGTTGAGTTAAATCTTATAGGCTGGTCATGGGACGGTTTCTATTTGGTGACTAGCCAGACCTAGGATTTTTTGCTGAGAATTCCAGAACTATTTCAACCAAACTAAGTTACTTTTTATTCAAAATTCAGGATTCAGTTCAGCTTTGAGACCTGAGAGGAAAACAGTGCATAATAATGTTAACCATTTAAGCCATGAATTAAAAAAAAATGGTACAACAGATCTGGTTCGTCACTCAATATGAACCATCACTTGAAAAACGTATTTGGCAGCATGCTGTGTTGGGGTGATCAATTAAAAAATTGGTAAAAGGGATAATCAATGAATAAAATAATTTTCTCGCCTTTAGATCACAGGAAAAGTGCTGAATTAAAAAAATGTATGAATGCTGGTGGATACAAACTAAAGGACCAATTTAGCCAAAAAATGCATTGCAAATTGAACCACTCCATTGGAATGATTAGAAAAAAAGTTTTTCAAGACATGATAGAGATTAAATGTTTAAAATTTCAGCGTAATACATACGTAGCCTGTCAGTCAGCTAGCCAGCCAGACTTACTTGAAAACTGAAGAAATACACACACACATATAATATATATATATATATATATATATATATAATATTGAATATATATAATTATAACGATTATCATCAACATGAAATATGAATATTTATGAATGCATGAATATATATATAAGATATTTACGTAAATATATTTTGCATTTATCACTATAATTATAAATAGACATGAATATCAATGTGTGTGTGTGTGTGTGTGTGTGTGTGTGTGTGTGTGTGTGTGAATATGAATCTATATGCGCATATATATGATTATAGATCGCTCTATATCACATTGAGACCCTTACCATGGAGCTAAATAATTGCTGGGAACGCAAAGTTGGAATTGAAAGAATCATTTTGGCCTTTGTATTACCGGTGACTGTTAAGGTCAATGGGAAGAGCAACACATCGTAGAAGCGGCCACCCTATCGGTCGCAAGTTCGATTCCAGCAAATAATGATTATAATAATAATAATAATAATGATAATAATAATAATAATGATTATAGTAATAATAATAATAATGATTATAGTAATAATAATGATAATAATAATAATAATAATAGTAATAATAATAATGATGATGATTATAGTAATAATAATGATTATAGTAATAATAATAATGATTATAGTAATAATAATAATACTGATGATGATGATTATAGTAATAATAATAATAATTTCAGGCTGAAGACCTGAAGAGACTTATTGTCACTCAGCTTTCAGTAATGACCACTGGGCAACCGGTGTGAAACTGTAAGCTGCAGTATCACTGTGGCCTATGAGAACTAGGAGAGAAGGGCTGGAGACTTGAGGAGACTTACTGTCACCCAAACTCCAGCGGTTACCACCAGGCAACTGGTGTGAGATTCCAAATAATAATAATAGTAATAATAATAAATAGCCATGGCAGTCAATAATTGAACCACCGTTTGAAGTCATATAAAAAAACTTCCATTGAAGAATAAATATACGTTTGACATAACACCATACAAAAATATTTAGATTCTGGAGAATATTAATGTGATTGATAAACTATAAACTATACCCCCTCAGTGGTCTTGTGGAGTTCTAATGCCAATTCTGAAGTCAAGTAGACAAAACCATATGGCCATCGTCAATAATTGAACAACCGTAGCAACAAAATTTCAAGTCATGCAAGAAACATTCCATCGAAAATATTTTTTGAAGGGGTCTAGTGGAATCCTGATGCTAATTTTCAAGTCTGTAGACAAACCGGTAGGGCCAGGAGTGCTGGAACATCAGTCGATATAAAAAGTGGCAGAACACATTGCCACTCTCGGTGGCTACGGTCATTCAATAATCAACACGAAATATAGATACATGTAAAATATACACGTATTTAAGAAGAAGACCGTTCCTAACACTTTCTATAATAGAGAGACCGTGTGTCAAAATTATGGACAACGCTTATATTCTTCTCGGATTAATAAACATTTCTTGCGGCACTGTCCAAAGAAGAATTACGCAGCTTTCAATCGGGTTCATAATCTCTGGTTCTTCGTCGATATATAGCGCCGTGCCGTGTGGTTACATGATGTCCTAGCCCCAGATATGATTTATACACGCGAAGCGGCGGCGATGTTGCCCACCGCCTTAATTTATGCATCGGAGGCTAACGGCTGCGCAGGAGTACAGTAAATATTACTGTTAGTCTTATGGTCCATCTAGCGGATAATATTCCTATTAATGTCCATTCATTATCGTGTCATGAAGAGTCACTCCTTTAATACAGTGTCATTACTCGCCTGACAAGGGTCCAACAATGTTCACGCTCTCCGGTCATAAAGATGGCAGACGGCATTGATCCTTGTTAGAGGAACATAGATCATTTGCCCCGGCGAATAGTCAACTGAGAAGATCTGAGCTGTCATACATTTCGTTATAATACTTGACAGTGATAGATTACGCCCGAGATACATGCCACTGCTGCCGCCATTGTCGGCTGTATTACCGAGGGAAATGTTTCCCGCCTTTTCCTAAGAAAGCGCGGGAAAGCGAACCCCAGAATGGCTGCAATTGCAGTGATGATATCGCTCCTTTTCGGGGGAGGTTTCGCAGAAGTATTAGGGGTTACTGCCCCGGACGGTGGGGAAATTTACCGGTCGATTTACTAGTCGACATGGAGGGGTGGGAGACGACCTCAGCGGAAGAAGAAAAGCGAAAAGAGAAAGACAAGAAAATGGCTGACGTGCTAACATCCGGTATTGTTCCAGCTGAGATATCAGATACCATTTATTCGCACCTGAAGATGAAAAGACTATGTTAGACGAAGGGGAAACGTGTCCGTATCAACGGATAATTGATCTTAGAGTCAATATAATTGATTTAAACTGCCTCTAAGTTATCAATTGCGTTGAATTAATATGGCTTGCAGTTCGTCTTCCGCTGTTCAGGCCACGGTCTTCGTTGTCGTCTGCGTTGATCAGATGACTTTTGCCTCGATTTGAGATTAAATCTTTAACTGATGACGGCTCAGGGCACAAAGGCAAATAGCAAATTAAAGTAGGGTCATATTTAAAAAGGAATTAATAACCAGCATTTGTTAGTGAAGCATCACTGGACTTATTATTCTCGTGAAAAGAGGAAAAATTAAGATTTTTGAGCGGAAACGAAATGGGAAGTTGGTGAGAGAAGATAGGAAAAGCAAGACGGAGAGAATGCATTAGTGAGGGGGGTACATAAAAGCGATAGAAAGGAAGAGTGGAAATAAACAGAGAGCAAAAGGAAAAAAATTAACAACGAAACAGGATATAAAAATTTTAAAAAAACATTCAAAATAAAGATAGAATGAAAGAACAGGGAACAAAAAAAAGAAAAAAGAAAAAGAGTACAAAAGAAAGAAAGACGCTGTAGAGTGATAGAAAGGTCCCAGTTCGCGGTGACTTGATACCAGTGTTGCAAGTTTAGCATATTTCGCGCTATATTCAGTGCGTTTCTTGTTTTAGTAAAACAAAAAACGCAATATTCGCGGGGCTGTGCTGAAAACATTTTCATCATTTTTCGCGTGTTTTGGGACATTTTCAGTATCTTTTTAGTACAATCTGGTCATTTTGGGGCCTTTTTCCCCTTTCTTCTCAATTTAGCGCTTTGAAACACTTTTTGGCAGTGGAACTAGTGCAAAAATAAATTTGGCAACTGCTTAGTCCCCATCGACTTCGAGAAAGTTCTCTCCAATCCAACTTGCCATGTTGATAACACACATTTATTTAATATCACTGAAATAGAGAGATTATTTGCCTTCCCATAAGGTTGGTTGGACGTCGGGACCCACACTCATACGTGTGGGACCTATCGAGAATTTTCCAGTCCTCACGACCATTGTCACGAAAACGTCTGGGTGACCTGCAACCTTCCTTTTAGTACAATGCTGAGGTGCAACAGTGTTCTCAGAGCCCCGAGGCACTTGCGGGATATCCTAGAGAAGAGCGTAATGATTAATAAACGGGCATAAATTTTACGTCGCTTCACTCCTGCGGTGGGAGTGACTGCACTGCCCACCCGCTTGCTACGCCTCTGGGTGGTTACCCCAGGGCCGAACATAGAACACCCCTTCTTGAATCTTGGTTTGGCAGTTTTCAATTTTTCAATCAGGGTGAATAGTTACAAGTACGATATGTGCAGGTTTCCCGGGCTATCCGAAAGTGGGACGTTTCTATGAAACCTTTCGGAGGCCAAAATAGCGCAAAGCGGAGATACAATTTCCAATAATCTATACGAGAAACTTAACGGCACAATACTCCAGTAATTATTGATATACAAAAGGATGGCTTATAGTTCTGCTATGTGTGAAAAGAGATATATAAACTTATATCAGAACAGAAAAAGAGTTTCTCCCATAGGTCTCTTATTTCGGTGGTTCAAAGGAACGAGCTAAAGAATGTGGGATATTGACAAAAGCAAAGGAAATAGAGAAGGGAAATGAATCACTGGAGCCCGTGCGTGTACCAGAACAAATTATCTAAAAAATAGACCTTTCATCCAAAATTATCTAAAATTTGGACATTATTGATCGGTCCAAATGACCATCATCACCATCAGCCTTATAGCGTCCGTCGTTAAACATAGACTTCCCCAAGATTCGCCAGACTTCTTTATCATGGGCGTTACGGAGCCAGTACTTTCTGAATTTGTTAAGCTCATGACACCATCTTTGTTTCTGTCGGACACAATTTCATGTATGATCTCTGAGGATCCATGATGTCCAGTGGTTGTTTGACATTCTTGCAACATGTCCAACCATTTGCCATTGAGTTTTCAAATGGATACAATGTATCTTTGAATCCCGTCTCTTCTCTAATATACTGGACTGTCTTATGATCCCATGTGAGGTTGAGAATGATTCTCTTATGTGCATATTGCATGGTTCTCAGTTTGAAGGTCAATCTTTTGGTTAGGTTCCATGTCTAGACCCAAAATCACTTTTTAAAAAAAAAACGTTTTTTAGATGGTGCCTAGTGATGTACTCATGTGAATCTTCAAGGTGTTGCCCCCAAAATGTTACAGGGGCGCCTGAAGACACACCAGACATACGGACACTCACAGACAGAAGAATATGTTGCCCACTTGGCTGGTTGGTCGGGCAGGCCATTTTCGAGGCTGCAGCGATTCGACATATAAACGGAGAAAACGAGATGGAAAAATAAAGCGATGTGTGAAGTACGGCATCATAAATAATGAGTGAGGGGCAGTATTAAGAGGAAAGAGAATGGTAATATATAAAAAGAGGGAAAGAGAGAAAGAATGATATCATAAAACTATTAGCCAGAGGGGGAGGAGCAAATGTAAATGGCGTCATAGAAAAACGCAGATCGGAAGAGAGAGAGAGAGAGAAAGAGACAGAGACAGAGAGAAAGTGGGGGAGAGTATGAGGGGGGAGAGATCGGCCGGTCGGATGCTTAAGGAGTGAAAGGGAAATAACCCAGTGGAGATGATTTGAAGAGATAAAACGATGAAAAACCGTCAGACAGCGACCAATGGTTTGCAATACGACTCCATAAATAATGAGAGACAGAGAATGAGAGGGGGGAGAAGGAAGAGGTAGAGAGAATGAATCAGCGGAGAAAGGGGAGGAGGTAGAGAGAGTGAGCTAGATGACGAGGGAGGAGGTAAAGAGGAAGAGGTAGAGAGAAAGAGGTGAAGAGAAAACAAGGATGAGGGAGAGACAAGTGGGGATGTGAAAGACATAAAAGAAATGGGAGAGATAGAGAGGGGGGTTGAAATGTCAGGAAGAAGAAAAATGAAGAAAGGGTTGACATGAGGGAATTGGTTCTAAAAGAGAAGAAATTGCCCGATGTCGAGAAATCAAGGGCAGATAACTGCGGCCATCTTGCCCTGTAAATTTTGATGAATATTGATAATTCTCATTTGGATCGGATCACGCTGTGGTTATCATGATATACGAGTTTAGGAAATGATCTGCAATGCCCAGATCTGGCAGGGTGGGGAAATATTCCCATTACACTGGGGCCGAGAGGAGGCAGCGGCGGGTTCATAGCAATGGGGTGGTGTGGCGCGGAATAAATGCGGCACAACGAAGAAGGGAGCTAATGTTTCTCAATTAATTGAGATCAAGATTGAAGCGTAATACTAAGAAGAGGAACATTTCGGACGGTGATAGCGGTGGCGCTAAAGAGTTGTGGTGGTGGTGGCGAAAAGGTCGGCAGGGTTAGGGTTAGGGGTTGGGTCAGGGTAAAGAGAACGATAGTGATGAAGACAGTGATAGTCGCTAAAGTTTGACAACAGTGAGTATTTATCGTTGAAGTCATCACGCAACACAAGCCGATGTCTTGAACTCTTAACTCGCTTCCATCCCAGATCGACCGATTGCAACCTTTATATATGTGCACAGGTTCTGGTTATTCGCTCTATAGAAAGTGGCACGTGACCAACGTCTTTCGGCTGCATGTTGGGGGTGATCAATCAAAAAAATTGGCTGAAGGGGTGATAGATCAGTGAACGAGTCGCTTCTCTCGTCTTTTGTTAGATCAATAAAAAGTCTGAATTTAAAAAAACAACCAAACGAACAAGCGTGTACGAAACAGTATACAAACTAGGGACCAATTCAGCATAATCTTACATTGCAAATCTATTACGGGACAGATTTTCAAAAAAGACAATTTTTTTTTCTATTTATACAGAAGGAGGAGTAAATGTCTAAATCTTCCCCCACCTTTAGCTTCATTGGTGTAACCTGTACGTGTGATATATTCATAGGTATATACGTATATTGACAGCTAAACAAACTTGAAATCAGAAGAAACCTATGTTGAGAGTTTTGTGACAGTTTTGATTGATGGTTTCTAATATATACATTCTTTAATATATCTTCTTTAATTGTGTTTACGCTGTCTAGGCCAAATGATAAATTCTCAGTGTATTAACAGGAAGTCATTTAAAATAGTGTTTTAGAATAATACAACGCATTTATATTTATTTCTATCGGATTATATATCCATTTCTTAATAATATAACTGTTTGCGTTTGAGAAAAAAAATAAAGCAGACCTGGACATTGGATGAACTATGAGAGAATATGAACATCTGCTTCCATTCCCCACTTCCCTTCTTCTTTCCTTTTATTTTCTTCCTTTCCTTGTTCCTTTCTTTCCCTCTTCTCATCGTCCTCTTCCTCCCAACCTTTATCGTTTTTTTTCTTCTTCTCTTTTCCCACACTTTCTCTTTCCTTTTTTCACCACCTCCACTTATCGTTTTCTTTCTTCCTCTCCATATCAGCCTTTCTCTTTCCTTTTTCTCTTCAACTTTCATCATCTCTTTTCCCCAGTCGTTTTCCTCTTGTTTTCTATCTCCGTATCTATCTATCTTTACTTGAGTTTATTTCCCCATTTTTCTCTCTCTCCTCACCCTTCCCTTATTTCTTCCCCTTTATTTTTTCTCTTTCTTTTTTCCCTGTTTACCGTCCCTTTCTTTCTTTCTTCCCCCCTTTCTTCTTTCATTTCTCTTTTTTTCCATCCATTCCTTTCTTTCCTTTTTTTTTCGCTTTATTTCTTTTTCTCTTTGCTTTCTTTCTTTCTTTCTTTCACACCAACCATCCATTCAAAAACCAATAACAGTGTGATGGACTATTGAACTATTAAGCTACCAATTTCTATATCTCCAACTCTGTATCTGATGACCCAGGATTTGGATTATAGCTAGGGTCCGGGAAAGTTCTGGGGTTGTTCGCCTTGACACGTAACCGGGAGAGTAGTGTGGTCTCAGGATTAGTAAAAGATAGAAACCAAAGATTCTGATTAATTTCCAGTGATATTAAATAGCAACAACTTCCATCTATTTATATTTGTCGGTGTTCGTCTGCTTCTCCCAATTTTTCCCACATCTTCTTCCCGCCTTCCTTCATCTTTTTTTTTTTTTTTTTTTGATTGCTTCTTTCCCACCTTTTCTTCTTATTTTTATAATTCCTTTTTTATAAGAGGATAAGATTTCTGACGGTTACGGACGTATAAAATTCTTTCGTTGGAAATGAAAAACTATAAAAGTATTTTTTGATTGTTTCTTTTATATTGAAAAAAAAACGAGACAAAGAGAATGAGGTTGGAGGGTAAATAAATCGAAGAAGAAGGATTAGAAAGATGGAAAGCTATGATCATTTCAAGACCAAATACAAAAATGAATGATAATAATGAACCAGAGGCTCTTTTTGAAAAAAAAATATGAAAGGGTGAAATTCTAGCAAGGAAACTGGACAAAGAGGTGCAAGTAGCTTAATGGTCAACGTCAAGAAGAATGGAGTCGGCGAACTTCAAATTCCAGTTTCAAATTCCAGCTGGGAAAGTTTCAATCCATTTTGCACTAATGTCCTTGGGAAAGCATGAATCCACCCAACAACAGATATGTGTTAATAGTCAGACACACCAGTCCGTAAAAACCTACAATTACTACAAACAATGAATAAGTCTCTATGGATCGTTCTATAAATGGGGACAGATTTATTGCTTCATTTGTAAGACCCAGGAGCAACTGAATCTGAGACCAAACAAAGAAAAGAGATTACTAAACTCAGAATACTGAGGAGGGTGCTGGAGTATTGAGGAGATTAATTGTCCCTTAATCTCCAACGAGTCACATGGTGCGAAAAGACAATGGTTATATAAAAGGATAATTATATATGATTATAGACTGAATAATAATAATAGACTGAATAATAATAATAATAGAATGAATAATAATTATAGACTGAAAATATCGTCATTACTGAATATATCAAGCTTGTTCAAAAGAGATGTAAAAACAAGCAAGACTGGGCTGGAACAGTGATGCATTAGCTACTGCGCAAATAACTTGGGCTCGACAATGTAAATAAATGGTATCGGCACAAACCAGATGCTGTCCTAGAAAATAAAATGAATGAGGTACTCAGGAACTTCAAAGGCCAGACAGATTACTCTATTCCAGCAAGATGACCAGACCCTGTTGTTGTGAACCAAGTTTGCCAGATCGAAGATTTGGCTGCGCCAGTGGATCACCAGGTAAAGATGAAAGAAAGTGCAAAATTAGGAAAATCACAGGACTTCGCTCGAGAATTTGCCCATCATAACTGGCTCACTTTGAACCGTACGCAAAGCCCAAGAAGCCATGTTGGAGGAATTGAAAATTCGAGGGAGATTCGTCCAGACCACGCCATGCGAGGATTCTGGAGAAGGTGTTGGAGATTTTAAAAGACTTGCAGTCATTCAATTTCCAATAATAACCTCCAGATATTTGGTGTGAATGAAGTGCAAAAGCCTAAAAATTGAGATCGCAAAAATGTGGCCTTTTAAGACTGAAACAATACCTGTTGTTATAGGAACCTTTGGGGTCATAAAAAAAGGGTGCCGACTAATATCTAGGTTGAATACCAGGAAACCCAAGCATCTATGAGACACAGAAAAACTGTTGTAACTGGCACCGCCCATATCCTTCACAAAGCACTGTCCATGTAAATATTTATTGTGAGAGGATCATATATCTATTATATTCTGGAACGTATATCAGATTAAGTTTTGCTGCTGGCTCAAGTCCTTGGTTGCGTAATGTGCATAGAGCATCTGCTTGCGTTTAGATATGACTAAAATACATGATTATTTAACTAGAAAGAATAATCTTAAAATTCTTACTAAATATACACAAGTACATATGTGTATGCCATACAACCATGGACTGTTCCTTGTGTAGCCCTTTGTACTAATCCTATATTGCTGCCCATTTTTGTACACACGAGATAAAGTAAATCACAGTTCCCTACGAAGTCATAACATCGTTGCCTGTCGTAAGTCTCAAACGGGAACTCGGTGAGCAATTAATACTATTAGACACCAAAAGGAAAAATTATAATAGGAATAATAGTAATGATTGAAATGATGATGATGATCTATATAATAAGCTGTAACCTCCCCTGTTTGTTTCTCTGTCCGTATCTTTCGCTAGAGCACCCAGACGTGCAAATCCATACGTAAATGGTTCTGTCATTTTTTACGGGCACTATTATAATAATAATAATAATGATAATAATAATAATAAGTAAATAAATAAATAAATAGATAAAAGAAGAAGAAGGAGGAGGAGAAAAGGTAGTAAATTATTGTTTGAATAAATAATGAACCCTTAAAGCCTTGAAGTGAATAATCTTAGTAATGGGAATATCCGAAGGAACAGAAAGACCGAGAGAAGACATAAAATCCTTAGGGATCTCTTTCCTGGGTAGCAAACTGTCAGGTGGAGATCCTATCTTGCAAAGGGATCTGGGGATGATTTCATTTAAACGTCTTGATGGCCATCGATGTCAAATGTTTGTCTTACGTCGGGGTTCAAGGGATCATTTTTCTATCGCCTGTCAACCAGATACCGTTTTCTTCCCGGCTTTTTGACGACCCTCTTTTTTTTCTACTCCCCCCCTCCTTCTCTTCTTTTTAATTTTCCCTTTCTTTGAAATCCTTCTTCGTTTTCTCATTCTATCTATCTATCTATCTATCTATCTATCTATTAGAAACCATCAACCGAAACTGTCAACAGAGGTATGTCCAGTTTTCAAACGAGTCAGGCTGTCTGTCTGTCTGTCTGTCTGACTGGCTTGCTGTCTGGAAGAGCTAGGTATGTATCATGGATAAATACCACATAAAAGGAGCTAGAGGTCTGAAAATTTACTGAAAATAACATTTACTTCTTGTTATGTTCCGAAAAAAACTTCTTAAAATATGCTCACCTCTAAAGTTTTTTTAATTTGCAATGTATTTGCCCCCCGCCCCCAAGAGGGGCTGAATAACCAATATAAGTTCATGTTAAATTGGTCTCCTAGTTTGTGTCTGGCAGTGTTGACATTTTATTTTTGAAAATTCAGACTCTTTTCAGTGATCCCCGGCCAATCAAAAAATGAGAGAAGTAACTTATACATTGATCACCCCATCTTCCAATTCTTCAACTGATCACCCCCAACACGACATGCAGTCAAAAGATATCGCTCACGTGATGGTCTGTAACCAGACCTATCTATCTATGTGTTTTCCAACTTTGGGTGGGATGCGTCACAAGGTCTTATTCAATGTGAGAACACTGCACTTAAGTTGGGCAGGAGACAAATATTGTTAGGATCCCTCAGTCTTGCTTTTTCGCTGGCCAAAGGCATCAGGGAATAGTCTGGACCCTAACTCTCTTAGTACAGTAGGGAGGAGCTGCCTTTGAGAATTATACATTACGGATGACCAAGAGGGACATAATCCAACTGCAAAAAAAAAAGATAGATCTATCTCATTTGGTTCATATTTATCAACACCCAGTCAATTTCGTTCACCCGTCCCCTCTCTCTCCCCACCCCGACTGCTATCATTGCTTGAGCGATTTCCTTCTCTCACTCTCTTTAATCTTTCCCATTGTCTTGATATGACATGATATTGTCATGGGTGAAGTTCCAAAGTCTCCAGAAAGTGCTTGAACTGCTGATTGTGGATCGTTGGTCACTGCTGTCAATGATTATTCAAAAGTAGGTTTTTGCCCCCCGCCCCCCCGAAGTACATTATCGGTAACCCTGTTTCAAGATCTACACCTAAAGAACCAACACTGCACTGTGGAAGAGTTCACTTCAAATACTTCGTTGGCTTCATTTGCAGCTTCCGTATTTCCTGAATCGAAATTGTATTTGAAAACTCACGAGCAAACACTATTGCTATTATGGGTTCAAAAACCCCTGACAATGGCGAATCATATCTCTATTTACGTTGGATATAGATTGTAAATGAATTTCGGTTGAGTAATGGCTGGAGGATCATACCTCGGTATAAAAAAGGATGGCTGTAGGAGTGATGCCCACACCTCGATTTTAAAAATGGCTGGCAGTAGGAGTGTTGCCCACACCTTGATATAAAGGAGGGTGGTTTTAGGAGTGGTGCCTGCACCTCGATTTTAAAAATGGCTGGCAGTAGGAGTGGTGCCCACACCTCGATATAAAAAAGGGTGGCTCTAGGAGTGGTGCCTGAACCTCGATATAAAAAAGGGTGGCTGTTGGAGTAGTGCCCACAAATCCACTCCAGCCATCGACACAAATAAGAGTATACAATGGTGGACTCTGTCTCAAATGCATCCGCTGAGTACATAGAATATGGAAAAAAATCCGATAAGTAAATCTTTAACTCTTAGAATTAGATCCCATATGAAAAAAAGAGACGTTTCATTCATAACAACCCAATATTACATGAGGACAGAACCTTGACGATTTTCAGCAAATAATTGTTAGGGTTTTCCCTCAACCTCGTGGCTTCCGATCCAATAATCTATTCGCTTAGCCATTTCCCTGGCACGAAAGACTCTAATGTTGCCAAATTCATATGTAATTTCTAGGTATTTTCTTCCGATTCTTCCATTTAAAATTTTTTTTTATTACTTTTGGAAGTGTCACGTGAGTTCTTGAGCATTTCTCCGCCCCTCCCCCCTGCTTGCCAATTTATTTTCTGACATTATTTTTTATTGTTGTTGTTGTTGTCGCCTTTGCTGTTGTCTATTCAATACGACGAACGCAAATCTTTGTTGGAAAGATTTCTAGCCGGCAGCGTTTTGTTTCATGTTCGCAAAATTGACCATTTAAATCATGCGATTCATTTTATTTACTATATTCCGTTTGTTTGTTTGTTTTCGTTCATCATCTCTGGTTGTCAATGGGGTTCACCTCAAGTAACTTTTATCAATTATAGATCATTTTCAAAATAAAAAAAAAAACCTCTGCCCGTTTCAAATATATAAAATGTAAAAAAAATAAGTCAATAAAGAAAAAAAATAACAACTCACAAACAATACGTATGTATAATATACGCCTTAACCGTTTTATTCCATCGTCTTTTACTGATGTAGATGCAAATATAAAATAAAATAAAGTTGAAGAAAAAAAAAAGTGAAACAATATAATGACTTCATTTCTAGGAGTCCAGACGTTTACACAATGGCGGACAAAAGCTGCAATATGCTTCTTTTCAAAGAATCTCAAATTCTTTACCTGAATGTTTATTTTCACAGTGAAAGCAAAACATTGCATACTTTTTTACCCTGCAAACTTTGTCATTGTACAAAAAATAATTAATGTTCAGTGTAATCGAGACCCGGAAGGCCTGGGTATAAACTTTTTTTTTTTTGGTAACAGTCCTGCTTCGTTTACATTATGGCCGCTTCTTTCACAATATGGCTGTCAAGAATATCTGGTCGGTCGTTTTTTTTTTCTTTCATTTTTGTTTTTTATTTATTTCAAACTTCAATATATCGGTCTCTGGCAGAAACGAAGCTGTGATAGGATAATAATGATAATAGATAATAATGTACAAATGTAAAAAGTTCTGGAAAATAAATAAAATGTAAAAAGTTCCGGAAAATAAATAAAATGTAAACGTAAGCAGTTGTGAAACAAATTGAAAATATCGGTGGAAAAAAGGAAGAAGAAATCAAACAAAAAAAGTTATACAAAGGTTAATAAAGTATAAATATCTAAATTAGAATCGAATATTTGGCGATAAAGGAATAAATGCCACAAAAAAGAAAATAATTATCTTAAAAGAAGAGATTTTGAACGGACTACATGCAAAGAAAACGAAATATATAAACAACCGTTAAAAACCCAGTAAGGAAGAAAATATAATATAGAAGAGTGATAAGAAGAAAAACAAAAAAAAGAAAAAGAAAACTATAAAGCAAATATTGTTAAAACAGGTCTGGATAGTTACTCAATAGATATTGTCACGTGACCAGCGTCTTTTGGCAGTAAGCCATGTTGGGGTGATCAATCAAAGATAGGTTGGGGTTTTTTTTCCAAAGGGGGTGATCTTCTGCAACCTCTTTTTCTGCAGTGATCATTAAAAATGTCTGAATTTACAACAACAACAAAAAAACAAAAAAAAATAAACAAGCGTGAATACTGCCGAATAATAAAAAAAAAAACGGATCAATTTCGCAAAAACTTACATTGCAATCTGAAGCCCCCAATTAAAACCCATTCAGGGGTGAATTTTCAAAAATATAAAAATAAACTTTTTTTTTTTTTAGACATAACAATGTTTAAATGCTTAAATTTTCAATCCTCTAGCCCACTGGACTTGCCCAGGGCACAAAGAAGATATGGTCAGGGCATTCCCTGCTGTCTGCAGCGCGTCCAAAAGCGCAAGTCGGATGGAATTGGGACATTTTCCTCTCAGGTGATTAGAACACTAAATACTACCGATCCACAAGGGTTGTGCGTTAGATCCTTGCAAAATGTCTGATACCAGACTAAGCTAAACTTGGTAAGCAACTATAATTAACAATTTTCTTTCATTTTAAATCGTTTTCGGAGACAAGTTTTCTCCTTTGCTACCCATCACCCTATGGTAAGCGTCCACTAATAGTTTGTCACTTGTAAAAAAAAAAATGCCGTCATTAGACTCACAATTAAGACATGCTCCAAATACGATCTCTCTCTCTCTCTCTCTCTGCCTCTCTCTCTCACTGCCCCCACCACCTCTCTCTCTCTCTCAAACGCACATGTATTTATACATGCATATGCAAAAAGACATGCTTTCATATGGTTTTTTTTTAGATAATAAAATGAAAAAGATATTATTTTTTAGATATTTTCTATTTAACATTCGACACACCTCCTCTCCGTCCGCCTCTTCCATTCTCGACGTCCCACGGGGGCACGCACAGGCTTTAAGCATTTTTCTTTCTCTCTTGCTAAATGGAATAAAACATATCGTAAGTTCATTTATTCTTTTGTACATCCGTGTAAGTACAAAACATGCCCACCGCCTCACTTTTTTGCAGGACGAATTTGGCCTACGATCATCTTTTTTTCCCCAAATGATCACCACACGAACACACGCACATACATGCATGAATAAAAAGGTGATCAAGTGATTGAATTAGGTCTTGCAAACTAGATTTACGGTAAACCTTGGTTTTGGGAACGAGGTATACGGTATTGTCTCTATTAGTAGAGAATCCACTCGGGAACTCGCAATGAGCTGGCCGTGTTGTAAGAAGGTCAGACAACCGCTGGACATCACTACTCACAATGATATCAAAACAAAATAAAATACGACTAAAGACTAACAAGCAGCGTTAAACGAGCCAAAAATCCCAAGTAATCGAAGATAGAGGATTCGAAATATCCATAAGTGAACATTTAATGATGCTAGCGGGATGTGATATCATTATGTGGTCCCCATAACAACGATGGACGTCTCATATTTGGAAAACAAATCATTTCAATGCGATCCGATGACGCTGCCAGATCACTGCGAAACGCGTAATCGGAAATAAAAACACGAAAAAATAAATTAGATGAACGAAAATGAGAGACGTACATGAATAAAATATCAAAAACCTCTTGTAGAGCCACGGTTGAGAAAGGCTGTTCAAAATTTGTAAGAGAGTTTGTTTTTTTTTTCATCAAAATCCAAGAGTTGACTTTATTATTGTGAATTTGTCAGACATTGGAATTTAAGACTTTTGAATTTAAGTCATGAATAAAAGAGAGTGGAGAAAACAAAGAGTGATGCCAGACGTCATGACGTGTCACCTCACGTTTGCGAGTTCTTGGTATCTTTAGCGTGAACATTGAATTTCTATTGAGAAAAATATTGTCAAACTGTTACTATTGAGCTTTGACTTAATTTCCGTTAGTCACAGAAATGACAATGACCACACCAAAAACCAGTGACATCATAACGAAAACTTATGATGAATTCATTCCTTCAATTTAGCTCGACTTGTTTTAGTACAAGAACTACTTACAAAGGAGTTGAAATGGGATACGTAGTTTTGGAATAATATTGCATCGATAAATTATTCCTGTTTTGTTTACCTTTTAGATTTATTGAAACTTCGGAAGTTTGACCGTAACCTATTTTTTCTTGTTGCACAGGAAGAAGTATTCAATTTTTAAATTCAATCAATAGTTCCTTTCATTGACAAAAAAAGAAATTTTCGTCCACTTCTCATGTGATGTAGAGATCAAAATAATCTTGATCCAAATTGTCATCTGTTAGTGTTAATCAGTCAACCCTAATTCTACAAAAAGTCATGAATTAAAAAGTTTGATCTTCTTACTTGATTCGACTTGTAGGTCTCTGTCCGTGCGAACAATTGATTCAGGTTATTGGCGACTGATCTGCATAAAACTGAACATTGTTTGGGTAGTATTCTCCAGAAGTCTTTTGATACACGGGTGGTCGCTGAACTATACACACATGCGCATGCGTGTATGCACGCGTGCATGTGTCTGTCTGTCTGAGAGTGCATACGCATGCGTGTGTGTATGTACGTCTTTGCATACAGACGACTCAATTTCAACGGCCGTTTGTCCAATTTCTCCAACTGGAACCTGTGTGTTGTTGCAGAGTATTTTGCTGTTCAGGCAGTTACAGACACCAAGCACAGGTAATGAAGTTAGAGAAAGACCATGAAATCAGAATAAAACGGTGCATAACGGTCTGGAAATCGTTTGGTATGAATAGAGATATACTGAAGAGCACCATGCCAATGAACTTAAAGTACGAAGTATACAATCAATTCATAGTCCTAGCAATAACTTTTTTGATGTGAAATATAGAAATTAACAAAACGAACTAATAACCAACCAGAGAGTGCCATAGAGAGCGCAACTCTGGGGATAACTCTAAAAGATAGAAAAAGATCATCATGGATTAAGGAGACGGATATTATACAAATAATTAAGCAACAAAAATGGAGATGGGCTGGGCACTTACCGAAAAGAGATAGCAACAAATGGAGCAAAAGAATAACTGATTGATGCCCATGGGACAGTGAACACAGTAGGGAAAGACCAGATACTAGACAGAGAGATGAAATAAAAAGGTTTGCCGTTGAGGCATGACAAGGGTTAGTGAAGTCACAGTCGTCATGGAAGGAAATGGGAAAGGCCTTTGTCCAGCAATGGATTCACAATGGCTAACGATGATTATATATATATATATATATATATATATATATATATATATATATATACATATTGCACAACTTAGGTTTGCAATGTAGTATAATGTAATATAATACATTGATTATAATATATTGACAAACATGATAAAACAATCTATACATTAGTAAATTAAAGGTTGCATAGACAGTTTACTCACATACCCATCATCTTAAAAAAAACAACCTTTCAATCAACATTATCTACCCCTTACATGTCTAAGTAAATTAAGAATAATGCAATCCACTGTGGTTATAAAGGATACTAACAAAGACAATAAATGTAATGCCAAATATCAAGGTTAAGATCAAAACATGCCTTAGAACACAAATCAGCATCCACTTATAGATAATTCCTACACCTAGCTCACACGCCTTGACTTGTAACTTACAACCCCCCCCCGCAAAATACACACACTACAAAAAAACAATAAAACAAAATAAAAGCTCCTTCCACTCATAGCGATACCCACAAGACTCTCATCTAATTCCCCAAACAAGAATCTTAAAACACTTATAATCATTCACCTGAAGAGGCCCAAAGAGGGCAGAAACATAAACATGTTTGTGTAGTGAATCCACTTCCTATTATATATATATATATATATACACACACATATATATATATATATATATATATATAGCTATGTAATACCTAATTTCCACTGTCTCCTTGACCATCTGATCTGGCATGACAACCTTACATACCAGATAAGTAATGTGCCAACCTCTAAAGATTCTTTATAGTCAAAAACTTTTTTTGGGATATGACCTGAATTTTGGAAAGTCATAAATTTGACACTTGAAGCACTGCATATATATGACACAGGAGAATCGCAAATGCATATCAAGCTAAGCTAGAGTAATGAGGTAGCTCACAAGGGGTATGAAAATAGGCTTGACTGGGTGGGAAGGGTGATTCATGAGAACTGTGCAAATCCTTATGATTTGATTATACAAAACTTTAGTACGTACACAAACTAGAAACCATCTTAAAAAATGAAAAATAAACTTTCCTTGGAATTTACAGATTCAAACTGACCACCCAATCCAAGCAAAAAGACAAGATCGAGTTGTAGTGAACACAGAGAAAAAATATCAGATAGTGGATTTTACTGTTCCATCAGACAATAAAGTGAAATTGAAAGAAAATGAAAAGTTGGACGAATATCTGGGCCTCAACAGTGTAACCCATCAATTACCACTGACATGAAGGCTCATTCATACACTCTGACAGGGCTATTGAGGTTTCAGTAGCCAGTAAAATTCACATCACTGGCCCCTAGATCAACCCTCTTTTACCCAGACTTACAACAGGCAAAATGACCTCAAAAAACATTTTACCAGCCCCTAAAGCCAGGGCTTTCATGAGATTTAATTCCTCTCATTTTCTAAGAAACACTGGTAAGTCATATATCATTTAGGGGGTTATGAGATATGGTTTTCATTTATGGCAAAATTATGCAAATATAAAGTGACCTCATTAGGCTATGTAATGGCTGCCATATTCAAAATGGCCACAAAATTTGAAGGACACCTACATTAATCTGGCATTGGTGTAGAGCAATGAATTTGACCTTCAGAAATGCAATTTAAGGAGCCGGCCTGACGCACAGAGAACGGGAGAATCAATTGTATCTTCTAACCTGTTACATTATCACCTCTTATAATTTTTTTTAGAAACTGTCAACCAAGGCTGTTACAAAAACTGACAACATAGGTTTCTTCGGTTTTTGAGCTGGTCTGGCTGGCTATGTATCTTGCATTCTGCCTACACCAGTGGAGCTATAGGGCAGAAAATGTATACATTTTCTCCTAACTATATCTAGAAACAACACTTTTTTTGTTTTTTGTTCCTCCAAAATGGGTTTTTACTGAGGGGGGTCCAATTTACAAGGTGATTCTACTCCAAATTGGTCCCTTAATTTGTGTCCGGCAGTTTTCATACTTGTTTTTTTCTTTTTATTTTCGACCATTTTAGTGGTCACTACCCAATAAATGGCAAGAGGAGTAACATATTCATTGATCACTCCAAACATGGCATGTTGCCAAAACACATTGGTCACATGATAGTTTCTATTGAGTGACTAACCAAACTTGTCTCTTATAGTTTTCAACAAAATACTGTTTGGGAAAAAATGAAAAAAATATTTGAAAGGAATGAAAAAAAAAAATGAAGCAAACGAATGAATGAGTGAATAATTAAGACAAAGAATGAAAAAAAAAATGAATGAAATTTAGAAAGCAAAATTAAACTCCATCCGTGACAACTGATTTGACACCCGTGAAATGTGACTTCCATCTTGATTTTCTAACGGTGTTGTAGTAACGCCTATTATTGATGGCATTTCCAATCAAGGACTATGGAATTAATATTTATTCAGAAAACTGCGTGAGCCTAATTACTCCATGATTGATTGGCTGAACAGAATTAAAAATTATTTTTCAAGGAGAATTCTATTTTGAAATTATTTCCCAAAGAAATTTTTTCCTCCTGAAAGAAAGGGGGAAGATCACTTACAAACAGCTCTTCCCTTCCTGCAAAGATAATAACAGTCATGTGATTCTCTTCACAAAACCATATCAATTTGTTGCTCCACAAGTTTTACCCCACTATTCAAAAGTAGAGTGGCTGCAGACCAATCTTGTTACTGCATATGGTACCTGATATTCATCGACGGTCACCCATCTGAGTACTGCCTGCATTTGACATTGTTTAACTTTGGTGATCTTACAATCCTCACATTAGAACCGGTCTATTCAACACAATTTAGCCGGTTCAAATAGGTTGTAGCATTAACTGTCGATAACAGATAAATGTATGTTAGATTTTTTCTCTAGATGACTTTATAATGGGAATAGAAATTAGTGCAAACATGATGAAAATAAAAGGTACAGCTGGAAGGCTATTTCTTACACATTGAAATACAGAATAAGAACTGCAGCCAGGATTAAAACTCACTGAAATTTCATCTACCAAGCCAACTAACTCCTTTTTAATAATTCACTCGCATGATTGTAAATTGGGGGTCAGATTATTTCATGTAAAAGGTGTTGGTTCTTGAAACTAAAGGGGAGGTAAAGGAATAATTTCTTACAATTGACAAGTCTCCAAAGAGATACCTCTACCCTAATCACACAGTTTAGATTATACTCAATTAGCTGCTGATTGCACAGGGAAATTTATTCTAATTAAGAGTTTTCCATACTCTTCACTCATACTAGGAATCAAACACAGAACCTTCTGCTTATGATGCTGACGTGCTAACCATTGCACTATCCAAATTGACAGTATAAACTGAAATATAAGATAAATGTCTTATTACTGCAACCCATCCAACCCCTTAACTGTCTATATTGAGCTTTGGTGGACAGTCTCCTAGTCATATTACCAATCCAGGCTTGTTGTAAAGATGCAGTAAGTAGGGTGACATCTATTTTGTTCAGTGTTGCAACAGGCATGTACCAGTATATTGGACACCGTGTAATATTTACAGTATTTTTTTACTAAATTGAATATCTATCTTGTATAGTGTCATATACTGTATTTTCATAAGGAAGCGAATAAGATCTCTCCTTATGAATATAATATCTATTATCAATGACATCTGCAGAGTATTAGATAATCTATTTCCCAATAAATATATATCTAATATCAATGACATCTGGGGACTATCAGATAATCAATTTCCTAATAAATATACATCTAATATCAATGACATCTGGGGACTATAATAGATAATCGCACATTATAAATATCTATTTTATCGGTCACATCTGGGGACTGTTATAAATAATCTACTATTTTATGAATATAATACCTATCATCTGTCATATCTTGGGACTACATTTAAAGTAGAGCTGTTGGCAGATATCAAATTTATCAAGATATACAATCACAAGTGGATTTTGTGAAAAAATGACCAAAAACAAAAAGAGAAAGATAGAAACAAGAACAATGAAATCAAAATGAAGAATATTCAGCAGAGAGAAATAATGAAGAAAAGAAAGGAAGGAAAACAGAAGGAGATGAAGGAATGAAGGAGAAAAGACTAAAATGAGAAGGAAAAGGTAGAAAGAGAAAAAGCAAAAAACAAGAATGAAGAGAAAAAGTGTACGAAGGAGAGAGAAGAAGGAAGGGAAGGAAAAGAAAAGAAAGGAAAAAGGTGAGGGAAATCAAGAAGGAAAAGGCGTTTGATGGAAAAAATAAAAAAAGAAATGGGTCTGGTTAGTCACTCAATAGAAATCGACCAACGTCTTTTGGCAGCAAGCTGTGTTGGGGATGATCAACTAAAATTTGGAACAAGGGTTGTTCAATGAATAAGTTACTCTTTTCATATTTTGTTGGCTAATGATCACTAAAAAAGTCTGAATTTTCAAGAAACAAGTATGAAGGCTTCTGGACACAAACTAGAGATCAATTTAGTAGAAACTTACATTGCTAATTGAACCCCCACAAACTAAAAGCCTATTTAGAGATAGAATTTTTTTTGAAATCTAAAATTTTTTTCTAGACATAATGATAGGTAAATGTTTGAAATTTCAGCCCTCTACCCCCATTGGAACAGAAGAAATCTATTTTGATAGTTTCGTCAACCATTTCGGTTGACAGTTTCTAAAATGACAAACTGTCTGAAAATGATGAAAGATACAGAGAGAGCCGTTCATTATAATCATGGGTTAAGGGTTATTGTTATTGAAATGATCCAGTGCCAAACCCTTTATTTAAAATGAATGAAAATGAATTAGAAATGATCTGCTTACTATATTCAAGGCTCAGGCATTGGTGTCCACTATCACATTTCCAGGAGTATAGCAGGGTGGCAAAAGTGTTTATTCAGAATATATCTTAAAGGCAACCCTGTTACACTATTTGCATTTCACCCGTCATTTGTAAAGTAAACAAGTACGACCCTCTATATGATCGAGATGGTGCCCTTGACTGCTAATGTAGATGCATTAGCTGACCCTGAAATGACACGGTGGAATGAGCACCAGTAAATAATCTTTTCATTTGGGTACATTAAGTCGGGGTTACTTGAAAAAATTTTATAACACCATTATCATTTATTGACTGTACAGTTCCAACTTTTCAAATCTGTGACAGAAAGGAAGAATCAGTTATTTTTGTATATTTTTTCTCTGTTCGGTTCAAATGCGTTCAATCCTTTAAAAATATTAACTACATTAAATATGGAGACAGCATTAATTCTGGAGAATAAAACAACAAGAAATTATCTAATATAATTGTTATGAAATGCCTATCTGACACAGAAAAGAAGATTTTTTTAAAAACAAAATGGTGCTTAAAGAAGCCCAAATCAGCACTTGTCTAAAGCAATGAAAATTGTTATTCTTTCTGGAACTCTTCAATTTAATTTAATTTTTATTTTAGGAATGTATTTAAAATTAAAAAAAAAAAAAAGAAAAGATCGAAAGCCAAATTGTTAAGCACTAAATGAAAAAAAATAGAAAATAATTGATGAAATGTCACAGATTTTAATCCAACTAAGTAAACCTTATCAAAAATCTTACTTTGCAACCTGAGCAGTAACTATATAGAGTTATGCTTACCCACAGGCCATTTACGTCTTGTGCGTAACTTTTATCAAGTCCCACTGGGGGGGAAAAATTTCCAAATTAGATTTTATCTATAACCCTCCAGTCTTCCCCATTCCGCACTGATATTCCCTGAGAATAGACAAGTATAAATGAAAGACAAAAGCATTTAAAATTTCTCACTTCTCTGGTGATGATTTTTGTTGTTGCAGTTAAGCTTAATCCAATTATTCCCAATGAAGTGTTTTAAAATATTTCGTCTTA
The DNA here is from genome assembly GCA_963457665.1 of Thysanoteuthis rhombus. Taxonomy (NCBI): domain Eukaryota; kingdom Metazoa; phylum Mollusca; class Cephalopoda; order Oegopsida; family Thysanoteuthidae; genus Thysanoteuthis; species Thysanoteuthis major. The sequence goes on along the minus strand of OY735231.1, from coordinate 14,391,159 downwards.
ATCGAATTAAACTTTTAACATTGAAATAATGTCTTAACTTAATGCATATTTTCAGAAAAATTTTCTTGGCGTAGTCAAGAGTCTTTTAAACAACAACTAAGAGTTTTATACGTCTTTTTTCTGGTCATAATTCCTTTTACCTGTTTGTGTACCTCCCCATTAGCACTGAAGCTAATCAAGAATTGCTTACGAGACAGTGAGTTTGAATTTGCAAATTTCTATCGAATAAGAATCATACTGAAAATCATTATTTACTGTAATGTTAGGATGTAAGGAAATTATATCCAAGATTTGTGTAACATTATTCTTCCAAGTATAGTTCCCTCCAAGCCGTGTGTGTGTGTGTGTGTGTGTGCACATACGCTTTACAACCAGCTCACAAAGCAAATTAATGTGTGCACAAAATTTTTTTCAACTCAAATAATGATATAGTAATGTATTAGTTGAATGACTTTTTCTTCAATCATTTCCAGGAACATTTATAACAACAGGTCAGATTAGTCACTCAATAAAGATCACCACGTGACCAACCTCTTTTGGCAGCATGCTGTGTTGTGGGTGATCAATTAAAAACATTGGAAAAGGGATGATTGATGACTAAGTTACTTCTCTCACCTTCTGCTGGGCAGTGATCACTAAAAAAATCTGAATTTTCCGAAAAGTAGACATTAATACTGCCTGACTTGAACTAAGGGACCAATTTAGTATACAACAAATTGAACCCAGCACTAAAAACCTGTTTGGGTGAGTATATTTGTAAAAAAAGTGTTGTAGGTGATCTATTAAAAAATGGGACAAGGGGTGATCAATGAATAAGTTGAATTCTCTCACCTTTTTTTTGGCAATGACCACTAATAAAAATGTCTGAATTTTAAAAAAAAACTGACAAGAATGCTGCTTGACTTAAACTTGAGGTCTAATTTAGCATGAAATTACACAGCAAATTGACCCCCCCAACCTTTTGGATGGGCAATTTAAAAAAAAAAAAGAAAAATAGAAGTCTTTTCTAGACATAATAAGTTGTAAATATTTAAATTTCAAGTTTATGAACGCCAGTGGTGCTGCCAGTACTTGTGATATATACATACATAATCAGACAGCCAGACCGACTTGAAAACTAAAGAAATCTATAATAACAGTTTTGGTGACAGTTGATGGTGTCTCTAATAATCTGTGAATTAATGGGTGTTATTACTATCAATTCATTTCAACATTGCATCACATGAAAATAAGAAAAAACCCTCTAATGTTCAATTTGATAGAACAAAAAAACAAACAATATTGTTCAAAGTATAGACTAGAATCATAACTATTGCAATAATACTTCGACTTTTTATTAATGTCATATTATCTTGAAACTCTATCTGGAATGACCTCCAGTTGATACACAGAGGATATGTCATTCAACCTAGGTAGCGTAAATAGAAATAAACAAAGAAAAAGACAATGTATCCATTTCTTATTAAATAATTGTTGAAGTTAGAAACAAAAACAGTGCAGATAAGGACAGTATAGAAGTATAAAATAAGAGGAGTGGGTAAAAAGCAGTTATTTGGACCTTCGCCTTTCCACAGGACCACTTAGCAACACTACCTCATCAGTCTCAGGTTTGATTCCTGCAGCAGCCCCATTTTTCTTTAATTGTTTATTTCTATTGATGCTGTCTAGACTGAGTGACTCATTCTCAGTGTAACAACAGATCATTTTAAATAGTGTTTCAAAATAATATAATGCATCAAAAATTCTGTAGGATTATACATCTGTTTCTTTATAAATCTTGTATTATATTAAAACACATCACTTTTTGAAAAAATTTATATTGAAACATACAGTTTTATTAGTTATGAGAGATAGGCTACACCAAAATATCTTGAAATAATTACAAACATTCAGGGGACACACATTTTTGTCACCAGAAAAAATTTGTATAAAATTAGATTTTTGTGCCCTCTAACTACTAAAAATTTGAGGGCAAATTCCCTCCAAGCTTTTTTTACCAAACATTGATTGGTTGATTAGTGTAAAAAGATGCATTTTGATTGGTTAATGGCGATTTGATTAAAGCAGAAGACAGGTGAAGATCCAGGGGTGTCAAGAGGCTCTGACTCCAAACCTGCTTGTGCAAAGCACTATTAAAATTTTATTTTAGATATATAGAAAAAGAGATTTCATGAATAAAAAACCCCAAATAATCACAAGTGACCATGAATTGATCTTGAAAAAACAAAAATTTAGTTCTTTGTTTTCATCTGATTCATATGAATAAAGAGTCTTTTGTCTTATTCTTTAAAAAATCATTTATTGATTCAGTGATATTTTTCTTTTATAATTTTTTCTTTCTTCAGTCATTTGTCAATTCTAGAGCTAAAAGGCTATAACTTATACGTAAATGAAAAATGCCTGCTCACTTATTACTTTCTATTTTTCGACACTTAAAATTTGTTTCCTTTTTACGTATTTATTTGCAAAAATAACTTTTTCTAATTAAACCCTCACGCCCAAGCTCCAGATTCTGGATTCACGTTTATGATTATTGTAAAAGATGCAGTCTGATTAGATAAGAGCTATTTGATTGAAGCTGAAGTTTTCTTGTGATGATCCTGACAGAATAATGAAAACTGAACACAATACCCCCACAATATATCACTATATACCCACCCCCATCATAATGTTGGAGTTTGGGACCAAAAAAGCAAACAGGGTTATAACTGAGCCACAATCAATTCATCTATTTCAGAACCAAATCTAGCTGTTTTTGGTGCGTGGTCAGAGAAGGGCATTCATTTCTCCAAGGTTCTTGTCTCCATTTCAAAATTTTGGGAACTAATTTTGAACTGTAGGTTCATTGACAATCCCCTACGCAAATACTTGATTGATATTACGGGCAGTTCCTGTTACTTAGTGTTCCATTCTAAACTCATACAAAAAAATGATCCGAATTCACCAAGAAAATGTTCAACTCTAATAAAAAGAGCAAAATTCACACTTTACAATGCTATATTTTATGAACTTATCAAATAGTACTTTATCCTAAAATAAGCATCAAAGCTTGAAATAACAAAAACTACAATTATTTTTGCACCAACCTAATAGTTCAGGGAATATTTGTTCCCAGTTTTATTATTGAATAAATGTAAATAAAATCAACTCAAATGTCTTGAAATTTGTTTTATGTTTCACGCCGAACCAAGAGAAAAATAACCTCAAGTATTGTACTCAAATTTTGTCTGCGGCAAATTTGATAAATTTGTGTCAGATTTGTAATCGTGAGAAAAACAAACAAAACGGCACCATTTAAGATTCTGTTGATTTGTATTCTTTGAATTTTCCGAACTTAGGATCATTTTTCCCATTAATTCAAAAGACAAACCACAATCTAAATTTACTTTCAAGGCTGTAAGTTTACAGATAATAGTTGTATATCTATTCAAATACGTGTATATATCATAACGTCCATGAAGTTATATTACACACACACCTATGCACACACACACACTCACATGCACAAATGCACACACATGTAAATACAGGTATGCCCACTTCTTGAAAGTTAACTTGATGTCACTTTTCTGTTATCACAAGAAAAGACAAAAATAGGATCTAGAGTTGGTTCTGCAGCAAACCACTAAGGAGACAATGTTGACCCTCTTTCTCTCTCTCCTACATCCCAGTCTCCTGTACATCCCACCACCAAAACCTCTGATGACTCAGCCTAACATACCTTCATTACCACATTTCAAGATAATTTCTGAATACAAATCAGAGGTAATTGCTGCTTCACCAAGCACCATAAGAATACTCTACTTTTGGAGACTGAAGAAAAACTTATACATATATATATATATATATGTATTGTTTTTATATCCCCTAAACAGTCAATGATAAACAAGTGACTATACCAACAAGAAAAATTCATAAATAGTACAATAATAATTAATTCTGTGCATAACATAAAACCCTGAAAGCTTAAATGAATTGCATGAATACATATTAGGAAATAATTGACCGAAATGACATATATTTTTACGTCTCAGGTGTTTGAAGCTTTAAATTATAAATGCATTTTTTTCTTCATATTTGAAACTCAATTAGAACTGATATCCCGCTATTGCACAGTGAATGTGTCAGTTAGTCTAGACAGCGTAAATAGAATAAACAATTGAAGAAATGAGCTGCTGCAAGATTGGAAGATATGTTCAAAAGGAAGCAATCTTAACAAATACTGCTCTTACCATTGAGCCAGAAAGCTAGGCCCAAATAACTACTTTATCCCCAAATCTTGTCTTGTTCATTTACTGTCCTTATCTGCTCTTTTGTTACTCAATGCAAACTATTATATCATAAAGAAACAGTGTGATCCAACAGAATGATTATTGTAAGTATTGCAATGTTTTGAGAACCATCATTGAACGACCCTAGCCATCAAAGGTGGCAGATATTTCTATCCTTTTTTTATATACACGTGTGTTTATCTGTTTGTTTGGCTATATGTTTGTGTGTTCTAGTGCTCATGGCCATACCGTTTTGTCAAGAGACTCTCCAGAATCTAGATGTTTTTTTGTTTTTTTTACTATAGTTTAAATGTTTTCCAGTGAAAAATGCCAGTGATGTCATAATTAGGATTTATTATAACCGTGTTTATTCTTCAATGGAATTTTTATTTCATGACTTCAAATTTTCACACCACAATTCAATTATTGACTGTGATAGGTAGTTTTTATTCATTCTCTTCATACTTCTATTCACCTCCATCTTTTCAGTTGCTTTTTATCACAGAATGCGATTTTTTAAAAAGGGCATTACTGAACAAGGATGGTCTTGACTCTCAAAAACAGATTAGAAAATTTCACAAGAAATTTTTCTGCTCCCAATCAATCCTCCATAAGACCTTTTTGTTTCATTAGATAATTTATGAGTTGTAAAAAGTTGATTTATTGAATTCTCAGGATGGGGGTTGCAAGTACAATATTGCTAGATTAGATGCTTCTTTTCACCTTTTGTACGGTCATGGGTAATATGAATTATTTAGGAATTCATTTTAATTTCATGTATTCTTTTACTTTGCATTTTTGTTGCATTGTTTTGGATTAAAAATATTATGAGACTGGATTTTTCAAAACATTGTTCGAAAAAATCAAGATTAATTTTTTTGAGCGAAAAAAATTTTAATGCAATGGCAAGATTTAAAATCTTGTTTTACAGAGTTACATGTGGGTACGTGCCACCATTTATATTTTTTGTCTATTATCAGAAAATTCTAACATAAAATAGATGAGTAAATATATCGATGCTGTGGTAAAATTGAACAATCTGGTTTTACAAAGTGCAATTTTGCTTCTGTATTAATATATTACTGTCATCTTAAAACATTCTGAAAATAGACAAAAATTATTAATAGCGTGGCAAATAAATAACTATTTATGGAGGCATTCTATGTATAAATAATAAAAGCATTTTCAATTTAGTATATTATAACATACTTTGCCCATGTCAAAAATGAATATGGTATTTGAATAATTTTTTAATTGCACTGTATTTAAAAAGATATCAAAAACATTGTAAAGCTCTGTGTTTTCGAGTTTATGTTCAGCCAGAATGAACCTGAATTTCTTCCTTTACTACTATCTCTTAATAGATATTTCCCCTGACAAACGTTACTGACAGAAAATATAGATCATCATTTGGTGTATCATATAAGTAGATATTATTCTCTCTCTCATAAGTGTATCATTTCTAAGGAATTATAATTTTGTTATATCATGAAAATCATTTGATATCCTATAAAAAGAAATACTGAATAAAATCAGGATGTCACATTGCTTGATATTAACTTGTTTTTCCTTATAACCCATAACCCTAACCCTAACCTAGTCTACTATTTCTGAGAATTGCAGCTGTCTTTCATTTATCCAAGTAATTGAATGTCTAAAGGCATTTTGAAAAGTTTGGCTTGCACGTGCCTCCAAGGTTTCCACCTGTCACACAAAACCGGAAATTCAACGCCTCTTTCAAATGTGCATCCGGTCTTTGGCCAAATTTGCTTCCTGTCCAAAATTCTCGGAATTAATGCCAATACTCAGGCTGTATTGTTCAAGAAACCGAAGTGGACAATGAGCATTTTAGAAAATCCACTGACCTGTTCGAATTTCCCAACCCGTCGTCCAGTCATCACAATCACTACTACCACCACAAGGACTACCAATATCACTACCTGCTACGGTGATCATTACTAAAGCCAAGATCACTGCCTCCTTCATCACCAAATTTACCAAAACTACCAATCAATTCCTACAACAGAAAACTCTTCTACTATTCACATTACAATAACCTTAATGACCGATACTGCCACAACTATCGTGACCGATATCCCTGTCATCCAAAGTGCAGAAAAACAACTGCCAACAATGATTTCATCACTGACAACTTCATACACAGATCTGTTAGTCACTAAATAGAGACTGTCACATGACCAACATCTTTAGGCTACATGCCATTTTAGGGATGATCAATTAATGTTATTTCCCTTGCCTCTTTTTGTGATTACTAAAATGTCAGAATTTTCTTCAAAAAGACAGCAGACACATACTAAGGGATCAATTTAGCATAAAGCTACATTGCAAATTGACCCCCCCTCCCTTAAAACCCCATTATGGGAGGGCTTTTTCAAAAAAAGTGAAGAGTTTCTTTCTAGACATAATGAGGAGTAAATATTTAAATTTTAGGTCCTCTAGTTCCATTGGGGAAGCCTATACATATGGTACATATATAGCCAGCCAGTTTAACAAGAAAACTGGAGAAACCTATGTTGGCAGTTTTGGTGACAGTCTTGGTTAATGGTTTTTGATACATGGTTGCTGTCATTGATTGGCCGGTCGGTCTCATGATCAAGGAGATTATTGTGGTTACTTGTTGGGTCTTTCTTGACCTCTTTAGGATGATTGGAGTTACTTGGTTATGCCCATCTTCTTTCAAATTAACATGAGACAAGTCGTACTTGGCTACATGGTACCAATAGAAAGCAAGTATCCCAGGTCTGATTGCACTCCTCTTCATCTCACTGTTAATGAGGGGTTACTTCATAGCACCCATCTCCTCTTGAAGTAACATGGTACTGATAGCACTGAGTTATATGGTATATGGCTATATATAACATTATTCATCTGTAAGGTAAGTAATGGTCACTCGATAGTGCCTATCCCCTATCCAAATTAGATGAGATAGGTAGAACTGGATTACATGGTACAGTATTATAAAGAATCTATGGTCTGACTCTACTCTTTTCTGGCATGTCAGTGACAAGGCCTTTGTTAAGTCTTTCAAGATTGACCTATTAACATGCCTAATGTCTGAATTATAAAAAAGGGAATAAAAAAGTAAAGAATATTGTAATTTTTATTGAACAGTTAACACATTCAGGCACGTATGCATGTGTGTGCACTTTGTATTTTATATGTCTTGAACAGGCAGCCATTGTTAATGAATAATGAGGTCATATGATCATTATATTTTTGTGATTTTCTATAAGTGTAATCGACTGACCTTAAATTGACCTTTAGAGGTTACAGAAGGCCAGAAGCACCTAACCTATGTTCATTCTGGGGTCAATGAACGCTTGTACACAAATTTACAGTTCATAAGGGAGTCTGTAAAGTTAAAATCAAACAATCAAATATTAGTCGTCTATATTGCACTCGATGTATTGGATAAAGGGAAAAGTGCGCTTAGTCTCGTCTATAACTTTGGGGAGAATTGTTCAACATTCAAAATTTTGTTTGGGAAAAAATATGTTGTTCACCAAAGTTATTGTCCGAAATGAGAAAACAGAAATCATCACATGATCAATGGCTTTTGGCAGCATGCCATGTTTGGAGTGATCAGTTGAAAAAATGGAAAAAGGAGTGATCGATGAAAAAATTACTTCTGCAACACACAAATCAAGAGACCAATTTAGCATAAACTTACATTGCAAATTGACCCCCCCATTAAAAACTTATTTGGGATGAATTCTTAAAAAAACAAAAAAATTTTTTTGTAAAGATGATGAGGAGTGAATGTTTAAATTTTCAGCCCCCTAGCTCCATTGGTGCTTCACTGTACATGTGATACATACATGCATACTTAGCCAGCCCGGTCCAACTTTAAAACTGAAAAAACCCATGTTGACACTTTTGGTTGACTGTTTTTGAGTGTCTTTAATTTTTATATATTAAACTGAGCAAATTTGAACTTTTGTTGGGACAATCAGCCTGGAGAATGTATCAGCCGAAACATGTTGACAAAATCAAGAATGGGAAGTTATTAGTCACGTTTTTTTTTAAATTAGTGAAAAAGTATTGTTACACTGTAACGCCACTACAAAGGTCATCTGCTCATAGAGAGGTGCAAATGATCAAAACTACAAAAGAGACTAAGAAATTTGAGTGGATTTCTCCCAGGGGACAGTGATGGAAAATTGTCTGCAAAAATTTCCATTTAGTCCTTTATTGGTTGGTTGATTTGAAATTTCAGTTAAATCAATGAGTAAAATTTGTGCCATCGAGAAAATTTTTCTTACACTTTTGGACAGCACAATTGATCAAAATTCTGCATCACGAGAAAATTTTGCGTAATCATTTAGGAGGCACATTTGGTTTGAATCCAGCATCACGAGGCACAAAATCACTTAATCACACCCTGAATCACTTCATCACACCCTGGTGACCACTAAACCTGGAGAATTAGAGGTGGTGTATTATCATTAGGGAATGGTGGAGAAAAAGTCATTTCTTCAAATCTGTCATATTTACCATTTTTTTTTTTACATCATCTTTCATCTTTATAAAAAAAAAAAAAGCATTTCATAAGTGATTTGATGAAACTTTTACAATTGGCAAGAATGTCAGTATCACCATTTTTACCTATATCAGCACAACTCACTTCCCTTCCGTCAATCCTTGCACCTTTGAGCCAAACCCAACCCGACCTACACTTTCATGTTGGTCAGTGGTGAAATTCACCGTTAGAGGATAATTTGAAGCGCTAACTTTTGATTCGGGGTTGGGGGTTAGGGTGAAGCATCATGTGTTCTTTTCTTGTATCAGTGAGTGTGTGGGTGCTTTGGGGTGGTTGGTAGTCAATGGTGGATCTAGAATTGGACAGAAGAAGAACCTGGTCTGGAGGCCAACTTCCTTCTTTCCTTCTGCCCAATCTTCAACCACCTCCCAATGGTCAATGCAACAAACACATTCACACAATTAGATTAGTGCCCAATGCCACGAAATCAGATTTTCTTATTTGAACGGGATTAGTGATGGCTTTTAAAGCCAATGCGGCAGAGTTCATTGCTTGAAAGCTTATGACCTTGACGTTAATCTCTGTAATAGTCTTCTTGATGGCCTGACCATTACCAACTAGATAAGCGCAAAAGTTCTGCAGAGAGCCACATTATTTATATTGACCGTACGTTTGATATATACATATATATATATATATATATATATATATATATATATATATATATATATATATATATATATATATATGAAGTTAGGCAGCAATCTTTCATTGATACATGACTGATTAAAAAAGATAGATAAGGAATCGTTCTATCAATTCTTTAGTTAACTTATCTTGTTTGTCATTATTATTAATTTTTGCTACTATTTACCTTCCTCTTGATTATTGTTGCTTTTTATTGCAACTAAACTCAGGCTGGGTTCCCTTCAACAGTGAGTAAATATATTAACAGCATGGATTGGAATAGAGAATAAGTTCCAGGTGAGAAGCGAACCACCCTCTGGCATAAAGGGTTATGAGTTTGATTTTCACCTTATTCTTCATTCAGATTCGCACTGGAGGGAATCCAGCCGTAGTTTAGTGGCAATAAAAAAAGCAACAACAATCCTCTATGCTGGAAGGTGGTTCACTTGACATGCAACAGTTCTTATCACTGAACTACTGGAGCTCAGTGGCTTGTGCCAGTCCGAATCATAACCTTAAACTCATCCCCTATTCCAATCTCTTCTGCACCATATTTTGTATTGACTGGTGGTTTAGTTTTGGTTATCCAACTTCATTTTCATTCATTTTTATCAGATGACATATTGTAAATCATTATCATTAACCTTCTGCTAAAATGTTCCTAGATCTCAATTGTTGTTTTTTTATCACAAGTCATACAAGAGAACATGTCTGGATTTAATGAAAGTAAAAATTGTCCAAAAGTATGTGATCAAACAGTTTTGGCCATACTCTTGGCCATTATCAAGACCAGGGAAAAATGGATGATGATTTTTTAGCAATTCACTGTACTGTAGTTTTATGCAATTTATGGTAACTGTACATTTCTTATAGTATGCTTTGCTATATTGTCAAACCCTCAGTGAGTTGACTTTGTTATTACAATTAGTCAGACCTGGAATTTAAGATGTCTGAATTTAAGTCATGAATTAGAGAGAGAGTTAAAAGAAAGACTGATTCTGTGATTCAGCTTTTTTTGTTTTTTTTTGTAAACATTGTATTTCAGTTATGAAAAGTATTATTTTCATGCAATAACAAGTACCTATATATTTTTTTCTTGCAATGAAAATTACTTTGGTACTAAGGATATCATTAGAACAGGTAGTGTAATAGAACCATTATATAATATAAAAACGTAAGAATTTTTAAAAAAAGGCAGTAGATATTTGTCCGTGATCTGGGGGCATTCACCTAAAAATTTTATTTATGATTACAAATAAATTTCAGTTTATCTATAGTGTTTCCATAGCCTAGTGGTCTAGCTAGGGCATTCTTCTAATCATTTTTGGATCGAATCCAACTGGAAGAAAAGCATTTTTTCCTTTTTTCCTTGTTTTCAATACTAGTGGCAAATTATAAGGCTGAGTAGACTTTTTTTCTCCTGTTTTTTTGTCAAACCCCTATTATTGAGTTTGACTTTATTTTCGTCTGTAACAATCATGGATGACAATGACCAGGAGAAAAGGGAGTGACATCATGCATGAATAAAAGCAACACAGAGGCATACACAAAAACTGATGATGAATTCACTCCCACCCGTAAAGCCCAACTCAGGTTGACTTGTTCTGCTGAAGTTAGCAAATCCTGTTTACAAGAACTGTTAATAAAGGAGTTGAAATGGGTCTCATAGTTATGAAAAATTATTGTATGGAGAAATGAATTCTGTTTCAATTACTTTTTAGATTTTAATGAAGCAAGAGAATTTGACCCTAGTACGGCCAAGCTTGTTTGTTTATTTATTTTTACATGCACAATTTAGGAATTGCAGAGTGTTTGTTTATCAAAGTATTTACGATGCAAGATTTACTGTTTCTGGGACTGAAAACTGGGGGGGAGGATGGAAATGATTCATAGATTTAGAGTATTTGCACCGTCTTGGTGCCCCTAATACTCTTGATTGGCAAGGGATAACTGTTTACGTGAAACGGAAAGAAACTAGAGACGAGTTGAAAGCCACATCTATAAAATGAAATGGCGTAACTTGTCTGCCTGAATTCTTGAAAGTGGAATTCTCAAAAGTCAGATCATTTTATATTAGCACACAGGTTTACCAACCAACAGTCTTACACATTTACTTATCTGTCATAAATGACCATTTTAACTGAAGATCCATACAAGTTTAATTAGCATGGAAAAACATTATCTTTAATCTAAAGTATAGTAGGTGGAGTAAAAGTATATATACAATTCTCACACCTGACATAATTAAATCACTGTATAACTAATTATCTAAAATGTTATCTAAAATTAACAAAAAAATAGATCTTATATCTACGAAAATACCAAAACAATAATTGGGGATCGTTGGTCCAAAATGACTAGAGAGACCAAAAAAAAATTTTGGTTGATTGATTCTATTATGGAATAATCTTACCATCAGCTCCACCTTCTCACAACGTTAATGGAATATTTAGCAAAAAATCATTTCCAAACTGAAACTTCCAAGTTTTGTCCTTTTAGAATATACCTTATAAGTCTATTTTTTTTTTCAAGACTGTGATGGAAAATGTCAACATAAGCTATTACCAAAACAGTCAACACAGGACCCTTCAGTTTTCAAACTGATCCAGCTGACTGGCTGGCTATGTATACATATATCACACACAGAGACCACACCAATGGAGCTAGAGGGTTGCAAATTCCCAACATTTACTCCTTATTATGTCTAGAAAAGTCTTTTTTTTTTTTAAATCCATCCATTAAATAAGTCTTTTGTGAAGGGGGGGGGGGCATTTTTCAATGTAAGTTAATGCTACATTGATCCCTTAATTTATGTTTAACAGCATCCAGATCACTACCCAACAAAAGGTGAGAGAAGAAAATTTTTCATTGATCACTCCTCTTTCCAATTTTTTAATTCATCATTCCCAACATGACATGCTGCCAAAAGAGGTTGGTCATATGACGGTTGCTATTGGATGACCTGTTTTCCTTACGTCTATTTTATATTAAGAAACTGTGTCAAATATTATACAAATTGGTCTGCCAAACTCTGCTTCTGTTGGTTTATTTTTTCTTTCAGGTGCAATCGGGTGAGAGTTTTCTTATGCAAGTACAAGAAAAGTTGTAGATTTTCCTTAAAACGTTTATTTATTTTGTAAAGATGTTTTAGACCAGGCTTTTAAGGAGTTGTATGTTTTGGCAGCTGTTCCCATAAAGCATATTTAAACCATACTTTTTGGAGATTAAAGTGCTGTTTAGAAAACAAACCTTTTTTGTTTTGATTGTAACATTTTGGCTTGTGTGTTCTCTTGCTTTCCTTGTATCTGGAGTTTGGTGATGAAGCGCTGTCGTTATATTATAAATTATTCTGACTAGCATCCTCATCTTTGGGACGAAAGAATACGTCGATCAAAATACTACATCAAAAATAATGGTCAAGATTTGTTATATCAAAATTATTGAAATTATCACAAAAATACATTTTTCCAATGCAGAATGAATTGCAGAATGAAATGCTTCAACTGAATCTGACTTTAGTTTCTTGCATGCTATTTTAAGAATAAGTAGCTTTTTTTTGAGAGGCAAGTGAATTATTTCGAAAAAGGGTGATTGATATACAATGTACACGTAATGTAAAACTGGACCCTGATTTTATGTCCATCTATGGTCAATTTTCAATTTGAATATCTCCTTAACTAGACCCTGATTGATTTTTTTCCTGAAGAAAATCCGGATTAGTGTTAGGGTTAGTGTTAAAGTTTAGTGGTTAGGCTTAGGATACAATTTCAGGATCCAGTTTTACCTCACACGTACATTGTAAATCTATCACCCACTCTAGACACAATTCACTGGTATCAACTGAAAGAATTACTTTTTCTCCAAATGGAAAATATCTCCAGAAAACTGAGGTCAGATTCAGTCAAAGCAGTTCATCTGCATAGGGAAAAATGTTGTTCGTAACAATTTCACTAATTTCACTTAAATGAATCTTAACGAAAACAACGATCAAAATCATCATCATCATCATCATCATCATCATCATCATCATCATCATCATCATCATCATCATCATCATCATCATCATCATCATCATCATGATGATGTTTGTCTTTGTATTTGACTTGGATAATAGTGAGCGAGGGTTTTGCACCCTCAGTCTCACACTCTCATCACCACCCTCTGCATAGGTCTGGCAGCAAGGCATAGTCAGGATGGCAGGATTACAATGAATGACCAAGGCATGACTCTACATGTTGCTATATATTCTCTTTGTGCTCCAAATGCTGGCCTTAGGGAAAGTTTGTAATAAGAGTTGTCAATCTTCTGGACTGGTTGCCAATCAAGGCTAAACAGCCAAGTCTGTCCCACTATTTAGCCATCAAAAAGCCTGAAAAGATGGATTCATGATCTCTCCAAGGGTATTAGCTGTGAAGTGAATGCAAACTATCTCAGCTCGAATTTGAACTAACCTTGACAATTCCACCCTCTAAAATCTGGAGGTGTGGGTATCCTAATCGTTAATGACATGGAAAAAAGCAAGAATGATTAGAAGGAGAAGGTAATAAATTTTTTTTTTTTGAATCGCTGTAGTTGATTATTCCATTATCTTTCTTCCGTTCGAATTGAATTCCCATTATGAGATATTGATGGAGCTCCTTCGGTAATTGCATGGACAGTTATTCATGTTCCAATTTTTATTCCATATTCCTTCAAATTCAAAAATCCTTGGTGAAATTAGTGGCAACGCTCTTCTCTTCAATTAAAGAAAATGTCATACAACACTGAGGCTTTTCCCAATAATTGTTTCGACACTTGTATGAGTCAATTTCAGAAACATGTTCCATGCAAACGAAAAAAGTCTTTTGCAGATTTTAAGGATACTGACCTCTCATAAAAATTCCCTCACTTTATCAACAAATAATGTTACAATTAGAAGAATTGTACGATTATGTATATATATATATATATATATATATATATATATATATATATACATATATATGTTGTTAAAAATAACTGACTGTCTCTTCAATTTTTTGTTATTTTTTTAGTTGGTGGACAAACATCTTATTAACATCATCAAAGTTTTTTTAAAACTTCAATGACATTAATAAAAGATCTGTATGCAAACTAGAAAAATTAACAAGAAAATTTGATTAATTAGACCGAGTTTGTCTCTTTTCTTTTACAATGTCTGTTTAAATAAAGGATAGGTGCCTCGTTATACTCTTTTTATGTACATATATATATATACATATATATTCATATATACATATATATATATGTATATATATAGATATGCATATATATATATATATATATATATACACACATAAATATTTATAAGATAATTGATAATTGTGTATATATATATATATAGAGAGAGAGAGAGATAGAGAGAAAGATCTGGTTAGTTGCTTAATAAAAACTGGCTGCATATTGTGCTGAGGGAGATCAATTAAAAGAATAGGAAAACGGTTTGATCAATGAATAAGTTATCTCTGCATTTTGTAGGGCAGTGCTCATTAAAAAGTCTGAATATCAAAATAATTCTAGAAGCATGAGAATCAATTGACTCAAAGGAAGGCTACTCTCTCTTTTTCCTATTCCTTTCCTCCTGCAACTACTAACACTGATGGTTGATACTTCATTGAACTTATGGTTCTCGTTCACCTGAGAGATAGTCTGAAATCAATATCTCCATTCATTGTCAAGTCAATCTAGAAGAAAGGATTAGGATTATGTGGATTAGGAGCTCCATGGATTGTGACCATGGCTTCAGTTCTGAATGGTGTAGCAGTCATGGTTCATCAGTGCGTTTGACTTGAATTATAGTGAGGGAGGGTTTTGCACTGTAAGCCTCAACTCTTGAACCCCCCCCTCTTGGCCTCTTGGCCAAGATGAAAGTGTAGTATCAGTTCTTTGACACCTTCATACTGAAAAATAGCTCTGTGCTTTGATGGCCTTTAGGCTGAGAAGTCAATCAGCTCAGGTGCTGGTGCAATGTCGTTGCCAATGAAGGGTCACTGAAGCTCGGCATTCCTAAGCATATGGGGCCTGGGGTTTGTCTTGGGCCTCACAAAATTACCTGGCCCAGTCTCAAGGAAGATGTTCACTCCGGGGCATAACTATCTCATTGCACAAAAGGGATGGGCCGAGGCTCTCCCAACGCCTTTGTAACTCACATTGTGGAAACTGGTACTATTTCTGAACTGCCCCAAATGGGACACCACATCATAAGGACCTTGTGTCAAATTTGCAGCGTTTCCTTCAGGATCAAAGTGCAGCATCTGTTCCACGGCAGAGCCCGAGGCGCAGGTACTGACACTTACCCGTCGAATGGGTCAGAGATTGTGTGCTGGTCAAAGACTGAGTGCGCCAGTGCAAGCGTTAGCCAATGGGATTTTACTGAGGCTGCGCTTTGCTACACGCATCGGGGAGCCTTTGGACTCATCCTTGGGCTCTCCCATTATTACTCGGCCCAGCTGTTTCCCTGGAGCAGCACTGTCAGTTTCCCCGGAGCAGCACTGCTCCATTGCATTTAAAGGAGTAGGTCCCCTGGTGGATGCTTTCATGGTGGAGGTTGCAGTGGTTGCATTGCAAAACCGAAGCCGCGTCCGCTGGAGCCATTTTTGTAAGGGTTGATCCTATTTTCCCCACGTTAAGCCCGACCTTGGGTCAAATATTGCTGTGGTGGGACAGTGATTAAATAGATGTAAATAATGAGATTGGCCTCTTGGCTGAGATCAAAGTGTAGTATCTGTTCTTTGATGCCCTTGGGCTGAGAAGTTGGTCAATGTACAAGATCGTTCCCCATCCCAAAATCACTGACCAGCATGCTCAGGCTTGTCCTGAGAGCATTAACAGGATTTGTCTTGTGAACAAAGTCAAATCTACCTTAATGACTCAGTACAGGATTCGTCCCACGGACCTAGTTCAGCTTGTCCCGATGTCCTTGCGAAATCGTGCACAAAGAATCAAGTTCATTACACCCTGTGCCTGCACGTTTTCGGACATGTGGGACACCACCTTAATCTGACTTCGCGTTGTGTTTGTAGTCATGAGGATGCAAATAAACAAACACAACCCTCCCTGCATAGGTCCAGACGCAAGACACAGTGAGGATGACAGGAAACTGATCGGAATTACAGTGAATGACCAATGTACTGTGCATGTGACGGCATCCTCTTCTTGCTCCACCTGATGGACTTGAGGAAGGATCCATCTAGTGGCAAGAACATGCTGACCAAGAGTCAGAAACAGGGAACTAACAATAAGAGGATCTCTCTTATTACGTCATGACTGAAAAGGAGGCTCAGCAGTTGTTTGCCAAATCTGATGAAGAAGACTTCAATGAGTTGAAGAGAACTGCTTTTATTAGAATCTGTCAACCAAAAATGTCACCAAAACTGTTGACTTGGGTCTCTTTATTTTTCATGTTGGTCTTGCTGGCTGGCTATTTATCTATCATACATACAGGCACTATCAACAGAGCTAGAGGGCTGATCACTTTAGCATTTACTCCTTATTATGAGTAGTGAAAACTATTTTTTTGGCTTTTTAAAATTCCAACTCTGATAGGTTTTTAGTGGGATAGGGGGGTTCAAATCATGCTTGTTTTTTTGAGAATTGAGGAGGAGAGAGAAGAGCAAATTTTTTTTTTCATTCATTGCTCAGCTTTTTTTCCAATTTTGAACTGATCATTCCTGACACGGCATGCTGACAAAGGACGTTTGTCACATGATGGTTTTTATTGAGTCACTAACAAGAACTGTTATCAGAGTGTCACTTAGATACACACTTGTATTTTAGTTTCAAGTAAATGCTTACCGATAAATGGTCTATTTTTCTACAATAATCATAAAACTAGGAGTTTAATAGAATTTAACATGAAAATTCAAAAAATACTTCTAGAACTAGAATGATAGAATGAAGTTGAAGAAGTTGGGGTTTTTTTCTGAGTCCATCATGTGTCACCTAAAAACCGGCCGTGTGTCACTCCTGTTTGACATCACTCGCTGATACTAACCCCAGAGGAAGGTAATCTATGTCAGACGGTGACCTCTGGATGAAGTATATAAATTACGTTACTTTGAATCTGTTTGAGTTTTTTAATTTGCTGATATGTCAACTTTAGGAAAGCTTATTAAATGTTAAAATTAATGAGCCTGAAAAAACATGAAACAATTCACTTTGAAAATCAATAAAGTGAGAAAACTTTAATCACCAATATGCTGTACCAGCAACAGATGCGACACTTCAATGCATTGAGACAGCATGGAATGTGCACCAAAACAAAGTTGACAACTTATGGCAACAGTGTCAAGAAAATGACTGATGTGTATAAATATCATGCTTTTTATTACAAACATTGTTATTATTATTGGTTGCAATGCTGATAACCCCGGTGAAGGGGGAAAAAAACATTGCTTGACTATCATAGAGTAGGTGAAGCTCCAAAGTGGGTACTTAGTAGCTGGAGCGTACTGAAGGCAGGGAGGTGCATGAGAGAGTGAGCAGCCCCATAATGCTCTTACTGTCGACAAATTGCATGCCTGTTTTTGCTGAAAAATTAGAGGACTACATAGCCACTTAGTAGGCAAATTAGAGACCTGAATGTCCACCTCGTGAGCATATTAGAGGCCTGCACTGCACCGCACCCCAATAAAAAATCATTTTGTGTACTTCTGCTTACCAGAAGATCAGGTTTAGTTTTTGGGTATGAACTTACTGTTGTCATATTGTAAGAGAAAGAAAAATGCAGTGGTCAAGAGGATCTAGATGTTGTTACTCCACCCTCAAAACACCCTTGGTAAGGTAGGTGAGAGTGCAGACCCCTTAATTTTGTGTTTTTTTGGAACCATAAACCAAAACTATCAACATTATTGATGCTGAGAAATACAGTAATAAAGCTTAACGTTTAAAAAAATGAAAAATGAATGACCTGGAGCATAGCTATAGCGGGAGCAGGGGCTAATTCAAAAATGCCTCCAGTCCCCCAACAGAGGGGGGGAAAAGCTTTATCAATAATAGTTCACCATTACATTTTTACTGATATACAATAACCAGGATTTGTACAAGAATTGCATAAATAATATTTCCGTCTGTAGGGTTTTTTTTACAAATTAAGTGATAATCTTATTCAATGCATATTTTCCTTTTTCATCAAATTTCATTAAATCTTAAACAAAAATGCTCCCCCACGGCCCCTCAATGAGCCACACCCCCATGACCCACAAATCTCTGGCTACACCTCTGGGAATGATAACACAAAGACAAACAATCCATATCAAACATTATTGTTATTCAGATGTGCAACAGCATGGAATAATTAACATTACTGTTTGGAAGACCCTTGTGGTGATGTAGTTAATCAAAGCTCCTCCAGGGGGCGCCTGCCAACAAATTCATCCTAATCATCATTATTATCATCAGCATCATCCATAACAATATAATCAATGGACGAGTGAAGAGAGCTTTGAATCAAATTTTCAAAGTCCTTTTACATTAAGTATGACATTTGAATTCTTCATCAGATTTTTTATTAAATTTGCACGGCAGATTTTCTGCCACTGATGTCTTTTGAAATCCCTTTCCCCGTTCGTTTGTTCTTGGCCATTTTTGATTTTAAAAAATTTTTTAATAGTTTTTCTTTTTCTTGTTTTTGATTTATTTTCCTCTTTCTTTGGTCAATTTTTTTTCTTTTATTTGTTTGTTTTTCAATTTTTCCTGCAAAAAGTGGTTTTCAAAACTTCTGCTTTTAAAACATTTGGCTTTTTAAAACATTTCACTTTTAAAATATTTTGCTTTTGTTTTCAATGAAATTTTTCAGAAAAATGTTTGAGATACCAATTAATGTATACTTTTGAACCTATTTTTTGAATATCTAATTTTTTAATTAACTTATATGCTGGACTATGAAACGGATGTTTTACAACATTCTTTGGAAGACTACTAATCATTGCAAATCATGTGAGCCCTATCTCTGTCCTTATCAAGCAAGTAGATGGTATCAAAGTCATAATACCAATACATCAGACACAGTGTAATATTTAAATAGTTTATTTTTAAATTAACTGTCCATCTTATATACTTGCATGTAGGGAATTTTTCTTTCTTCTTTTTGTTTTCCCTTTTAAAGATGATTTCAACATTTTCCTTTTTCTTAATTCTATTTCATCTTTCATGGCACATTTATAATTTTTTTCTAATTCTTAGACATTATTCATTTATTTGTTGATTTGGTTATTTCATTCAAAGCTAAATTTTAAGAAAAAATAATTTAAAATCAAAAAAAGAGTTTTTCTTTTTCTTCAACGTTTTCTCTTTTTATAATTTGAAGGAAAAGAAAAATTCCTTCCCAGCCTCCATTTTGATTTTTGCAGATTCTTCATGACATCAGTTGAATTCTTTCCAGTTTTAATTGAATTTTATATGATTAGTGATTCTGTTTTAGCTAATTTCTTCTCACACCCTTTTTCCCTTCATTATCATGATGAAATTAATGCAACACATGGAGAAAAAAAAAAACCTCATTCAGCACTAACTGTTTGCGACAACCTTTATGAAGCTGTCATACTAAATGATAAGTCCCAATTCACGAATGCTCCAACTGATTGGAAGTCATCACCAGACTGAGAAATAGATCGCCCGATGACGATGAGAGCAAAAAAATTCTATTTTTAATGAGAGGCGTAACTGAGAGGATGAAGCTTTAAAAGGACCATATTTTCAGGCCTATGAAATGCACCACCATGTAAGACGCACCTTAATTTCTGCAGGCATATTCTTGAAAAATTTTTCAAAGTCAGCCCTCTCTTTCGCTGATCTTCAGAGCCCACCACACTACTGGGTCATTTTATTTTGCTTTTATCTATTTAGATCAATATTAAACACCACAGTGGTTGGCTATTCACATGACTTACCTAGCATGCTAAATCCAACCAAATGTTGGAGGGAGCTCCTTAAGGAGCTAACCCCCTGGGCTCCCAAAACTCCAACAGTGTATCGGTTCAAAATCATCTCTAAATTGAGAATCAATCACCCAATGACAACAAGAGCATAAAAAATTCTGTCTGTAATCAGAGGTATAACCGAGAGGGGACGAGGGTATTTATTCTGTCCATAATGCATGCATTAATTCCTGACCATTGACAATCCTTTCTTCTTATTTTTTACTGCATTTCTGTGGTGAATTAATTCACTAAGCTTTTACATTACTCATATAATAGCCCTATTCTGTCAGTAAGATCTGTATTAATTCCTGACCACGGACAATACTTTTCTTCCTGATTTTCATTGCATTTCCATAGTAATTTTTTTTACAATGCATTTCTATAGCAAAACCATTAGCAATGTATTTTTGTCAAATATACACTCCTTGGAAAGTTTGTGCCAAGTAGTATTCATGCTTGTTTTTGAAAATTCAGCTGTTTTTAATGATCACTGACCAACAAAAGGTGAACGAAGCAACTTATCTATTGATCACACTTTTTTCCAATTTTTCATTTGATCACCCACAACATGGACAGTACATTGTCAGAAGATGTTGATCACGTGACAGTTTCTACAAAGTGACCAACCAGACCATTTTTCTTCTTGATTTTTAATACACATCATATAGATTGCATGCTGAACGAATTCTCGATGAATAACTACAAAATTTGTGGCTTTAGTTTATCAGGGCAGAAAATGTATAAAGCAAAACAGTGAACAACCAATAAAGAAAAGAGAGACTTGGTCTTTTTTTTTTCAAAAGATGATAGCAAACATTTCCCTTTTGCGATTTCTAATATCATTAAATTTATGTACTTATCAATCAAATAAGCAATAAATTATGCTGATTATTATTAGTAATAAATATCAATTGTAGTTTTGAAAGCCATTTGTAGTAATTTTATTTCTCCAACTCAGTTCCATATATGTGACCTCAAAACTGTTAAACCTAATGAGAGGGGGAAAATGTCAAGTGAGAGAAAAAAAAGAAATGATCTCTTTTTCACATCACACCATGTCATATTATTCCTCTTTTAAAAATCAATTCTCGAGATAGGATACAAGAAAGAAAGTTGGCATTGTCAAACAAATATATATTTCATCTGTTCGATAAATAGTTAGCAAGCTAGTCTGAAAACCATTACTAATTCTTGAGCTTTGGCTGTTTAATTGTTGAGGCCTCTGGGCCAACCAATCAGTCCTTGATCTTTGTGTCTGATGACATGTGAAACATTCATATGTCCTAGTAAACTCTGTATGTTTTTAACTGTGACATAAGTCGTCAGTTCTAAAAACAAGGGAATTATCATGTTAAGACTAGATTTGGATTGGTTAACAGCATTTGTAAGGAATTAAGTGACTCAGAGAGAGAGCATTTTAAAGAGAGATGGACAGCATTCGTAACAAAGACAGAAAGCTTTTATCATAATAAGAGGGGGGAAATAATAAGTGAGGTGAAGAAAAATAAATAACCCCTTTTTTTATGTCACACTATGTCATATTATTCCTTTTTTTAAAAATCAATTCCTGTGATAAAAAATAGATATAAGAAAGAAAGAGAGAAAGAAGAATAGGAAGCAGACTGAACAGTGTTTATAACTAGTGTATGCTCTTCATATCTATAACTTTTTCTTTTGCCAGTGAACTATATTGCATTTCGGCCGATAATTTTTATTCATTTCCATATCTTTATTGCAGAAACAAATGTTGGCAATTGTTGCCAAGAGCTGTCAAAAATTAAGAGTCTCTTCTTTTTCTTGTTTCTGCTGTTAACAATGTTATTTCCTTTGACAAGTGAAATCTGTCCAGAAAGTATCAAGCTATTTAGAATACTCTGAAAACTGCTTAAGCAGCCTTGATGCAACTTGACTACTAAGCAGAGGGAACTTTACTGCAAATACGTGAACAGACTCTCCCTGGAATTACTCACTCAGCGTTGAGGTTCCATTTTGATCAATTGATGCCATGAACTTGTACAAGCTTTTGATTTTGTTCGACAAATTTTCTAAGCTATTACCAAATATAATAATGTTGTCTGGTGGTGTAAGGGCCAAAAAACAGCTGCTTGATGCCCTGAGCAGTGCCCCAAAATGGTGCCCCCTACATAAGCCTTCCTATTGCTTAACTGATTGATTTCCAAAGATGAAAAATTCTTGAAGGAACAAAGGTCATATTGATTCAAAACACCTCATGTGTGTGTATGTTGTGTGAATGTTTGTGTGTAGTGTGTGTATGTGTGTGTTGTGGGTGTGAATGTGTCTGTGTTGCATGTATGCATGTGTGTTGCATGTGTGTGTGTAAGTCTGTGTTTATGTACATTCGTACATATTTGTTTCCATGTATTTGTGAAAGGTATACATATGTTTTTTCATGTATATGTAGTTGTGTCAGTATGTGTATGTTTGTGTGTATGAGTATATTGTGTGAGTATATGTTACTGAGTATGTGTTTGCGTGTGTGTGTGTGTGTGTGTGTGTGTTTGTCTTCACTGGTGAGAGTGTGTTTATATGTGCTCATGTTTCGATGAATACGTTAGCATGCCTGTGTGTACGCTTGCAGGTATACGTTTATATGTCTTAATATCTGGTTATGTGTCTGTGTGGGTCTATGTGTATGTCTATGTACGTGTGTGCATGTGTGTTTAGCATTCAGGGTTTTGATGAGAGTTGGGTCTTCCCAATGTTAGCAGATCATTGCTTTTTCACACTCCTTAGGGAATCGGGACATTTGCATTTGATTCATGTCACTTCTATATAGTCCCTATCAATCACTCCCTACATTTCCCGGTCACATATCCTTCTTTTCTATTCATTTTTGCATAAATTTTAAATCTTAATTTTTTTCCCGGCAGTTTTCAAATTTTAAAAAGATCTTCATCATTCGGAAATTATCTTTTTTTGTATCATCAAGTTTTGTCAATTGTCTCCCTCATAGTCTCTCTCTTTTTGTTCTTTACCCCCTTTTTTTTTAAGCCCTCCACCCCCTCGTTGGGAGCCCCGGGGGATTTTAAATTGCCCCTTCTCCCTTAACTATGCCTCAATTTTCATCATATACAATTATTTTTCTTTGTATTAATTCCCTTTTACCTCCTTCAGGAGCATAGCTGGAGCTTTGGGGGTGCCGGGGAGGCTTGCTTCATTGAGGGGCCCCCTCCATCATTTAGTGATATTTGTTACTGTATAATTTTAGTAGAAATGCAGTATGTGAACTATCATTCATGAAAGTTTTGAGAGCCCCACTTCATTTGGGGTCCCGGGGAGATTTAAAATTGCTCCCCTCCCCATCTCCATCATTTGAAATTATCTTTTGCATATTTTAGTTATTTGCTGCTTTTCTCTCTCACTCTCTCTCTCTTGTTTTCTCTTTACATTAAATCCCCTTCTGATTCTTTCAGGGGCATAACTGGAAATTTGGGAGCATGAGGGGGAGGGACTCCATCATTTGGTGAGATTTGTTTGAAACCCTCAGAACAAGAAGAAATAAAGCAAAGAATCACTCTAGGATGGCAAGCCTTTAGTAGAGCAAGCACAACCTTTAAGAACAAGAAAATCCTATTAGTTTTAAAATGAAGGGTCTACAACCAATTCATCATCCAGATAGTCACCTATGGAGCTGAAACATAGAATCTAACTAAGAGATTGACCCTCTAACTGACAACCATGCAACGTGTACAAAAGAGAATCAAGCTCAACATCATACAGAGAACAGCACAGAATATTAGAGAAAAAGCAGGAGTCAGGAATATTATATTATTCCATTAGAAAAATGAAATGGTAATGGGCTGGTCATGTTGCAAGAATGTCAAACAATCAATGAACATCATCACTCACAACGTTGATCCCCACAGATCATATGTGAAACTGTGACTGGTAAAATATAAGATTACATGACAAACTAGTTAAGTTCAAAAAGTACTGGCTACATGACGCCCAAAAGGTCTGGCGAATCCTTGGGAATCCTGGGGAAGGTCTATGTCCATGACGTCCAATGACAGATGCTAAAAGGCTGCTGATGATGATAATTATTGCATAATCTTAGTAGAAATAATCTTTTAAGGACCCCCCCTTGATAGGGGGCCAGGGGATTTACCCCACCAGCTACACCCCTGTCTTTATCATTTAGACTCAACTTTTGCATTCCCTTTTTTCTCTTATTTCTTTCGTATTATATTCACATCTACCTGTTTTGCAACTTTTTACCTTTCCTTCTCTATCTTTTTTTCTCATTCTTATTCTCTCCTTCGTTTCGACTTTCTTTTTTTGTTTTTCTTCACATTCCACTTATCTTTCAGTCACCATTTTTGCTCTCTTTCTCTTTAAATCCTTTTGTCTTAATCTTTTTCTTCTTCTCTTATTGGATTCTCTCTCCCTTACTATCTCACTCTTACTCTCTCACTCTTTCTCTCACTCTTTCTCTACATCTCCCTATTTTACACACTCCTTTACTTAAACTCTTTTTTTATCTCTTTTGCATTTTTTCCCTCTCGTTCTTTCTTTCCTCTTTCCTCTACTCTCCATTTGCACTCTTTCTCTTTTTTATCTCTCCTTTTCTGTCTCTTCCTGTTTCTCCTTCTCTCTCCCTTTTACCCTCTCTTCCTCTTAATCTTAATTTTTTGTTTGTCATTTTTTTCACTTTCTTTGTTGCTTCCCTCTCTTCTCCCCCTTTCTACATCCCTTTCCTACTCTTTCTTTTTCTCCCTCTCTCCTTTTCACCCTTTCATTCTCTTTCATCCTTGTTCCCCTCTTTCGTCATTTAATTTCCTCTATTTCTCACTCACGTTTTACACTCTCTTTCTCTTTCTCTCTATCTCTTCCTTTCCTCTCTCTCCCTCTTTTACACACTCCTTCCGTTATAATCCTTGTCTTTTCTTTGGCTCTTTTCTCTCTTTCTCTCTCCCTCTCTGTGTCTCTCACTCTGCCTTTATGCGTGTGTGTCTCTCTCTCTTTTACTTTCTCCTTCATTTAAGTTCCTTTTTTTTACTTTGATTTTCTCTTACGCCCTCTCTTTTTTACTCTCTCTTAAACCCCTTTCTCTTTTCTTTACTACCCTCTCTCTCTTCCTCTCTCTCTTGTCTCTTTCTCCCACTCTGTTTCTTTCTTCCACTTTCGCCTTCTCTTAAACTCCTTTGCGCCCCTCTCCATCTCTCTCCCTCTTTGTCTCTTTTACTCTCTCCTACTCTTAAACTCCTTTCTCATCTCTTTGCCCCCCTCTCTCACTGTCTTTTTCTTTTACTCTTCCCTTCTCTCAAACCCCTTTTTAACTTCCTTTGCCTTTTTTCTCAGCATCTACATTCTTCCATAATCTCTCCTCTCTTGTTGCATTCCTCTCTCTCTTTTCACTTACCATCTTTCTCTTTCTTTTCATCTTTACTTCTCTCTCCACCTTCATTCTTCTCCCTCTTTCTCATATTTATCCTCTTTTACCTCTCTATTAGAAACCATCAACTAAATCTGTCAACGTAGATTTCTTCAGTTTTCAAGTTGGCTGACAATGTATCAAGATTACAGGACACACTAATGGAGCTGGAAGGCTGAAATTTTCAACATTTGCTCCGTATTATGTTTAGAAAAAACTTATTTATGTTTTCAAAATTCATCCACTAAATAGGTTTTCAGATAGGCTTCAACTTGCAATGCAAGGTCATCTTAAATTGGTCCCTTAATTAGCGCCCAGCGGTATTCACACTTCCTTTTTTTTTTTTTTAAATCCTGACTTCTTTAGTGATCATGTGCCAACAAAAAGCGAGTGAAGTAATTCATCTATTGTTCACCCCTTTTTCTGATTTTTTAATTTATCACTTCCATTATGTCATGCTGACAAAAGATGTTTGTCATGTAGCAGTTTTTATTTATTGAATGGCAAACCAGACCAGTTTCTTATTTCATTTATTTCTGGACCAATTCACCCATCTATGTTGTTTTGATCAGAATGTTTTAGTCTCTATTTGATTCATGACATCTTGCTGTTCTCGTTCCTCTATTAGTCACATTCAACGTCCTTCTTATCAAATTTTAGTACTCGTAACCATCACATTTTTGTGATGATGCCAATATGTGGTCTCTTCAGAAAGTATCAAGCCATTTTGAATATCTTGAGCACTAGTTGCCCAGCCCTTGTATAACTTCTCAAGCAATCAGGGAGGACATTATTGCACATGCACAAATAGAAGCCCCCCATGGGGTTACCCAGTTAGCAGTGAGATGCCATTTAGTATGCTTGAGTACATTGTGACTGTCACATTCACATGACCGAATCTGCCCATTCTTCATGTTTTAGCAAAATATCAAGGAAGAATGTTTAATAGATGAAAGATGACATAGGAAAAGAATGTCTGAATGAATTTGTCCACCCCTGAAATTTATCCACCGAAAATACTTGACTGCTTCTTTACTGCATATGAACAAAAGCAGGATCTGTCAGTTTTGAAATAAGTCATTTTCCTTCTTTAAATGGATGACTGTCATAGATGCACATTGGAAGAGCCAGGTGGTCCCATGCTGTTCATGTTTTCTGCAAAGGTTTTTGGCAAAACATCACCTTATCCAGGTTTCCCGGCTACTCTACCATGCAGATTTGGTTTCTTTTAAGTTCTGGCTTTCCCCAAAGAGATTTCAGACCATAAACAACATCAAAGAGAGTACAACGAGGCAGCTGATGATCTCTCTCTCTCTCTTTCTCTCTACCCCCCTCTCTCTCTCTCTCTTTCTCTCTACCCCCCCTCTCTCTCTCACTTTCTCGCTCTCTCTTGTAAATATTTTTTTTGCAACTTTGCTGTTTTACTAATTTCCTTTCATTCACTTTCATGTCCTCATCTCTTTTTGCATTCCTCGGTTATCTCCCTTGATATTTTACACCTCTCTCTTAAGATTGTTCTTTGTTTCTCACTCCCCTTCTATTTAATTCAACTCTTTCCCCTCCTCAAACTCCTTTCTGCTCCTCTTCAAATATTTTCTGTGTTTTTTCCTCCCAGAATTTTTTTTTGAAAAAGAAACAAACTTTTTTTTTCATTTTCATTTAAAGTGTTGACTTGAATAATCACAATGATTTCAAAAAAGGATTTAATATCATTAATGGGAGAGAGCATGCTTCCTCAGAATATTCTCCAAGACAGCCGCCGACCGTTTCCTGAATTTTTAATGAAAATGTTAGAAGTCATGCTATATGCAAAGAACCTTATGACAAAGCAAATGAATCAATTCTAGAATGTCAGAGAGGAATCACTTGCTGCCAGAAATACAAGATTCTTTCAGCAATTACTGTCAGAGTTGCAAAGATAAACACCTCAAGCTGCTTTTATCCATTGTATAGACCAGGAATTCGGTGTCCGGAACAAATGAGAGGAATTGGATCCTTGAAGTTGAACACAATCTCTTGTGAAATGATTTTCAGGAATAAAAAAAAGATGGATCCCATCAGTCAGTCAATACTTCAGTTTTCCATCCAAGATAATAAAAATGAATTTATTATTTTGTTTAAACAGTTTCTTACAGTAATAGAGAATGGTAGGTGTTAACAGCTGTGACGGATTACCTACCGACCAGGACCCCTAGACTGAACTTCCCCCCATCATCTCCTTCCTTCATCTAATCAAATAAAGTGATGTGAAATAATTTGTAAGGTTGTATTATCGATGAAGTACTACTTGTATATAATAAACTTATACGGATCAATTGCACACTTTTAATTAGAAACTATTAACTAAAGCTGTTATCATAGGTTTTTTTCAGTTTCTAAGCTAGTCTGACTCTCTATGCCTAGGAAAACAAAGTCAAAGTTAAAGACTTAAAGTTAAAGACTTCATAATTTCATGGGGACAGGGATATCGGAATGAAAAGGAAAACGCAATTAAAAGTGTGAAAAACGTTTTCTAACCTCAAGATAATCATCTGTTCAACACTGTCTTGAAAAATAATTGAGGAAAAAGAGGAAAAGAAAATTGACAACATTTACGCAAGATAATCAGGATCTTTTTTCTATTATATGCTCTTTTTAAGACTGAACTAAGACAAAACGTTTGTATAAATTTGATTTCATAATTCCTAAAATGAAGGGTCAACAATCAATGCATCCTCCCGATAGTCACCTATGGAGCCAAATCATGAAACCTAACCAAAAGATTGACCCTCAGACTGAGAACCATGCAACGTGTACGGGGGAGAATTATACTCAACATCACATGGTGAGATCACAAGACAGCCTAGTATTTCAGGGGAAAAACAGGAATACGAGATATCACAGAATCCATTAAATAACTCAAAATGGTAATGGGCTGGCCATGCCGCAACAATGGCAAACAACCACTGGACATCATGACTCACAATGTGGATCCCAAGAGATTATGTGCAGAACTGTGATCGGCAAAATATAAGATGGCGCGACAGACTAGACAAGTTCAGAAAGTACTGGCTCAATGAAGCCCACAATAGTGAGGTCAGGCTTATCTTGGGGAAGGTCGATGTCCAATGACAGGCACAAAAAGACTGATGATGATGATGATGATGATGATGATGATGATGATGATGATGATGATGGTGGTGGTGGTGGTGGTGGTGGTGGTGGTGGTGGTGGTGATAATGATGATGATGGTGGTGGTGGTGGTGGTGGTGGTGATGATGATAATGATGATGATGATGGTGGTGGTGGTGGTGGTGATGATGATGATGATGATGATGACGACAGTCATGATTATATTACATTTGTTGTGATGCACCCTTTTTCCTAATCCCAAGATGATAATTTGTTGAACATTGCCTTCAAAAAAAAAAAGATTAGTAAGAAAAGAAAAATTACCCCAAACGAAGAGAAAATAGAAATATGGCAAGAAGATCAGGGTCTTTTGATTTTTTTCTGTCTTTTTTTTTGTAATTTCTCTAAAGACAGAACTAAAACAAAAAAGTTTAATACAAACTAAATTACATTTGTGGTGATGCTCAATTTTTGGCTTATGGGTAAAATTTTAAAAATATATTCTCCTTTATTTTTTGATTATTTCTTCTGTCCTGTAATCTTTTTTAGATTGTAACTGATTGTTTTATATTTCATTATAGATTTCATTTTATCCCGGACTTTTTGTATCTGATTATAGAATTTATTTTATATTTCATTATAAATTTATATTGTTTTTTTTTATACTTGAGTTTATGTTTTATTATGGATTTTATTTCAGACTTTTTTTTTTTTTTTTAGATTTTGCTGATTATTACATTTATTTTTGGTGAAGATTTGTAATAAGGAATCTGACTTATGGCAAATAAGAAGACCGGAACTTAATCTTTTAGTAGAAATATGACCTTTGTGTAGTGTGTGTCAAAAATTACAATGGCTTCCTATATCTTATTTTGCCTTAAAGCAGCTACGAACATGATTTGCTTTTTCTTGAGGGTAAGGAAGGGGTGGAGGATGAGAAATAATGGGAAGAAGAAGAAGAGGAAGAAGAGGACATGGCAGAAGAAGAAGAAGAAGAAGAAGAAGAAGAAGACATGGAAGAAGAAGAATGAAAATGACACAATCCAGAGTAAAAACCGGTTATGACAACCAGATATTATAGTTCAACTGACAAAAAAGATCAAAATAAGATCAGAAAATTCAGAGAATCTGAAGGAAAACCACTCCATGGACATTTGAAGAGACAATAGGGATTGGAGCCTTGATAATATGGATTTGATTATGAAGATGACATTTGGATATAGAAATCTAATTCCGGTCCAGAATACATATACACAACTACAGTAGTCGTGGGAAACTTTCCCAAAATCTTCATTCATGACGCCAAGCTATTCATTTGTTCCTTCATCTCAAGAAAAATGGGAAAAAGGGGTTATCAATTTATAAGGTTCATTTCCCTTGCCTTTCATTAGGCACTGATCACCACGAAGTCCAAATTTTCAAAACCAAACGTGAACGCAGCCAGACACAAACTAACGGACTAATAAACGTAAATAGTAAATTAAACCCTCCGCTAAAAACCTATTTGTTTAAATTTTCAGTTCTCGATCTACATTGATTCAGCCTGTATACACAACGCATACATACAGACGTACATATATAGCCAGGCAGCTAGCTAACTAGACAGGCAGAATCACTTCAAAACTTAAGAAACCTATGCAGTCTAATTTCTAATTACCTTGTCAACGCATATCACAATCAATGTGATTGCATCAATTTATCTTACGTATATATATAATTAATGGCCAAAAAGAACAGTCATTCATTTATAACACCTATCATGTATAAGAATTATAGGTATATATATATATATATATATATACATATATGATTATAAATTGCATTATATTATATAGAAACTCCTATTTGAAGTGATCTCCTGTCATTACATGATTAATGTATCACTTGGCTAGAATAAACAGTCAGAGAGAATGGGATTGCAGCAGAAACCAAACCTGTGACCAAGTAAGGTAGCTGTTTCAACATAGCATTGCTCTTACCACTGAGCTAAACAGCCCCCAGTAATACAAAAGCCCAATAATTAGTTTAAACCCAAAATTCTCATCTCATTTATCCTTGGTCTGTATCTGCACTTTTCGTTTTTTTCAGCACAACGGTTATGCATTAAGAAATGGATATATATATATATATAACAAATATACAACTTTTTTTAAAAATGATTTTAATAAAAATTTTGATAAACAAAGTAGAACAGTTGAATTTTTGAATTTTATTATATACATTAAATGAAAATAAAAAGTGCTCAAAATATTAATCATACAATATACATCAATAAATCAAATATTAGGGATTTTTTCATAATTAGATTATACTTATCCAAAATGACAGGGTTATTTATGTATAGATCAGTACTAAAGAGATAAAAGCTATTTAATCAGGTAATTAATCTTCAACAATTCAAGTATCCTAATTTTAAGTTTTTTAAAAGTTTCAACTCATCTCAAGCTGTTTCAATATGTGATGATCAGACATGAAGTTTTAAGAGTTTCTATGATGTAATTTTTATTGTTATGTCATTATAGGAAGGTGAATCAACCAATGAGATCATCCCATTTGAGTGCAAACAAAAAAACATAAAACAAAAAATTTGCATATAAGCTCATTGTATGGTTAGATAACGCAACATATAATTATTCATATATATATTTGTTGGGACTATTTATTTATTATAGATCTGAGTGTATATATGAAACACACTGATACCATCACACATTCACACACACATAAGCTCACACAAACATACACATACAATAATATATATATATATATATATATATATAAAGGGAAAAGTTTCCCGGGAAATAGATAATATTGATTTTTGACATTAAATACACTATTTCCTCTTTTCTCATATCAAATAAAGTGCTTTATGCAATTAGAAGACAAGAAATGGCCATCATTGTATAAATTATTAGCAGTTGAGAGACACATGACATGTTATAACAAAGATTTTATCAGTACAGAAATGTACTTTGGTTAAGACTCTTGCATTTCATCAGGAAGAGAAGCTCTCATTGAATGTTATGTTTGATGAATTCTGGTGGAAAATATATTAGAAACTGTCAACCAAAATGTCAACATAGGTTTCTTCAGTTTTTAAGAGATTCTGGCTGGCTATATATATGTATATGTCATGCATACAAGCTGTTCCTTTGAACGAAAGGGTTAAAAATTTAGACAGTGACTCCTTGTTAGGTCTAGAAAAAACAGACTTTTGTTTTTTGGAAATGATAAGTTTATAGGGTTGGGATTCAATTTACAATGTAATTTTTTACTAAACTAGTCCTTTAGTTTGAGTCTGGAAGCATTATGTGTCCTGTGACACAAGAAGCGATTTTGTTTTATTGATATAATTTGAAAGAAGAGTATTCAGTTGGAAACACGGGCGTCCCCCATCATAACGCGGGTGTTGACATCTAAAAAAGCTAATTACAATATAACCAAGCTGTGATAATCAGACTGCTAATTTAGCTATTTAAAGGTCAGATCTAGCAATTTTTGAGCAAGAATGATATTTTGGGGTTTGCCAAACAATTACAATATATCATGAAAAGTGTTAAAACATACCTTTTATAACAGAAGAGGCCTGTAAATACAAAAAGTCTCTTTCCTTTTTTTTGTGGAACACAAGTCCAAGTATGAGGTTTGAATTGACTCAGTGTTTCCACAGTGACAACAACAATAATCCCCACCTAATTTAAGGGAGTAAACTCTTTCCCTTTTGTCTGTTCCATCGAGTTAAACCAAACTGATACATAAAGTTATTATTTCACTACCATAACTTCAAAATCACGACCCAGGTGGCTCTCTTACCAACTGAGGCAAACTGACAAGTCTTTCATACCCACGAAAATCTATGTTATAAAATATGCAAGGTGTTATCTAATTCTAATGAATAAATAAATTCATACTAAAATATATATTTTTATAATTTTTCAATACATTACATACACAATACAAAAGTTGCAGTAATCATATTGAAACACAGTAGAAGTAACAACGGAGCAGGCAGGATTTTTACTCTTTATCTTAGTAAATGAATTATGCAGGTCTAATCACAGAGCCATATATTTGATGTATATCCAAACAAGACAATCACATAGATTTCAAATTATCAATGATTTATTTGACAAGTATTCATGACTCAGTATGTATTGAGCAAGATACAAATTAATTGGAAGCAGAGTTAGCCAAATGGTTAGCAGCACAGAAAATGAGATTGGGGAACAGGGTTCAAATTCTGGCTGCATAGACTGAGAGTCTGGTGAGTTGTGATAAAAAGGAGTGGAAATAGAATTTGGAAAAATGCTCACCATCGCAGTCAATAATTGAACAAACATAGCGTCAAAATATGGTTAGAATAGATTTTATTTATGACATTTCTGATATTTTCCAGTGGAAAAGATCAAACATAGATTTCAAGAAATATCTAAAGATGTTTAGATTCTGGAGAATCTAATGTTGTCAATAAAACTGGAAAAATGAAGCCCCCAAAAGTCCGAAAAAGTTTTTTTCAAAAGATCAAAAATATTTTTCAGAAGGGTCTAGTGGAAGACAGATACAAATTTTCAAGTCAGTAGACAAGACTGTATGGCCAGGAGCACTGGAACACTCTAATGCATGCATCTATAAAAAGGAATAGAACTTTTTGCCAACTTTGGTGCCTATGCCTGTTCAGCAAGTTGAAAATTGCGGATAATAACTGACAATGCTTCATTTAATAAATTCAAATCAAATTTAATACTGTTAGTATATGTTATAATGATGGTGGCATCACAGGCGATCGGAGAAGATAAAAAAGAGTAATATGATTAGAATTAAATTATTACTGCCAATGGCCTTTATAGCCTAACTGGAAAGGCAGCTATCATATCAAAATAGCCTCTTCAAGATCTGTGAAAGGATTTCTTCTCTTGACAGAGATTTATTCAAGCATTTGTCTACATTACCCTTGAAGACAAGCTGTAGTTTCACATCTAATCATAACTTCAGTATGGTGCTTAATGATAAAGATGGATAGGTTTATTGCTGAATAAAGGGCTTCGCCTACTCCTTCCATCACGACTACAATTGTGCTAATTTCTGCCATGTCTTAATAGCAAGCTTTTCTATCTTGTCTCTACATCTTATGTTTGGTCTTTTCTCACCACCTTTACTGTCCCACAGGTACCAATCAATTAGATTTTTGCTCCACTGTTTTCCCTTCTTCTCACTATGTTCCCTACCCATTTTCATTTTTGTAGCTTAATTTCTAGTATGATATCCTTCACTATGGTCCTCTCTCGGATTCGTGTTTATCTCTTTCTATTGAAAAGAACTACTCCCAGCATTGCTCTTTTTATTGCCTTCTGTGCAATTTAAAGTTTGTTTATGAGTGGTTTGGTAAGTTTCCAGGTTTTGAACCTCTACATCATACCCGGTATTATGCATTGATAGTATACTTCACATTTAAAGAATATTGGCAATTTACTTTTCAGTATGTCTCTATTAATACCTAATGCTTTCCATCCAATCATTATGCACCGTCTTATTTCATTTCCATGGTTTATCACTAGCTCCATTGCTTACCTGAGTCAATGTATTTCTTTGCTTCCTCCAAGGATTCAGAATCTATTAGAAACTATCAACCAAAACTGTCAACTTTGGTTTATTCTGTTTTCAAGTTGGTCTGGCTGGCTACCTGGCTATGAATCATGTCTACAGGTTGCACCAATGGAGCTAGAGGGCTGAAAATTTGAACATTCACTCTTTTTTATATCTAGAAAAAAGTTTTGTTTTTTTCTTGAAAATTTCCCCCAAAATGGGTTTTCAGTGGTGGGATCAATTTACAATGTAAGTGAATGCTAGATCGGTTCCTTACTTCGTGTCCTGCAGTGTTTACGCTTGTTTCTTTACTGATTGCAGCCTACACAATTGATTTATTTATTAATCATCCCGTTTCCCAATTTTTTTAATTGATCCCTCCTAACTTAGCATGCTGACAAACGACGTTGGCTTCCGTGACTGTACCTATTGATTGACTCAATGGTCTGTTCTTACGGTCATTTTCAGGACTTTTTCATTATGTCCTCTCGTGTGTTTATCAGTGTGCAATGAGTCATAACAAGAGCAAACTATTCAGTTATAAGATCAAAGTGATAATATATAGAGACACACAAAGACAAATACTTACGTACGGACACTGGGTGCATGATATTCCAATTATGGTACAGCTGTGAAAAAACCTTTTTTTACATATATCACTCCACACACACACACACACTCACACAGAGACTCTTGCACACACATGCATGCACATTGATCAATATACATGTATACATATACATAAATATATACATACAGGTCTGGTTAGTCCGGTCACTCAGTGGAAAACGTTATGTCTTTTAGCAGCATGCTGTGTTGGGAGTGATCAGTTAAAAAAAATTGAAAAAGGTGATCAGTGAATGAGTTACTCTTCTTGTGTTTTGCTGGGAAGCGATCACAAAAAAATGTTCAGATTTTTTTAAAAAACAAGCAGACGCAAACAATGGATCAATTTAGCATAAACTTACATTGCAAATCAAACCAGTTTTCAAAAGACAAAAAAATTCATATATATGTATAAGCAGCTAGCCACACGGATCAACTGAAGAAACTTCTGTCGACATCTTAGTGACAGGTTTGGTTAACAGTTTCTAATATATATATATTTCGACAAATGTGTTTATATATATGCGCGTATATATATATATGCATACTATCCTACTGACTGTCCAGTATTGCGTAGGACAGGGGTGAAATACCAGCCACTAGGTTTGAAGCAAAGGTTTTGATCCTACCTCGTGGTACTGGATGGGATAATGGATAGTCTACAGCCACACTGAATAGTTGTAATACAACGAAACAGCTGTCTGCTATTTGATGACTCAATCATTAATTATATATATATATATATATATATATATATGTCTGTTTGCAAAAACTTGAAGCAAAATGATTTATCTAAGGTTACAATATAATTTACTGGCAATCCAAGTTTCCATGATAAATGTTGAATAGAAGACAAGCTAAATGATCATGTATTAACTTTGAAACTTGATACCCAATTTTATTAATGCCTTTGAAAAAGGCACCACACATACATGTGTACATGCTTGTGTGTGTCAGTGATTATGTGAGTGCATGCATGCATGTGTGTATGTGCGTGTATGTGCGTGTGTATGAGTGAATATATAAAGATATTCTTCGAAGCAAAATATATATCATGCCGAATTGGTGAAAATGCCTAACTGGTGAAATTTACTTATCATTAAGAAAAGTCTCATTTTCATTTTTACCTTATAAGATAGTTGTTTTAAATCCCTGTTTTGACTGAAAAAAATTTTGATCAAATTAAAAATGTTTGTTCGTTTATTTTTCACCAAAAAATTAAAAACTTTTAGCCAATTAGTTAATTTCACTTAATCATGGTAACAAATGTACAGGTCTGGTTAGTCACTCAACAGAGACCATCATATAACCAATGTCTTTTGGCAGCATGCCTTGTTGGACTTGATCAATTCAAATATCAGAAAAAGAAGTGATTAATGGATAGGTTCCTTCTTTCGCCTTTAGTTGGGGCAGTGATCACTAAAAAGTCTGTATTTTCAATGAACAAGCACAAATGCTGCCAAACACAAATTAAGGGATGAATTTTATCAGAAACTTACCGTGTAAATTGAAGCCCCACTAAAAACATATTCATGGAGGGGATTTGAGAAAAAAATTCTTTTATAGACATGAGGAGTAAATCTTTACATTTTCAGTTTTAAATATATATATATAACTAAATGGATTACATTTTCATATGTTTGTATATACACGTTATGTATAAGTTTTTTCTGAGTGTGTGTGCGTGTGTGTGTGTGTGCGTGTGTGTGCTTGAGTGTGTATGTGTGTATAAATGATCATTGTGGTTCTTTGTGAATATACATGTGTGTGTACAAACAGATATAGAATTATTTATAAAAGAAATAAATTGATCAACATATAGACTATATATATTTTGTGTATACACTTATCCACATATATATAAATATATTTTTATAAATTATGTAAAATTCTTAAGTGAAATGATCTCTCATCATTATATTATTAATATTCCACTTGGCCTAGACACCATAAATAGAATAATTTCGCTCAGTAATAAGAGCAACGCTATGTTAAAACAGCTATCCTATTGGATGTAGGTTTAATTCCACCAGCAGCCCTGTTTTCCTCAATCGTTAATTCTATCTTTGTTGTCTAGGACAAGTGATACATTAACCATGTAACGACAGGAGATCATTTCAAATAAGAGTTTCTATATAATTTAACGCAATTTATAATCATTCTGTTGGATCATATAATCATTTCTTAAAACATATATATATATATACGTATATAATTAATAATTGTATCATCCACAGACAGCAGTTTCGTTGTATTACAACACTTCAGTATGTCTATAGACTCGATATCCCTTCCAGTACCCTTAGGTAGGGTTGAAACCTTCGCTCCAGACCCAGAGATATATTTGTACATTTATATATACATATATATATATATATATATAAATGTATATATAAATAGACATATATGTACATATACGTATATCATATAATTACTGTTATCTCAAGTTACTATATTATTTAGTGATTGTGCGTGTTTGCAATAATAAATGAAAGTTACTGGATGGAGATTCCTTGTTGAAGGAAATAAAGGAATTATTTATATATATATATATATATATATATATATATATATATATATGGCAATGATTATAGTTTATCTCAGGTTACCATATTATTTAGTGGTTGTGATAATAAATGAAAGGAGTCTGTGAATGGAGATTCATTGTTAGAGGAAATTGTGACCCATGTTGTCCTGTCAGTTATTGTTGGGAGTGTTATTAACACTTTGTTGAATATGATCTGCAAGTTCCTATGAGCAAGTGTGCCTTTATTGACGTCTCATTCTGATCTATGTCTTCTCATGATTGGCAGGATTTCCTTTAGATGTCAAAGCAAAACACAGCCAGAAATATCCATGAATTACAGCTGCAACAAAAGGTACACAGCGCTCTTTTCAATTTTACATCGCCCTCGGGTAATATGTTTTTTTATGCATTGTTTATATACAGAGGAAGCTTTGATCACTTTTGGACAGGGCCTCTTAGATAACAATAACTGACTGATAACATTATGGAAATGATATAAAAGATTAGTGCAATTTACATTCATAGATACAAAATTATCATCATCATTAGCAGCAGCAGCCATTTAGCATCTGTTATTGGACATAGACTTTCCTCAAGATTTGCCAGATTTTTCTATCCTGGGCATTGCGGAGCCAGTACTTTCTGAACTTATTTAGTTTGTCACACCGTTTTATGTTTTTTCGGCTCTCATTTTGCATATGATCTCTGGAAATCCATGTTTTGAGTCGTGATGTCAAGCGAAAGTCTGACACTCTTGCAACATGACCAGCCCATTGCCATTTGAGTTTTTTATGGATTCTATGATATTTCAAAGTCCCGTCTTTCCTATAAAATACTGTGCTGTCTTGTGATCTCTCCAGGTTGAGGTTGAGTATGATTCTCTCTTGTGCATGTCGCATGGCTTTCAGTTTAAGGGTCAGTCTTTTGATTAGGTTCCATGTCTCAGCTCCATAGGAGACTACCAGGTGGGATATTCACTAGTTAATTACAACTTCGAGTAAGCCAAAATATGAAATATGAAAGTAAATTAATTTTATCTAAATACACCTATTTTTCCTTATTGTCAACTCAATACACATCTCTATTTATCTCTCTATCTCTCTATCCCTTTAACTCTCTCTCTCTCTCTCTCTCTCTCTCTCTCTATCTATCTTTCTATCTATCTATCTATCTATCTATATATATATATATATATATATATATATATTGGGAACTTTAAACACATACTCACACAGCACACACCACTGAAGATGGGAAGAATCCCGAAACATGTCTGGACAATTTACATCTAAGGATTAATAAACCTTACTTCTAAACACTTCACTCCCGAGTCTGTCTCACTCTTTACAGTACACATTATATATATATATATATATATATATATATATATATATATATATACTTATAAGATTTTGCTTTTGTAGGGGAAAGAAAATTCAAATTTGAAAAAAACAAGCATGAATGCTGCTTAACACAAAGTGAGGCACTGATTTAGCAATAAACTTAGATTGTAAATTGAAACCTAAAAACTTATTTAGGGAGATAATTTTCAAAAAACAGACATTTTTCTAGACATGATGCGGAGTAAATGTTTAAATTTTCAGGTCTCTAACTCCATTGGTATGGCTTGTTCATGCAACAAGTAGATATCTAGCAAGACTTAAAAACTGAAGAAACCTATGGTGACAGTTTTGGTTCATGGTTTCTAATTATGTTGATGATAATCTGATTTGGTCTGTTCCAATTTAATAACCATTAAAACTTTGATAAAAATCAGACGTAAATTTGATTTCCAAGGATCTCTGTTCCTATCAGTTGAGTCAATTCATTCTATATTGAGGAAACATTGCATAAAAGATAAAAATAAAAACTTGAGAAATATTTGGCTATAAATTGTCAATGAAAAATACTTTCTTTTTTTTATCTGTCTTTCTATCTTTCTTTCCTTCTCCATTCTTTCTTTCTTTCTTTCTATTTTTCTCTTCTTTCTTTCTTATCTTTCTCATTTCTCTTTCTATTCTTTCTTTTTTTTCTCCCCCCCCCTTCTTTCTTTTTTCTCTATTCTCTCTCACTATTCTTTCTTTCTATTTTCCTCTTCCTCTATTCTTTCCGTCTTTCTTTTCTCTATGCTCTCTCTCCTCTCTCTATTCTTTCTTTCTTTCTTTTCTTTCTTCATCCTTTCCTATTTTTTCTCTCTCAATAAGAAACCATCAACCAAAACTGTCAACATCAAAATAGCATGTCATGTTGGGTGTGATCAATTGAAAAATCAAAAAAAGGGGTGATTAATGAACTAGTTACATCTTTAATCTTTTGTTGTGTGGGATCAGTAAAGAAGTGCTAATATTCAAAAAACAAGCAGTACACAAACCAAGGAACCAATTCAGCATACATTTATTTCGCTAATTGAACCCTTTTCTAAAAACCTATTTGGGGGCTGGTTAAAAAGAAATGATAAAAACGTATCTTCAATTTACAAAATTTTCATCCCTCTTGCTCTATTTGTGCAAGCTCTATACATGGTATTCACCCAGCCAGACCAACTAAAAAACTGAAGAAACCTGTATTGACAGTTTTGGTTGATGGTTTCTGACAAGAACTTATATAATTTTGGATAAGTTTTATAAGCTTAAGCTATTAAAATAAACAATTGAAAATGATGAAAACAAAAATCTTAATAGAAGGAAAACAATGATAAAAAAAAATTCTCATTGAAATAAAGATCAAAACATCATCCGGAGTCCCCTTTAAATAATGTAATAACAACCGCAATCATGAATATAGAATTAAAATAAATAGCACGCTGCATTTACCGTATGAAAAAAGATGTCAGTAATCATACGGAAAATGATGGGGATCTGATTTGATCCGTTCAAATTTAATAACCACGGCAATAACAATAATAATTTTGATAAAAATCTGGCGTAAATTTGATTTTCTAAGGATCTCAATTTCTATCAATTGAGTCAATTCATTCTATATTGATGAAAAATTTGCGGAAAAGATAAAAATAAAAACATGATTGAAAAATCAGTGACCTAATGTTGATAAAACACAAAATCAGAAGATCTTTTCTTTATTTTTCTTTCTTTCTATTCAACAAAGAATTATTCAGTAAACATTAATAAAAACTAATACAGGTGTGGTTAGACATTCAATAAAAACAATCACGTAACTAATGTCTTTTGGCTGCATACCGTGTTGCGGGTGATCAATTAAAATAATTGGAAAAAGGGATGATTGATTAATAAGTTACTTCACTCCTTCTCTTGAGCCACTTGTAAAGTCTGAATTTTCAAAAAAGAAGCACAGGCAAAAACTAGGAGATTGATTTAGCATAAACTTAGATTGCAAATTGAACCCACCACTAAAAACCTATTTCAGGGGAGGGATTCTCCTCCCAGCCCCCCAAAAAAGGATTTTTCGTCAAACATAAGAATTTTTAAATATGAATGTTTAAATCTTCAGCCCTCTAGCTCCACTTGTGTGCCCTGTGTATATGATACATACATACATACATATATACATTCATAGCGAGCCACCCGAACAAACTTTAAAACCGAAGAAGCCTGTGTTGACACAAATTTGTTAATGAATGAATAAGTAAGTATCTTTGAATTTAAATGAACAATAGAATTTTATGTGAAAATATTAAAAGAGTAAGAATAAAGATAAAAGAAACAATTTTGACTAAAAACCCTCATTAAAATTAAGACAAAAATCATTTTCTCAAAAAGAATCAATCAAACAATAATAACAAAACCACAATCAAAAATTCTTTAAAATTGCAATAAAATAACACGTTGCATTTGATATAAAAAAGTTGTCGATAATCATACGGAAAAAGATGAGGATAATGTGATTTGATTCATCTGAATTTAATAACCGCAGCATTAACAATAAAGATTTTGATAAAAATGACTCATAAATTTGATTTTGAAGGGTCTCAATTTCCATCAATTGAGTCAATTCATTCCATATTGATGAAAATTTGCCTAAAAGATAAAAATGAAAACACAAGAAAAAAAATCAGCTACAAATTGTCAATAAAATTTAACGCAAAAATCAAAAAAGCGGAAAAATATGAAAGCAAGGATCTAAAATAATTTTCATGATAAAAAAAAGAAGAGCGACTAAAAACCAAAAAGTGCCAAGTCTCCTGAAAGACATTTTGATAAACGTTTAAGATCTCGATAATTTAATTGCTTCGGTTGAAATGTTTCTGAGGGAAATAAAAGGTGTGGTTGGTGGAGGGAGAAAGACAAGGAAATTCATAAAAATTCTGGAAAGGAAAAATTATTTTTGGGCGGTAAACTGTTAATTATGGAATTATTCAAAACGTGCAATTTTTGTATTTTCACATGTCTGTAAATTAGAGAGTGAATTACTTCGGGGTTATTTGCAGAGTAATAGCAATAGGGAAGTAGGGAGATTGTGGTGGTGGTTTGGTATCATGTAATGCTGTTGTTGCTCTAAAAGGATCATTTTTGATTTATTAATAACATCTTTTTTCCCCTTTATTGTTTGTTTTTTCTGATAATGTCTGTTTCTTTAATAATGTTGTTTTTCTGACAGGGTTAAAAAGGCAAAGATCAAAGTTTCTTCTTCATTTGTTTTAATTTTTATCTTATTGAAAAAATATGTAATTTTTTAAGCTTTTTTTTAGGTTATTGATTTTTTTCAAACAATGTTTCAAAGTAATTTTAAGGAAATAATAGATCAACTTAAGTAATATTTCAACTTATGTTTGAGACATAAATAAGTACAAGTGATATCTCAATCAATTGTTGAGTAATTTATCAATGTATTTAATATCTTAAGTAATATTTAAAGTGAAATTAGATACCGACAACCAAACTGTCGCCAACTATCAATGCAGGTCTCTTCAGTTTTCAAGTTGGTCTGGCTAGCTGGCTGACTGGCTGTTTATCTATGTATCATACATACACGCTGAAGTAACGAGAGCATGATATTTGAACATTTTATCAATTTTTTTCAAAAATTCCCTCCCTAAATAGGATTTTTGTGATATGAAAGGGGTGTAAATTTACAATTTAAGTTTATACTAAACTGATCCCTTCATTTGGGCCCACTTGTTTTTTGAAAACATTCTGTTCTGGCTGATTAGTGGGCTGATTATATAGGTATGTATTTTATGTAGAGACCGCACAAAAACTGTCAACATAAGTTTCTTCAGTTTTTAAGTTGGTCCAGCTGAGTAGCTTAGCTGGCTATGTGCGTATCATGTATACAGCCCACACTGATGAGGTCAAAAAATTTAAACATCTATTCATTATTATGTTTAGAAAAAACGTTTTTTTTTTTATTCTCTGAACATTTTTTATATCTAAAAAGGTTTTTAGTGATGGCGGCAGAAGGGGGTCAATCTACAATTCAAATTTATGCTACATTGATCACTTATTTTGTGCCCACTTGTTTGTGGAAAACTTTCTAGCTGGAAATCTAAACATTTGCTCCTAATTATGTCTACAAAAATGTTTTTTTCTGTTTATTTATTTATTTGATTTACAAAAATTCAGACGATTTCAGCAATTATTGCCCAAACAAATGGCAAGAGAAGTAACTTTTTCAATGATCAGCCCTCTTTCCAAATTTTCTAATTGATCATCCCCAACAAGCCATGCTGCCCAAAAAGTTTCTATTTAGTGACTAACCAGACTAAAGCTGGTTCTGGTTATAATGACACTCCATCAAGAAAAATAGCTGGTCAAGACAGATACGAATGAGAGACAAGATACCAGGTGTAAATTGGATACCTGATGCCAGATGTACCAGATCAGTGGCATATGATGCATTGTATCTTGGGTTTGCTGTGAGTTATGAATGCACATGAGATTATGTGTTGATCTCTTGTGATATACATCATCATCATCATCATCATCATTCTTT
Source organism: Thysanoteuthis rhombus (assembly GCA_963457665.1). Classification (NCBI taxonomy): domain Eukaryota; kingdom Metazoa; phylum Mollusca; class Cephalopoda; order Oegopsida; family Thysanoteuthidae; genus Thysanoteuthis; species Thysanoteuthis major. The sequence continues at coordinate 14,347,631 of OY735231.1, read as the reverse complement.
CAATGTCCGTCGTTGAACATAGACCTTCCCTAGGATTCGCCACAATTCTCTATCATAGGCATCGCAGAGCCAGTATTTCCTGAATCTGTCCAGTTCATCTCTCCATCTTGTGTTCTGTCGGCCTCAGTTTCTTGTGTGATCTCTGGGGATCCATGTTGTGAGACCTGTTGTCCATTGGCTGTCTTTCATTCTTGCAACATGGCCTGCCCATTGCCATTTGAGTTTTTTAATTGTTTTTATGATGTCACGGACACCTGTTTTCTTCCTTATATACTGTGTGCTGTCTTGTGATCTCTTCATGTAAGGTTGACCATGATTCTCTCATGTGCACGATGCATACTTCTCAGTTTGTAGGTTTGTCTCTTGGTTAGGTTCCATTGTGATATACAACTATGTGTCAAACTTGTGAAAATGCAACTTTGCATTGAACCAGTTAACACTCAAGCTCATATCAGACTTGTTTACACTCAACCAATATTAAACCCTGTATACTACAGTGTACAACAGTCTGTGTATGTAGGTATATGTATATCTATGTGTAAGGTTATGACTCATTATTTTTCTAAATCTAATTTTCACATTTGTATGTTCGCTTCCATTTAAGTCTGTGTATATGCATGTACTAATCTCCATCCTATTTACTGCGTGTGCACCCTTCAGTATTTGCACCTGAGTGCATAAAGTGTATTCATCCATCAATGTTAGTATGGGTATGTGTTCTTCAAATCCCGGCTGTTTGTAAAGTTATTAAAGATTAATTTTTAAATAGGTTTGAAGATGAAATTGCTTAGGATATGTCTTGCAAACTTGTTTCTTCAGGAACACAAAGTGAAACCAAAAGGCAGGGATATAAAAAAAGGGGAAAATGTATGAGACCCGAAAGAAGATTTTCAATGTTATTTTAAAATACGAACAAAAAAGTTCCAAGAACAATAGATATGAAACCAAATCTTAAAAAATGGAAAAAATTAATATCAGTATTTGGGAAAAAAAATATAAATGTAAACATTCAAAATGATGTTTAGAATCCCAAGAAAAAAATATCAGAACAGAAATGGTTAGTCACTCACTAAAAACTGTCATGTAACTAGCTTCTTTTGGTAGCATGCAGTGTAGGGGGTGATTGATTAAAACATTGTAAAAAGGGGTGATCAATGTAAAAGCCTCTCTTGCATTCTGTGGGGCACTGATCTGAATTTTTTAAAAATCAAATAGACACAAAGTAAGGGATCAGTTTAGCATAAAGTCAGATTGAAAATTGAACCCCCATTTGCTAAAAATTTATTTACTGGGGAAATTTTCGAAAAACAAAAAAAAATAGTTTATTGTTAAGATTATGTGGAGTAAATGCTTGAATTTTTAGCCCTCTAGCTGCATTGGTGTGGCCTTTATGCATAGCTAGCCAATCAGTCAGTGGCTTAACCAGACCAACTTAAAAATGAGAGAAAACTATGTTGAAGATTTCTAATTAATAAAAAAAATACTTAGTTAATGAAAAAGACACTAGCAAATACATAAAAATGAAAATAGATAGATTAAAAACTGTCATGTGACCAAGTTGTTTTGGTACCATGCAGTGTTGGGGGTGATCAATTGGAACTTTGCAAAAAAGGGTGATCACTGTAGTAGCTTCTCTTGCATTTTGTTGGGTAGTGAATTTTCCAAAATCAAATGGACATAAACTGAGGGATCAATTCAGCTCAAAGCCAGATTGAAAATTTAACCCCCGTGTGCTAAAAATCTATTTACAGTAGGAATTTAAAAAAAAAAAAAAATTCTGACATTTGACATTATAAGGAGTGAATGTTTGCTGGCAGTTTTTGGTTGATAGTTTCTAATAAATAAAAGATTATTCAGTAAATAAAAAAGATACCAGCAAATACATGGAAATGAAAATAAGTCTCACCCTACTTTCTTATACGATTTTTTTTAATTTCATTTTTTATTATATTACCACGATTCCAACCCTTCCTTTGCTTGTTTTCCCCTTCCCATAATTCCATTCTCTTCCAACCACTCAAAGCTCTTTTTTGCTCCAATTCTGAACTCCAAGTCAAGCATTTCCCGTGGACATGATTTTTTTTCCATTTTCAAATTTGTTTCTTTTTAATCTTCATCAAGATTTGTGACACAGGTTACCATAAGTTTGCCTGTTTACAAGCCCTGCGCCACTGGCAATGCATGATGTTGACAAGCGTATCAAACTTACAAAATAAGATAGGCCGTCCCAACTGCCCCGAAAACAATGGAAGAAATACAACTGACAACAACAGCTCATATCATGTCTAACCCAATTTCACAACTCCGTTCCCCTTCGTTTTCCCCAGAATAATAATTTGTTTCCTTTTTTTTCTTTTTGAACCTGATGGCAAAATTTTTACATGCATGAACTTTCTGTCCTTAAGATATGGCAGCTTATTTGCTTCCTTGAGATAAAATTTTTTTTTGAATTAAAACAATAGGAAAGGAAATAAATTCACAATCTAAAAGTTACAATCCACACTTCCACAGATTTTAATTCATGCATTTTTAGAAACTGCCGGCCAGAAGTTTCAACTCAGTCAACAAAGGCTTCATCAGTTTTCAATTGGTTTCACCTACCTGGCTGGCTGGCTGGCTGGCTGGCTGGCTATTTATCAATGTATCTATGTACACATTGTAAACATGTGAAAAACCCTTTTTCGTTTTTTTAAAAATCCCATTCTACCAAATAAGTTTCCGGCGACTTCAATTTACAATGTAAATCAATGCTGGATTAGTCCCTTAGTTTGTGCTTAGCAGCTTTCCTTTTGCAAGAAAAATAAAGCACGCAAAAAAAAGGCTTTTAATCCTTCAGGCTCTTATTATGAAAATAAGAATAAAAATACAAAGCTAAATAATATCTTCTTTAATCAAGGTCCTGGGATTTTGAATGTATTTAACAAAATTGATGCATACATTCTGCCCAGAGGAGAATGTCACTTGCATGAAGCCTTGTGCGTGACATTGTCATAATGCTCTAATGCTAGGATATTGCATTCAAAAATTGGATTTAAAATTCTGGAAAGAAAACAACCAACATCTACAATTACATTTTTTTCCTCAACAATTAAGATTTCAGATCATTGATAATGACTTGATGAATAGCCGGAAGGACTCAATGGAAAGCAATTTTTACATACACTAACCGCTGACCTACATCCATAAGAAAGATCAAGTAGAAAAATTTCTTTTTTTTAATTGCTCACATCATAAGACTTTCCTTTTTTGCTTATAAACCTGTTTTTTTTATTTCCTAAATAGTCACTTTATAGCACACAAGGCTCTCCTTCGGTTGCAGTTATGATTTTTATTTTCTACTGGAACTATAGCATGACTAGTGACTTTAAAGCATACAAGAATCTCCTTTTGTTGCAGTTACAATTAGAAACTGTCTCCAAAACTGTCAGCAGAGGTTTCTTCAGTTTTTAACTTGGTCTGGCTGGCTATGTATGCATGTAGGTATCAAGTCTACTGGCTGCACAAATGGAGCTAGAGGGCAGAAAAATTTCAATTTTTACTCCTTACTATGACTAAAAAAAAAGTCTCTCCCCCCAGGGTTTTCAATGGGGGGCTCAATCTATAATCTTTTCAAGTTTATGCTGACTTGATCCCTTAGTTAGTGTTTGGCAGCACTCACTCTTGTCTTTTGAAAATCCAGACTTTTTTAGAGATCACCACCCAACAAGAGGCAGAAAAAGTAATTTATCCATCAATCGCCCCTTTTTCCAAATTTTTAATTCCTCACCCCAAACATAGCCTGCAGCCAAAAGACATTGGTCACATGACGGTTTCTATTGAGTGACTAACAAGACCTGTCCTCTTTTTTTTTATTGCAACTATAGCATGACTGAATAGTGATTTCATTGTACCCAAGACACTCCTTTTTGTTTCTGTCATAACCATCTTTTTTCTACTGCAATTATAGTGAGCACTAATCAGTGTCTTTAAAACAGAGAAGACTTTTCTTTGGTCACCTTTTACATTTATTCAAAGCAACTTTGGTACTAGGGAAAGACTGACTCTCCCTTTATTGCCTCTTAAAGACCTTTATCTCTTGAGGTATGTTTTCAAAGCATGCAATGTGTGAAATAACAATTTTTGATTGGTGGGTACAAAAGTGCATTTTATTTACCTTCATTTCAAACTTTGAATTGTTTTTATCACAATTCAACACATGCCGTCACTCAATGGCATTGTATTTTTTTCAAGGGAACTAAGGCATTCTTCACAAAGTTCGGTCTTCTGTCTTCATGTCTAAGTCAGACAGAATTCGCTGCAATTGCACATTGTCCTCTTGCTGGCACTTGGCAACATTTTCACAGCATAATTATTTGGCTTTATTGGCTTGCTTCACTTCTGAAAATTTCTCAGTGCCTTTTTTACATTCCTTGGTGGGGAGATCTATCTCTTATGATTTTTTTCTCAAGCACGGCAGTCTTGGTTTGTTGTGCTATCATGTAATTTTTCAAATCTCAAGCATCTTCCATCAATAATGAATCTAGCTATATTATTTAACTTTTGCTGATAGAAGATTGAGGGCTGATGGAAGTTACAACCTCTTTGATGTTACCCAGCTTATAATGGGTCTCTGTGTGCAAACTCCAAGACAGAATGTAGCCTGATATGAAGTGTTACCTGAATGAAAGATGATCAGGAACTTCCGAAGCACTATAGACAGTTATGACTGTTTTTGTCTTATCCAGTTATGCTGCCGGGGAGTGGTGTCTTAAGTCTACCTTAGGCACTTGAGTCAGGCAGAATGTTAAAACGTTGGCAGGTTCTACCCATGGGGATGTCAAAGCGTGTTAAGATGGTGCTTTTCTTACCATCCTGGAAGACAAACGCAGCATCACTGTTCAATTCAGTGTCATCCCTTCAAGATGATTTTCATCTCTGCCCAGCCCCCCCCACATCATTACGTTGTAAACCGATGCTGTTGAGCTAGTATTTGTTTTTTTTGTGTTGTAGTGTTGGCTTTGATTGACAGATGAATGCGAAGTGGTTCCACCTCAGGCAACTACTGCATTGGTGGTTGAATGAAGGGTAGTTCTGTTGGCGTAAAGTGTGAGTCCACAAGCTGTCGCAGTTGTGACGATGTGGTTGTGATTATTGGTTGCACTATGGTTGGTATGGCCTGATGGTTAATTGGTGGATTCTGGTAATTGTTAAGGATTGGATCAACATCAAACATTGGAGGCCGTTAGCTGTAATGACTGCGCATACAGTAGTAGGTCCTCTTGGGGCATATTGGTTGGTCCTTTTTCACAGACTTTGGATGATTTGCAACCAACAATAATCAAGGACTTTTGATCATTGTTAGTAGAGTTGCAAGTTAGGTTAGTTGCTTTAATTCTTTTGCAGTGGTCATCTATGTTGTCAGTCACTTTTGTTGCCTCAAAACAAACTTCTGATATTCTACATTTTTTAGTGCTGGAAAGTGGTTTTTGACTGTTTGGACAAGCTTGTTGAAATACCTTTTGTCATCTCCAGGTGTGGTTTGTTCATTGGGTAATAAATCTTCTATGTCAAAGAGATGGCCATCTCCAAACATAAGCAGGTTTGCTTTTTGTCAACAATTGTCTTGAATTGCATGAGCAACAAAGTAGTTTTTTAGTCATAAGACCCACTTCTTCCAGTGGACAACCCTACCCATCAACTGACGGTCAAAAGCCAGGTAATGAATGAGGGCAGACTTCAGCTGCCTGTCCCCAGCACCACAACTGGAAAAGACAAAAAACAGTCTCAGCCAGCATCCCCGCCAGAATGAAGAGCCAGAATTCAATAAGGGGTGACAGGGCTCAAGTGTCATAATTCCTATAACTCCTGTACTGATTGGTGGTTACTTCCCTTTATTTGTATTTAATACAGATGTGACACTGCTTTTACCATTGAGCTAGATAGCCAGCTGATAAGTCAGAGGCCCAAACTACTGCTTTATGTCCGAATCTTGCCAGGTTGATTCCCCGTCTGTACCTGCTCAATTATTTTTCAATGCGGACAATTATTTTTATTAAGAAAAGGATATATAATCTGACAGAATAATCAAAAATGCTTTATTTTGTTTGAAACTCTATTTGAAGTGACTCCCAGTTAATACATGGTGAATGTGTCAGTTGGCCTAGACAATGTACACAGAATAAACAATTAAAAAAACAGATAATATAAATATTACTGAGTCAGTGGTTCTTTTTTTCGGGAAAGTGTACAGTTGGCTCGTGATCAGTAAACTGAAAAAATCTGAAGACCCAACAACAGACTGGAGAAAACACCGAAAGAAAACAAATATATATCCTATCCAAGTGTGCTGTCAAGGACTTGCTACCTGCTCAGCATGCAGATCTATTTATGGCATGATTATATCAGAAAAGAAGAAATATACATTGGGAGGTTTCTGATCAGACAGGGGATAGTTTTCTTATAGTGTAATGAAAGCAAAGTGTGGTGATATCAAGGGATGATTAAAGTTATTTCCCTCGCCTTTTGTTGAGCAGAGATCCCTAAAAAAGTCCGGATTCTCAAAAACACAAGCATGAACACTGCTGGTCACTTAAGCATGAACTTACTTCATGAATTGAAACCCCTGCTAGGAACCTCAGCCCATTTTTCAAGACACAATAGGGAGTAAATGTCAAAATTTTCAGCTTTATGGCCCCATAGCTCCCTATGCAACACTTGGATAGCCAGCCAGCCAGCTAGCCAGCCAAACCCACTTAAAAACTGACGAAGCCAACACAGATGTTGACAATGTTGATGTTGACAGTTTTGGTCGACCGTCTCTAACAAGAAGAGTGAAGAAAAAATAGTCAGCTGTAAGAAAGCGTGGAAGAAGATGTGAATCGTTTTCTACAAAAAGATGAACGATTGATATGTGGCCGTAAATGCTTGTATTTAAAATGTGTTATGAGCCTAAAACAAGATGAAAACATACAAGAAAAAATAAACAAACAAATAGAAGCTGCAACATGCTAAAAATTGGCAGTTTCATTTGGGCTGCTTGCAATTTTATACAAAGAGGAAAGAAGGAGAAAAAATCTTTAAAAATCCAATAAACCAAAAAACAAAGAAACGTTTTCTGATAATCCCCAAACAGAAGTACAGTAAAAAAAATCTTTAAAAAAAACCACAAATATAATGATAATATTGAGAAAAACAAACCAAAGAGGCACACTGTTTGATAACTAGAGGGCCAGATTTTTGCAAATGTAACCCACTGGCCAACGAGCACCAATTAGTTTTTGTTGATTAATTGGTGGGAGTTTGCGGTGATTAGCCATGGTTGAATGACATTTAAGGTAGTCGATGAGTAGAAGTAAAAAAACTACAGCCAAAAAGAAATAAAAGAAGAATTAATAAAATGCTAAAAGAAAAAAAAGATAAAATAAGCTTTAGAGTTTGTGAATTGTATCCAGTATGAAGTCAGGAAGAGAGGAAAGCGGAAACCGGAAAATGAAAAAAAGATAAAGAAAAAACAGTGAAAATAGAAGAGAAACAGTTTAATGAAAGTGACTGAACAGTAATGTGTACATCAGCAGTTTTCTACATCAGAGATACCTGTTCCTTTTGTTTTAAAGATAAACTCTTAAAGGATCCAGATTCAAGTTGACCCAAATGAAAAAGATCATTAGATATTATCAACCAAAACTGACAGAATAGGTTTTATTCAGTTTTCAAGTCGATCTGGCTGGCTGTAATGGATTGGTTTGCTTGCTAACTGGCTGGTTATGTATGTATGTATGTATGTATGTATGTATCATGTATACAGGTTATGCCCATGAAGCTTGAGAGGAAATTTAAACATTTACTCCATAATATATCAAGAAAAATAAAAATTTTCAAATACTCCCCTAAATGGTTTTCTAGTGGGGGTTTCAATATGCAATGTGAGTTTATGCTAAATTGATCCCTTAGTTTTTGTCCAGCTGTATTCACATTTGGTTTTTGAAAATTCAGTCATTTCTAGTGATCACTTCCCAACAAAAGGTGAGAGAATCAACTTATTTGTTGATCACCTCTTATTCCAAATTTTAATCGAACATAAGCATGCTGCCAAAAGACCTGAAGGTTTCTAATAAGTGAATAACCTGTTATAATGTTATTCTGCTTATTTGTATATGCACACACTTTCTGATCGTTATTCATTTTCCTAAAATCTTTCATCTTTTCTTCCTTCTTACTTTGACCACACTTGTAATGTAATGAACAAGGTTAAAAGGAAGAAGATGCTTATGCTTGAGTGACAGCAAAAGGGACCCAACATTCACTATAAGTGCCATTCATCCATAATTCCTACCTCACAAGTCTGATGCCTAAACTATGAATTATAGTAATAGACCACAGGAATATAGACAGCAAAATTAATCAAAAATATCCGTACCTAACATAAATGAATCAACTTGAATTAAATAAAATTATCTTGAATATTATCTTTTTAAAAAAAAGAGATTTTACCAAAATTATCAAAAAAGTGGATCTTATATTTAAAATCATCTAAAGAATACCGACACAAGATTTGGTCATTGTTGGTCCAAAATGATCATAGAGACCCCAAAAAGCATGTTTTTAATTGATGCTTAGTGGTGTACTCATGCAAATTGTCTAGGTTGTAGCCCCAAAAATGTAACCAAGAGTGCCCAAACATACACACACACATACACACATGAGCAAGAAGAGAAGAATCAGTAGCCTACGTGGCTGATTGGTCAGGTGGGCCATTTGTCAGGCTACAGTGATTTGATGATATCAACAGATATATTGGTTTCATCTACCTTAGCATATTATTAGTAATATAGATACATCCTCCAGGTAATAAATTATTTCAACAAAATTATACTGACAGACAGATAAACACGAGTGATTATATATGCCTCTTCCCACTTTGTTGGCAACGGTAAATGATAATAAATAATGATGATAATAATAATAATGATAATAATAATGATAATAATAATAATAATAATAATAATAATAAGTGATACCTTACTTAGTGTTTGCAGAACAAGAAAATGGTCCTGTGTTCACTTTACCTAAAAAAGAAAAAATAGTTGTTTTCAAGTTTGAAAAGGCTTTTAATAATTCTAATTTCTGATTTTGATAAATTTTATTTATTAATTTGTTTTTAATGCGGAGGAGAGGGAAGAAGAGGATTTATACACTCTTCGTAAAGTTTTAAGCTTATTCTTTGCTCTTCACACATTAATTAATTAAACACTTCCTTTAATTATCCATTGACCTCATTGCCTTCTCTGGATATAAACTGGCTTGTGTTAGCGACGGAAGGAGAGGGGGGTAGCTGTGAAGAAGTCAAAAATAGATCTTTGAACGTTTATTTCATTTGTATCAAATCGATAAAAATGTATTCACGTATTGACTCACAAGGGTGGAAATAAGAAGAAAAGTTGATGTGTGTGCAGTAGGAGATCACACATACACGCGTGCATGCACACACATGCAGGCACAAATAGACACATGTAATATCATACATACAACACACGAGCTCACACTCAGACGTATATACATGCATATACACTCCCGTACGCCTTCACACATGCTTTGAGAAGAATACTTTAAATAAACAAATATTTGCCAGTCTATGATTTTTTTCAAATACACTCCTGGGCAAAACAATTGAGCCAAGGTTTTTCTATCCAATTTTCCACAGCTATTCTTCCATTCTAACAATTATAGGTGAAATAATCGACAATGTTATACAACAGTGTTTGGTCAAGCTGTCTGATAATTGTTTACAGTTTGCAGTTTCAATGTTGTTCTATACATCTCCTACTACTTTCCACATCTGGTCAGTTGTTCTAATAATTATCGGTTAAATATTCAACCATGTTATACAACAGTGTATGCTGTGTTTGTGTGGAGAGTATATTTTAGTATGGGATAGCTTTTCCCCTGTTTTTCTTCAAAAAAATGTGGAAAAAAAACATCCTGAAGAGATAATGGTCATAATAATTCAAAACACATCAAAATACATAACAATTATATATTTTCCGACAAAAATACACCACTTCGTTAAACCAAATTTTTACCAATGAAACTAGTGGCGGCACAATGACCAGTTTCTTACAATATAATAGCATTAGTGTCGTCATTTGGATCATTTGGATATTAAGGGAAAATATAATTTCAAAGTGAAACTTTTATGTTGAGCAACTCAGACAACTTCTAATGATTTAATGCGGAAACTGCGAGAAACCTATGGTACCCATTCCTCTTGTTGCCCTTTAGCACATTCTTTTATTGCTTGATGGTTCGGGAAAAGACAAAAGTCAGGGACATCATAGAATCCATTAAAAATCTCAAATGGCAGTGGGCTGGCCATGTTGCAATAATGGTGGACAACCGATGGACATCACAACTCACGACATGTATCCTCCAAGATCACATGCGCAACCGAGGCTGGCAGAATATTAGATGGAGAGATGAACTAGACAAATTCAGAAAGTACTGGCTTCACGACGCCCATGATAGAGAAGTGTGGCGAATCCTGGGGAAGGTCTATGTCCAACGATGGATGTTAAAAGAATGAAGTTGATCATGATCATGATCATGATCATGATGAAGCTGAGATGCTTGCAGATATTCACTTCAGATGAATTCTCTGGCCTTCAGGACTTAGTAATAATATATTAGATATTACACAACAACTAGCTCTGTGCAATTATGAATGGGGTGCCAGATATCCAAAGTTGAAGCTAAAACATTCGATGAGTTGCAATGAATAGACATTCAAAAAATACTTTTGTGAAATATGCATCTTTTAGGCTAGCAAATATAGTATGGAAAGCCATTTTACCCATGATGCCTCACTAACGTTTTTGTCTCCACCAACATCTAAAGTCATACAAGTCTATGGGTGGCTTTAGCAGTGCTGGGTTAAGTGTAGCGTGGATTTTAAATCAAATAGATTATATGGCCAACAAAAAATTCTTTCAAAGTTAATGCATAAACATATATTTGCTATCAAGGTTAATAAATTATAAGGTAAATATTTCTTCAGGAAGTTACTTTTTTTCCCTTCTCTTGTAAAAATCATCTTTTCCTGAATAAATTTATCTCTCTCACTCTCTCTATCTCTCTCTCTCTCTCTGTTTCTTTCTTTTTCTCTTTTCTCTCTGCTAGGTGGAGTTAAGGGATGGTTGCGAGTGTCTGGTTGTCAAACCAAATCGAAAGCAGTGAATAGTAAGTGTGATTACCATTCATTGGAATGTGTCAGAGGAGTAAATGTGATAACTAGGTAAATATCGGTTGAATGTAACTGGTATTGATCAGCCTGTTCTTTATTCATTTAGTCATTCATTTGTCTGTCTGTCTGCCCGTCTGTCCGTTGGTCTGTCCATCTGTGTCTGTCTGTTCCTTTTTCTCGTCTTGCCATTACCTGAACATACCTCCCCAGCCTACACAATAATCTGGTCCAACATTACTCCACTAAAAGTGGTGTTGGTGGTTGTGCAGATAAGTCGGGGATCGGGTGTGTCCCTTTTTCTAACAGCCTCCGTCCTAACCCGACTGATGCATAGGAAGCTGCGGCAAATTGACATAAAGAGAGAAAGGGCAAAAAGTGTGAAAACTCGTTCCAAGGAACGAGTTCATTCATTTGTCCTTTTTATTCACCTTAGCTCATATTAAGGGGGATGATTTTTCGGTAATGGACCCTTATATGTCATTGCATTTAGATATGCTGACAAATTGACCCATTGCACAGGGTATCTTGATTTGCTTTCATTTTGGGGTAGTAATGTGGCGGTGGACATTTGAGGTGTGGTGGTGGGGAGTCGTGTTGATGTTGGGGGCTCATGGCGGTGAATGGTTGTAATGGTGGTGGAACATTTGGTTCGGGCTTTTTCCACCTTAACTGCACTTAGTAGTCGGTTCAGGTGGAATATGGTTAAGGAGTTCCCTGGGGGAGGTAAGGTTAAGAAGAATTTAATTTTTGCCCTCCATCTATCAAGAAGGAGATCACAAGCCAAATGATGTCCATGTGTGTCAAATTGCAAAATCTTCAGGTAGAGGTCACGCTCCGTCCACTACACTCACCAATTGCGCCAACAGTCAAAAGGACCTAGAGGGGCCACAATGGACTAACTGGGGTGGGATGGGACTGATGATGAATATCCTTTGCTATCAACTGATCAATCGTGGCACTTCATTTTATTTCCAGTTTTAATTAATGGCTTGACTCTCTTGAAAGTGATCTGGCAAATATGTTATCTGAAAATATAGAGTAATACTTTCTAGTCCTTCAGAATATATTCATATATCTATTAATGAATCACAGTATATCTTTTAAAGATCTTTTATCTACAATTATCTGGAAAAAATAGATCTTTTAACTTATCTAAATAATACCAGCACAAGATTTGGGCATTGTTGGTCCCCAAACAACCATAGAGACCTTAAAAAGCACTTTTTGGAAAAAATAAAAATAAAACTTTTTAATATGGTGCTAGGCAATACACGGAGACAAGCGAAGAGAGAAGAATCTGTAACCCACTTTGCTGGTTGGTCAGATGGGCCATTTGTTGGGGTACAGTGATTCCACACACACACACACACACACACACTCAAATACATAAATTTTTTAGAGAAACTTGCATCAATTGCTGACCACTAACAATTTTTTTTTTCCTGATCTTCAGAACATTTCTATAAGTAATTAACTATCATATTTCTATAGTGAAATCAATATCATCATCATAGTAAAATCATGAATATCTTGAGGACAATTTGTCTAGACTTGAGGACTTAATTCACTTATGCTGTTCAACAAATTGACCAACTGGCTGTGATTTAGAATATGATATATATCCTATATTCCTCAGCATAGCAAAACCATGTATCAAAAAATATTATACTCACACAATGTACTTCCCCATTATCCATCAAATGCTGATGGCCATCCCAAAAGGAGATACTTTTAATAGTGAAAGGGATGCTGAGATGTGTGTTAGGTTCAAAGGGGTGTACTTTGAGGCTAACTAAAGAGCCATTGCCATAGATAGGCTTTTTTTGTAAATATCAATGTCTTGATACTCTTCGGACAGTTTTTAAATTTAGACAAACAATTGATCCTTTGTAATATTTATCTATAACAGTACTTGAACATACACTAAAATTTGACAGATTTTTAACTATCCTGCAAAATGACTAAGATTCAAATTTATCCTAAAATTGAACAGTTTTCTATTTCTATAGTCTTTATTTATTCAATCTCAGTATTTTTTTAATGTTTTCAAGGAAACATTTTTACCTTTTCTGATTGCGTATATGAATTAATATAAAATCCTGTCCGTAGGATTGTGCATTGTACCCATGGCTTTTGCAGAGTTTTTTCTGAGTCTTTGCCTCTGTGGCCCCAAACGTCAATTATGTATGAGCAGAAGGATTCCATGACAGTAACGCACCAAAATGGTTGAAATTATTTTATCAAAGATTTGGACATTCTTTTTTGATCTTCTTCGTTGGACTATTTTACACCTGAATCTGTGCATAAATATTTATGAAGTCCTATCCTATCCAGTCCTGCACTAATAATCACTAATTATACTAATAAGTGCCACAATTTATACATCAAGTACACACACGATAGTGAGATAATTTTTGTCTAGATTTGACTTTGTTCTCCTACCTCAACAAGAAAAACAGAAACAATCCTCACCAAAAAAAGTAATATGTAAAATTCACCATGATTGATATTTTTAACTTTGGCTTCATGGAGGTAATAACATAAAAATGACGTCATCACATTGACATTATCATAATGGAAGTGCTGTGTAACACCAGCAATGAGCTAGAGGACTGAAAATTTAAACATTTACTTCTTACTAGGTGTATGTGTAGAAAATTCATTATTTTGTAAGTTTTTTGTGGAGAGTTCCATTTGCCACATAAGTTTATTCTAAACTGGCCCCTTAGTTTGGGTCCAGTACTATTTACACTTTTTTTTTGAAAATTCGCATATTCTAAGTGATCGCAGTGCAACAAAAGGTGGGAGAAGTACCTTATTCATTGATCACCACCAACACAGTATGCTGCCAAAAGACGTAATGTGACAGTTTCTATTGAGTGATTAACCAGATCTGTTATTACAAGCTTTTGTCCAAGCATTGTCTGTGATCTGTTACCTGATTGTTCAGTTTTCGATGACAATGGTGTTGGAGGAGTTCTCTGAGTGCTCTTTAGTTTGCCAACAATCTATTTCTTCTTTTATTTTTCCAGTTTTTCCGCCTTATTCTGCCGGAGTTGATACTCCTTTCTGTTCGATCAATTCACAGCTATTTCACTTCAAGCGATATATTTAATTCCTTTTTGTTATCATTATTTGCATCATCGATGCTGTTGTTTGTCCAAGAGATTGTCAGGCAAGGGAAGGGGTTAAATATTCCCAGTTTTTAAAGGAAGAACACAAGGAGAAGAGAATGAAAAAAATAGCTGCAAGCATAGGAAGATTTGACAACAATGAAAAAATATAAAAAAGGTGAGTGGTATGCATAAGGTCACCAATAATCTAGAAAATCTAGAAAATCTGACAAATAAAGCAGCAATATTCCAGATATGCAAATGACAAGAGTCTGATATTGTTCAGTGTTCTGATATTTAGTCTGGAAGCTAAATTGAGAAATCTTATTAAAGGAGAAAAAAAGACAATTTCACTTGACATTCAATGTAATATTTTTCAAGGGCTGTTTGATTTTCAGCTTGGTTGGGGTTTTATTTTGACTATCGTTCATCACCAATATCCACACACAGACAAAAACACGAGTCTATACACACACTCACAGATAGTAAACTCAATAGGAACCATCACATTGTATTGTCCTTTGACTGTATGTTGTATGGGGGGGGTGATCAATGAAGGGTTTATCGATGAATAAATTACTTCTCTCACCTTTTGTTGGATAACTGAAAAGTCTGAATTTTCATAAAACAAGCAGGCCTAAACTAGCGACTAATTTAACATAAACTTACATTGTAAATAGAACCCCCTACTAGAAACTAATTTTGAAGGGAATTTTCAAAAAACAAAAAAAAGCATTTTTTTCTATACATAGTACGGAGTAAATGTCTGAATTTCCAGCCCTCTAGCTCCATTGGTATGGCCTGTTCATATTAAACATAGCCAGCCAGACCAGCTCAAAAAACTGAAGAAACCTATGTTGACAATTGTGATGACAGTTTTGGTAGATGGTTCTTAACAGAAGGATATTTTATGCATAGTCTCCTCTTTATGCTAATGGACATATACACAGATATATGCATGGTGCAGCATAAAGATTTACACATCAAGTTTTCCAATTTATTCAAAATTGAAGAGAAGCACATATGTAGCACAAAGCACATATATTTGCTTATCTATACTGAATCCATACAAACAGTTATTTTTCTTTCAATATGACAATGTTTTGCCTTGATCAAAGCCTCTAGATGAGAGAAAATTGACTCGCATGATGGCTGCACTATTCCTTTATCTAAACTGGATTAGTATTGGAGCTTACTTCAGAGCAGCAACATTGCTGTAGGAGATCTTTGCAACATTTCTCTTTTCTGCAATGGTTGCAAGAGAAAGTCTGTGCCACCATGTATTCCTTTCCGGATGCCTGTTTTTAACACTGGCAAAAGTTGATGCTGCAGGAGATTAAGGTCCTTTTCGGGGAGTCCCTCTATCTCTTCTTAGGGGTCCAACTTCACCAGAAGCTATGGGCTAGTTCTCCAAAAAGGACAATATTTACCAGCTGAAGCTCCTCCATTTATATATACATATATATATATATATATATATATATATATATATATATATATATATATATACAGCACTTTAATCATAAATTACATTCTATTATGTTAAAACTATTTGAAATGATCTCTCCTTACTATACGGTGAATATATCATTTAGCCTAGACAACATAAATAGAATAAACAAAGAAAATGGGACTGCTGCAGGAATTTTTTTCTTCATAACATAGTACTTTGCAAAGTACTATATATAGTCTAGAAAGCTTTACAGCTTAAGGTACAATGTGTGAATTTTCTCTTGTTGGGATCATCAGTCGTTTACCCTGTAAAAGTTTAGGGAATTTTAAAAACAAGACAGTTATATAAACATGGCACCCCAGCAGTGTTGATCAAACAACACCTCCATAAAATCCATTGTGACGGTTTTGATTTCAGACAGCATACAAGCCAACCTATGATATCATCTTCAAGAATACTAATGATAAAGAAAAAACTTCTTCGAGTCAATTCTCAACCAAAATATTCAACCAATGAATTATTTTCCACTACCCTTAAAGTTTAATTCTCCAGGTTGTATAACATCAAGTTTCCATAAAATATTTTTTTTTTTTAAAAACACTTTTCATTATCAAATAAAGTATTCTTATATACATTTCATCATACATTGTTGAAAATAGCAGCTTACCTGATATTTCATTTCAGAATCAGTCAACATTGTTTACTTCTGTAGACTCCATTTTGGAGCATAGGGCCATTCTGCAGTTTCAATAGCAACTAGTTTTTACAGGATGGAGTTGCTAGCTCCATCCCAAAGGTTTTTTCCTGTCAGAATAACCTTTTATCTGAAGGGCTCCAACTACCCAGCTATCTACCTATAGCTTGGTGGTTAAGCAGATTCATCATTCTCCCAAGGGTAATAGAGTGAGGTAAATGCAAGCAGCCTCAGCAGAAACTTGAACTTGGATAGCCGATTTTGTTTCCGGTGCAGGCACCCATTACATTATTCTGCACCTCTAGACAAGTCAATGGGGGTGCCCATTTTCTATATCAGAATTATGAAGATGTCATTCTTTGCTATGTCATTTAAGACTTCTGGAATTTGTATATAACAAGCAATTTAATAGACTGGGAAAAGGATAATTTTTTTCTGTTCTTAAACAATTTTGTTTTATCTATTAATTAATCCCTAATTAGTTCTTTTATGTATTTGTAATCACTTTTTGAAAGAGCAGTTAATCAAGATAATAAGATATGCAATAAATTTTTGCTTCAGATTTCTTTTGTTGGCATAGCTAATTAATTAAGATATTGTTTCTCGTTTGGTCAGTGTTATAAAACAGTACTGTGGAATTACCATCTTTATTTATCTATATTTTTTTGTTAATTAGAAACCATCAGATCAAACAAACTGTCACTAAAACTGTCGACATAGGTCTCTTCAGTTTTCAAGTTGGTCTATCTGGAAGGTGGGCTGGCTTGTGGTTGGTTTGCTTTTTGGCTACATATATATGTATGGATGTATCACGCATATCAGTTGCAGCGGTGAAGCAAGAGGGCTGAAAATTCCTACCTTTTACTCTTCATTATACCTACGAAAACTTTTTTTTTGTTTTTTTGAAAATTTTCCCCCTAAATAGGTTTTAAGTGGCAGTAGGGGGTCAATTTGCAATGCAAGTTTATGCTTAACTGATTCCTGAGTTTGAGCCAGCTTGTTTTTTTTGGAAATTCAGACTTTTTTAGTCATCACTGCCTAACAAAAGGCGACACAAGTAACTCATTCATTGATCATCGCTTTTTCCAATTTTTTGATTGATCACCCCCAACCAGATATGCCGCCAAAAGACATTGGTCATGTGACCGTTTCTATTGTGTGACTAACCAGACTTGTTTTTTTTGTTAATTTCTTTATTTGTTATTGGTTTATATAACAAGCAAAACTTTGCAGAGTTTTCCGATTATCATGTTTTTTCCTTGTTTTGCGTTCAACGGTTTGTTTGTTTGTTTGTTTGTTTATCCTCTGGTCTCTCACGGAGATGATTAATTAAATTGAACTTTGTTTTACTTTAATTAACTTTGAAAAATATTCAATTTTATTTATTCTTGGATACGTGAAGAATTTATCTTTTTTTTTTTAAATAATAATAATAATAATCACTCTAGGTTCGAAAACTGTATCTAGTGACTGTGAACACAAAAATGAAAATATTCAAGACAATAGATGAGGAAGAAGCTGATGATTTTAGGAGACTTGCTGTCACTCAATATCCAGTGGTAAGAGACAAATCTCTTTCGAAATTTGTTCCATCAAATCACAAAGATAGTAGATAGATAAGTTGATAGATAGGTAGATATGAGCAGACATAGATAGATAGATAGATAGATAGATAGATAGATAGATATCCGTACCTCATAAAAAAGAATATCTGTTTCCAGTTTGAATACCAGAACTAATTATCTAAAAAAAATATCTAAAATTAATGAATCTTCTATCTAAAATCATCTTTAAAAAAAAAAATCTTTGATCTAATATTATCTTAAAAAAATTCTAGCACAAAATTTGGGCATTGTTGGCCCAAAATGAAAAAAGCACTTTTTTGAAAAAGATAGTGCCTAGTGGTGTACTCATGCAAATTTTCTAGGTTGAAGCCCCAAAAATGTGACCAAGGATGCCCGCAGATGCACACTGCTGGACAAATAGAGAAGAATCTGTAGCCCATTTGGCTGGTTTGTCAGGCGGGCCATCAGTGGTTCTACCATGATTGGATTGATAGATAGATAGATAGATAGATAGATATGAAGAGACTGAAATAGATATATCATTGTCATCATCATCATCAGCCATTGTAAATCTATTGCTGAAGTAAGGTCTTTCTCATCTCTATAGTGACTGTGTTTGTGTTAATTACAGCCATTTCTAACCAGCAAACCGTTTTATCTTATCCCTCTATTTTTGTCTGGTCTTTTCTCACTGAGTTTGCTGTCCCATGGACAACAATCAGTTATTCTTTTGCTCCATCTATAGTCATCTCTTCTTGCTAAGTGTCAAGCCTATCTCCATTTGTGTTGCTTAATTATAGAAAATGACAAGATCATAAAAAGATATATATTAGTAGATAAGTAGATATAAATATAGATAGATAGATAGATAGATAGATATGATCATAGATAGAGAGATAGATAGGTATGATCATAAATAGATAGATAGATATGATCAGAGATTGATAGATAAATAGTTAGATTGAGAAGAAAATACTGAGATAGATAGACTGATAGATAGATATGAACTGACAGATAGATAGATGGATAGATAGATAGATAGATAGATAGAAACAAACAGAAATAAACAGAAATAAACATAGATAGATAGATATGAACAGACTGAGACAGATTTGAGCATAGATAGATATATATGAACAGAGAGATTGATAGATAGATCGATATGATTAGGAATAGGTTGATAGATTGATATGAACATAGATAGAGAGATAGATAGATAGATAGATAGATATTCAGATAGACAAATAGGAAGCCATATATAAATATGTCAGACCTGCCTTTCAAGTCAGCTGTCATATCCAGAAAAAGATTCATTGATTACTACTCGGCTGGAGATGACACTCAGGTCAACAGATTCCTAATATACAAAAACAAGATTCTCCGACATTCTATCCGTAGGGTCAGCTGTTGTCACCCCTGACTTTTATCCTGGGGTACCATTCTCAAAGAGGCATTCAACACTGATAAGAAGTTTTTAAATAAATGTAAGGGAGGAAATCAAGAGAGACACAAGAGCTTCAGGAACAAACAAATTTTATAAATATTTCCCGTCTGCGATTTTGTCAGATGGGATCCTTTAATCTTTTTGTATATATCAAGTAATAATAATTCTGATGAGTGTATCTAATCATAATCATGAATGATAACAGGTCTGGTTAGTCATTTGATAGAAACCATCATGTGACCGACTCCCTTGGATAAAGTGCAATCAACGTTGGGGGTGACCTTTCAGTCTCCATTGTCTGCCCTTCCACAAAATCTCATTGAAATTCTGGGAGAACTTTAGAAAATATTGTGTGAAAAAGACAGACACCAGTGGATACATATATCTTCTTCAGCTCTGTTGGCAGAATTAAATCGAAAGTTTTGAAAGAATTATCATTGTCTTTACATTCAATAAACATGCTATTAGTGTTTATTTGATTGATTTGGTACAATCTCAGTGTTTGAGGATCTTTAATTCGATCATAAAATCCTCAAAAGAAGAAATCCAGCAAAGAATCACTCTGGATGGCAAGCTTTTGGAAGTGTAAGCTCCACTTTCCAGAACAAGAAAATCCAATGAGTCCTAAAAAGAAGGATCTACAACCCATGGATCCTCCCAATAGTCACCTATTGAGTAGATATATGGGAACTAACCAGAAGGTTGTCCTTCAAACTGAGAACCATGCAATGTGCACATAAGAGAATTATACTCAATCTCATATGGAGAGATCACAAGACAGCACAATGCATTAGAGAAAAAACAGGAGTTCGAGATATCATAGACTCCTTTAGAAAACTTGAATAGCAATGGGCTGGACATGTTTGCATATAATGCATACATTTTAATATAGAAATGAAATTTTGGCGATGATTTTCTGTAATAATGCCAAAAATTTGAGAATGTCACCCAGCATCGAATAACCAGTGCATGAAAAAGCAACAAAAATATAAATGATACAGCTTCAACTAAAAAATATGGACAACATGAGTCAATTACTATTTGGTGTAGAGGCAGCAGAAATAAACTGAATGAAATACTAGTCAAAAATTAATTAGTTACTCAATAGAAACTGTCATGAGACCAACATCTTTTGGCGACATTCCTTGTTAGCAGTGATCAGATGAAAAATTTGAAAAAAGTGAGATGGGTCAATTAGCTACTCTCACCTTCTGTTGGCCAGTGATCACCCAAAATATTTAAATTTTCATGCATGAATACTGCTGAACACAAGCCAAGGGATCAATTTAATATAAACTTTCTTATCAATCTGAACACCCCTCTAAAACCCTATTTAGGGGGAGAACTTTAAAAAAAACATAGGAGCATTTTCTAGACATTATAAAAATAAGTAATGGATATTAGAACTCGACAATGTAGAAATAAGGAAAGACAGTTTGTTCACTACTGTAAATAATTCGGTCTGAGCAAAATTTAGTTTCTAAACAGTCTTTCCATATTTTCACATTTTCAGATGCTAATATCCTTTACTCATCATACTGTCAACATAGGAACAATAATATATGTATGAATACGTAAAAATACCCGTAGTTCTGAGACTAACAGATCACATAAAAAAAATAAGTCAACAAGCAGAGAAGTGAAGGGATGAATTAAGGGTGTTATTCAGACCTCTGCCTATCATCAGCTACATAGATGCTCCCGCAGAAAAAGGCGTGGGTTTGAATCTAACCTGGGGCTCATTTCTTTATTTTCAAATCATTGTCATGGCTCTGTTCACTACTGTAAATAATTCAGTCTGAGCAAAATTTTGTTCCTAAGCTGTCTTTCCTTATTTTTACATCATCATCAGCAGCAGCAGCAGCAACAGCAGTCTATTATTATCCGTCATTGGACATAGACCTCACCCATGATTTGCCAGAACTCTCAATCATGGGCGTTGCGGAGCCAACCCTATCTGAACTTGTATAGTTCGTCTCTACATCTTGTATTCTGCCAGCCTCACTTACGCAAATTATCTCTGGGGATCCATGTTATAAATTGTGATATCCATCAGTTGCCTGTCATTCACGCAACATGACCAGTCCATTGCCGTTTGCGGTTTCTAATGTCTCAGAATCCTTTTTTTTCCCTGATATATTGTGCTATCTTGTGATCTCTCTATGTGAGGTTGAGCATGATTCTTTCATGTGCACGTTACTTGGTTCTCAATTTTAGATTCAGTCTCTTGGTTAGGTTCCATGTTTCAGCTCCATAGGTGACTATCAGGAGGATTTATTGGTTGTTTACTCTTCTTTTTAGGACAAATAGGATTTTCTTGTTATTAGGTTGAGCTTACTCTGCCAAAGACTCACAATCCTGGAGTGATTCTTCGCTTGATTTCTCCTTCTTCTGAGGATTTTATGGAGATTTTTTTGTCTTAGTTTGATGGAGTAGTTTACTTCCTCCAGTTCTGTGTCTCTGATTTGGATCATTGCATTCTCATTTCTGATGTGATCATTGCACATGACCTTTGTTTCTTGAAGCTCATGTAAGGGCTGACTTTCTTGCTTTCTTCATTCAGTTCGTCATTTGTTGGAGGCTGTAGAAGTACTCTGCAAATCTGAGGTGGCTCAGGTATTCACCATCTATACTGATTCCTTTATTTTCCCCGTCTAGGTTTCTAAAGATCATCTCGAGGCCAGCTGTGAAAAGCATGGGTGAGCTGGTATCACCTCACATTATCCCTTTTTGGGAAGCAGCCTATATGCATGATATATTAGTAGTCAGCTAGCCAAACCAATTTAGAAACTGAATAAACCTATGTCTACACTTTTGGTTGATGGTTTCTAATAATAATGAATTTGTTGACCCAGTCCGTTGCAATCAAAAGCGACAATAATGTGATCGAGTGAAGCTAGCAATAAAAAAGTAGTAATTATGAAGAATGTATCAATCCAGAGCGTTGTGATAAAGAAGCAATCATAATAGTAAGCTATATGATGGTAGATTTGATTTTGCTTAATCAGTTGGTATCTGTGACCAAATCAACAAAGGTGACGTCCATGTTAGATTGGCTCATAGTCTAGGGGGCTTTCTGGTGTTGTCCAGAGAGAATGCTTGAAGAAGTATATAAATTCATTTACATTTGTCTATTTGTCTACACAATATCTCTGAAAGTTCTCATTGAATTCCGAAGGCAGTTTATAGAAGAGTGGGTTATTGGTTAAGGAGGAATTGATTGAATTTTAGAGCAAATCCGGGAATCTTTTTCAATTGAGAGATATTTTTCGATATATTAAGACAATAATCTGTAATATAGAAAATTAAAATTCACATTCATCTTCCCGGCATCATAGCTGTATATGACCTGATTTTCATTTGGATATTTTTTGTGTAGTGCTGGCTGAGATACGCACTTTCAGAGTTCTTTCTAGTTTATGTTATTTTTAAAAAAAGCATTCCTTCAATATGAGGCTGGGTAAAAACACCAAATAAATTCCGATTTTTTTTTTCCTCCTGACAATTATTATTACAGTCTTGTTTGCAACATTTTCATAACCTCTTTTTATGCACAAGAAGCAGTATCACATTAGCGAACAATAAATGTCAATGTTTGCTTGACATATTAGAAACAATCGTTAGAGATGAGTGCTCCTTAAACGTAGGTAAACATAAGTAAAACTGATATCTCTAAACAAAAAAAGCAAAGAAAAACCAAGACATACATTAAAAAGAAATATATGTACATACACACGTTTGTGCAGATGTGAGTGTCTGTCAATGAATCTTTAATTGTCTCTCTATAAGAGGTATCCCAAAAGACATACATTTATATGTACAGCCTATAACTCAGTAATGTCAGTTTTTTCTGCTTAAAGACTATTATTAATAATCATAAAGCAATATATATATATATATATATACACACACACACACACACATATATATATATATATATATATATATATATATATATATATATATATATATATATATATATAAGAATGCATATATATTTACATGTATATGTATGTATTTCATCAACCCATAACTCAGTGATGTCATCATTTTTCTGCTTGAAGGCTATTATTGATAACCATAGAGGAAAAAATACATGTACAAATATTCTATCAGACCATTATTCGGTTATATTTTTTTTTTCCTGCCTAAAGGCCATTATCAACAGGTTTGGTTAGTCACTCAATAGAAACCGTTACATGAACAACATCCTCTGGCAGCATGCCACGTTGTAGGTGATCTATTAAGAATTCGGAAAAGGGGGTGATCAATGAATGAGTTACTTCTCACACATTTTTCCGAGGACACAAAGTGAATGATCAATTTAGCATAAACTTATTGTAAACTGGATCACCCCCGGAAAAAAATATTTAGGGGGAGGTAAAGAAAGCAAATGGTACATTTTTTTGTAGACATAATCAGGAATAGATATTTAGATTTTCATCCTTCCAGCTTCACTGGTGTGACTTACATACATGCATATATGCATACATACATAGCCAGCCAGCCAAACTTGAAAACTGAAGAAACCAATGTTTTGGTGACAGTTTTGGTTTGACAGTTTCTAATAACCACAGATTTTTAAAAATAAATATATATATATATATATATATATATATATATATATATATATATATATATATATATATATATATATATATATATATATATATTGTGTATCATCCACAGGCAGCTGTTTCGTTGTATTACTACTCTTCAGTGTGACTATAGACAATCCATTATCCCATCCAGTACCACGAGGTAGGATTGAAAGCTTCGCTTCAAACCAGGAGGCTGGTATCCTACCACTATATAATATATATAAATATATATATATATATATATATATATATATATATATATATATATATATATATGTATATATGTATATATAT
Source organism: Thysanoteuthis rhombus (assembly GCA_963457665.1). Classification (NCBI taxonomy): domain Eukaryota; kingdom Metazoa; phylum Mollusca; class Cephalopoda; order Oegopsida; family Thysanoteuthidae; genus Thysanoteuthis; species Thysanoteuthis major. The sequence goes on along the minus strand of OY735231.1, from coordinate 14,323,252 downwards.
ATATATATATATATATATATATATATATATATATATATATACACATATATATATATATGTATATATATATATATATATACATATGAATAAATATATATATATATATAAGTAAATATATATATAAGTAAATATATATATATTTATACATATATATATTTATGTATATATATACATAATGTATCAACCCTATAACTCTGTAGTATGTGACAACACTGGGCCCTTTAAGGGGTTTGGATAAGGAGAATAAATGATAAAAAATATGTCATAAAAATTAGGATATGTTCGATGGCTGTTGATAATGCCAGAAAAATACATTCAGATGTTAATGACCAGGACTAAGGTGACACTCAGTCTCTTTTCATTTTTTATGGTCCTCGCAGGAATCCTTGAATATCTCAAGAATATTTCATCATTTTCTCCAATGCCTTATGCAAAGAACACAAATTTCAGTTCTGTTGGGTGGAAAGCCTTGAACTTCTTGAAATTCTCTTAGTGGAATTCAAAGGGAATTCTTTGTCATCATCATCATCATCACCATCAGTCTTTTAACATCCGTCATTAGACATAAACCTTCCCCAGGATTCGCCACAATTCTCTATCATGAGCATCGCAGAGCCAGTATTTCCTGAATCTGTCCAGTTCATCTTTCCATCTTGTGTTCTATCGGCCTCAGTTTCTTATGTGATCTCTGGGGATCCATGTTCTGAGACGTGATGTCCATTGGTTGTCTTTCATTCTTGCAAGGCTACAGGGAGCAATTGACTCTTAAAGATCTGAGACATGGAACCTAACCAAAAGATTGACCCTCAAACTAAGAACCATGCAACGTACACATGAGAGAATCATGCTCAAACTCAAATCGAGAGATCATAAGACAGCACAGTACACCAGAAAGAAGACAGGAGTCAGGGACATCATAGAAACTGCAAGAAAACTCAAATGAAAATGGACTGGACATGTTGCAAGAATAGCTGGACATCACATCTTATGTGGATCCCCTGAAATCAGGTGCAAGGCTTTGGCCGACAGAAAGTAAAATGGCAGGACGAACTATGTTGATTCAGGAAGTACTGGCTCCGCAATGCCCATTATAGAGAGGTCTGCTGAATTTTTGGGAAGGCCTATGTCCAATGACTTTAACAGACTAATATGATGACAATGATGATGATGATGAATAACGTGGTGGAAGAGGAAAAAAACAATAATAGGGATAGAAACACCTTCAACCAATACATTCAACTTAGGTTTATTTCAGTTTTTAAGTTGGTCTGACTGGTCGTCTGTTTGGCTATGTATCATACATATGGGCCACATCAATGGAGCTGGAGGGCTGAAAATTTATCTATTCATTCCTTATTATAAATAGAAAAAACATGTTTGTTTTTTTCAAAATTGCTCCCTAAATACTTCACGAGGGGTGGGGTTCAGTTTGCAATGCAAAATCATGCAAAATTGATTCCTAGTTTGTGTCTGCTTGTTTTTTGAAAATGAAGATTTATTTTTGATGAACACTGTCCGAGAAAGGCTAGAGAAGCAACCAATTCATCGATCAATCTCTTTTCCAATTTTTTTATATTGATCAGCCTCAATGTTGCCAAAAGACATTGGTTAAGTGACGGTTTCTATTGAGTGACTAACTAGACCTATCTTTCTCAAGAGTCAAATCTTAGTATGATGATGGTATTTATTTATCAATTTATGTCATGTCTCAAAGTGTATGAAAACACAGTGCTTGGGGTACATCATACCAAGACTTAAGGGGGCCTGGGAGCCAAAGAAAGCTTCTTTTTTTTTTTTCTAAACTAAATGCAAAGCCTATCACCTCTTTCCTATACAGAACTTTCACTAATAATTATGTCTTCTGATCTGCATTGCAATATAAAAGGATGTTTTGATGGGAATTCTCTCTCCTTATCTTCATTTTAGCATAAACAAAGTTGTACAAATGTGCTTTCTTCTCTCTGATCCTATTTCATCTTATTTATCGTGGACAAAGTAAATGAGCGTAAGGCCTGAAATGCAGAAAAATCAACAGAGTGCTCCATTCCACACCTTTCTCACCTTCCATACCCTTTTCGGCTCAACAGCTCATGTCATAAACGATGACTAATAGAGATGGAGAGCCTTCCTACCCAGAAAAAAACTTTGTACCCCCTGATAAAATTCCTCACAGAGGCCTTTCTCTGTCTATATGCATACTTGAAAATAAACAATGGTCTTTTTTTACATCAAATTAAGAGTTTACTTTTGACTTCTAAAGATTTGATAACATAATGACTTTTTAAAGACATTTATCTTTGAACCGCGTGGGGTACTTAAAATGAATAGTGTGATTCCAAAATACAACGAGGGTCATTTTGAGAAGAAATGAGTTCAATCCAATTAAAAATCAAATTTAGGATTTTAACTTATCATTTTATCATAACCTTATAGACTGCATACATATGAAAAAAATGGTAATAAGATAAAACGATTCAAATTTAAGATTTTATTTTTAATTCAATTAAACACATTTTTTTTAAATGGTGCTTATCGCATTTTAGAACCAAACCCTTCAAATATCCTTCAAGTTATAAAAGGATTCTTTTATTGAGCCAGAGTCTAAGACTGTAGACTAATTTCATGCAAAAGAAAAATATATCTTTATAGTTTTCTCCACAGATTTCTTTGCCATGGATAAAAAAAATTTATGGATGTATAGCCATGCACTGACTTGTGTGCAGGTTACATTCTGGTTGTATGGACACAACTTGATCTTAAAATACGTAAAGTGGAATATATACGCTGTACAATATAACATATCATCTTCCTTGCTTTTCCAAAGAGAACAGAACAAATGTCATCCATTACATTTCTTTCACCAAATGATTTGCTCCCACCCAGTAAGATGTCTGCTCTTTCAACTTCTCCTTCTTGCCTCCACTTTCTGGAGAACTTGAAACAAACATGACATATGTATCAGGTGTAGGTTGACATGCAACTGTAGCTATCCTTCCCTCTAAGCTGTGCACACGTGCACATACAAACATTTTACAACCAGCACACAAAGCAAATCAATGTGCTCACAAAAGATTCAAAATTCTGTTGATAGCTTACTGAGTTAATATATAGAAAAAAATTTTGATTCACAATGTCTAATTTAAAATAGCGCGCATATTTTTTCACAGGGAAAAAAATTTGCACGATCCAAGGAGGAATTTAGCCTGTAACAAGTCTGGTTGCCGCAGGGTCAAACTCTACTCCTCCTTTTATTCTTATTAAAGACAATTACTGAAACATTTGTATTATATACATATAATAGAAATTTTAAAATGATATCTTTCTTATATAAATGTATTTATTTATTTGAAAGAAATAAGCCCTTGTATATCTGTTAAATAAATTTCTTAGATATGAGTTGTTTCTATGGATCTATCAGTAAGACACCAGTCTACCAATCAGTTGTGATTTCAAATTATTGTAGGGAAAAATTTTTTTATAAATGTATTTATTCATTAGAATGAAATAAGCCCTTAGACATCATTAGCATAATTTTCAGTATATATATATATATATATATATATATATATATATATATATATATATATATATATATATATATATATATATATATATATATATATATATATATATATATATGAGCTTTATCAATTTAGCTTTGTCAGTAAGTCAATGTTCAAATCACTGTAGGAGAATGTTAACTTTACTCCCTAAATTTGGGGACAATTGTTCTTGTTTTGGCTATGGTAAAAAAATAAAGTCAACTCCAGTTTTTGAGTTTGACAAAAAATATTGTCAAGATGTCAAATCCAAAAGTGTGCATGTATTTTTGTCACAGGAAAGAATTTTTTTTTACACACGGAGGGGGGGGGATATTCACCAACAGTTTTAGCACAATTTTCAGCTTTTTTATCCGATCTTTAGCTATTTTCTTGCAATTTTTAAGCAAAAATGTAACCGATATCAACTATCAAAAAAAGGCCATTAAAGGCTAACAATGTTCTCGTAGAGTGTTTTGGCATTTTTTGACATTTATTTCAAGTCAATTTAGCACCAAAATTTTTTTTGTTGTTGATACTGGGGGTGACACCATGCGTTACTGTCCCACATGACACCAGCCACTATCTCAACATTAGATTTTTGTACACACTGACTTCTAAAATCCAAGGGAACAAATCTGTAATCTATGAAACTCAAAATAAATGGGTTTTGTAAATGACTTGATTAATATCCAGCTTAATTAATTAAACAGATTATAGAAAACGCTGTCACATTTTGTCATTTCAAAGGTTTATTGACTTCACTTTTGGTAATTTGATTGCTATAACTGATACTGTAAATCATTTGACTATATCGGGTTAGTATAATCCTTGCTGCCAGCAGATGCAAACGAATCCTGAAAGCAGTTTTTGATATTTTTTGTAGACTTAAGACAGATTAAGCCCAATTCTTGTGGATATTATTACTTATAGTTTAATCAACTGGAATATCTTCATATATATATATATATATATATATAGTTTAGAAAGCTTACAACTCTAAACACTGAATATATGCAAAAAAAACTTTTTCTGAAATTTATGTCATTTCAGTTAATTATTTCCCAATATCTATTTCTGTAATATATGTAATTTTCTTCAGTGTTTACATGTTATGTGTTATGATCAGTTGTTTACCATGAACTGTTCCAGTGATTTAAAATATGTATAGATATATCATTAAGAAATGGATATATAATCCTAGAGAATATTTATGAATGTACTATGTTATTTGAAACTCTATTTGAAATGACTCCCTATTGTTACCTGGAAAATGAATCATTTGGCTTAAACAGTATGAATAGAAATAAACAATCAAAGCAGCAGCCCCATTTTTGTTTAATTGTTTATTTCTCTTTTCCCTGTCTAGGCTGAGTGACACATTCTCCGTGTAACAGCAGGAGGTCATTTCAAATAGAGTTTCAAATGATATCAATATAAATATAAATATATATAATAATAGTTGTGTCATTAACAGACACCTGTTTCATAGTATTACAACTATTCTGTGTGGCTAAAGACCATCCAGTATTCCTTCCAATACCACCAGGTAAGATCAAAACCTTCGCATCAGACCCAGAGGTAGATGCTATATATAATATATATATATATATATATATATATATATATATATATATATATATATATATATATATATATATATATATGTATATATATATATATATATATGTACATATATATATGTATATATATATATATGTACATACATATATATATATATATATATATATATATATATATATATATGTATATACATGTATATATATATATGTACATATATATATATATATATATATATATACATATATATACACATATATATACGTATATATATATATATATATATATATATATATATATATATAAATATATATATATATATATATATATATATATACATATATGTGTGTGTGTGTGTGTGTGTGTGTGTGCAGTCTCTGATTTACAACTTCTTGGCTTACGACAATCTGTACATATGACCAAAATACATAGATATAAAAAAATCCATGTAAATATAAAAATTAAACTCCTCAATTAAAAGATATAAGTAAGTATAAAAACATGCACGGTCATACCTGTGTATGAGAAATGATAAAATGTAATAAAGTACATGAATTATATCTGTTCATTAAAAAAAAGCAGACATACTATGTGAATACCACAAATACTCATTATCCTTGATTGTACGTGTGCTGTATAGTTATTTGAAATTTTACAAAACGATATTTCACTTATGAAACAGACTATGACAGAGTTGAATGGGTTGGATTACTAATTTTAAACGGTAAGCTTCAACTTGTTATAATCAAATTTATGAGTGTAAGAAGTAGCAAACGAAAATGATATTAAGGGCATTTTTAAAACCTATGTCTCCCCCTTAACCTCTGGTGGAGGAGCTAAGCAAAAATTTCACTTTTTGAAAATATTTTTTGCATTGTATAATAAATTTTCTTCCAATGCAGTGTTTTTCTGAACTCTTTTCCAGTGAAAAAAATTTGATTATCTTATCGTTGTTTTCACAATGAATTATGAAAATGGAGATTATTTCTTTCTTTTTTTTCTATTTATTTCAGAGTTCTTGGGCATTTATTTTAAAATTGTTCTTGAAATTCTAAGAATTTAGAATAATATTTTTTTCTCATCTTTCAATTTTAGAATACGGTTTTTTTATGTGTTAGTTTTCGATTTCATCATGAAAATAAATAAAAGTAGTGTTACCAATTCAGACGTTTATTTTGTTTAGTTTTTTCAAAATTGTAAGTCAAGTGTTAACAATATTTCAATGTCTTTTAAATTTTTATGATCTAAAGTTCAGGGTACCAATTTAGATGTGTTTTTTTAATTTTTCAAACTCAAAAGTGACTTCCAGAATCGAAATATTGAAAAATCACATCTAAATTGGCATAGAGTATAGATAGGTATATATTTTCAAATTTGTTGCTACTGATCAGTTTCACACAGCCATTGCAATCGACGACCAACTCTTACAATGACTGTGAAACTGATCAGTAACAACAAAATTACAAATATCTACCTATCTATGTTCTTTTTTAAAATACTGAGCGCTATCAGCATAGATAAAGCAACACTCTGATAATGCATTACCCACAGAAACTGCAGATATTTATATTAGAAACAATGAACCAAAACTATCAACATGGGTTTCTTCATTATTCAAGTTGGTGTGGCTGGCAGGGTATGTATCATATGTACAATCCACACCAATGATACCAAAGGGCTGAAACTTTCAATATCTTTCATAATGCCAACAAAGAGCTTTTTTTTTTGTTTGATTTTTTTAAATTTCTGCCAAAAGTTTTTCATAAGGGAGTTTGGTTTTCAATGTGAGTTTCTGCAGAGTTGATAATTGTGCCACCCTTTATATACATACTGTGAAGGGATTTAAAATTATCATAACTTTTTGTACATCAATATTTTTTGTTTCTCCTCTTCTCAGAAATAAAGGAACCTCGGTAATTCATCATTGAAATGCTCACGACTGAGCAACAAACCAAAATACGAGAATTTCACTTTGAATACCTCTGACATCAACTTAGATGAAGCATATTCTTATCATTCAAACATACAGACATCCCCATCTGAGTCAATGATTTATTGTTTGTTTGCACAGTTTTTGAGAATCTGGCCGTCACTGATCACCCACAAACAGCAAGACCATGCTCAGGCCGAAATGCTGAAAGTTGTATATGTATGCAGAGAAGGAGATATCCTTTGAAATGTTATGCAGAATGTTACTGAAAGACCATGGATTTGTGAAGTTGAAAATGGCGGGCATTTGGAAGAAAACAATTTTTTCCGTGCATAGGTTAATTAAATTTCCCTTGTTTGTATATTTCATTTGTTAAAAGCAATTTCAAAAAATCATTAAAGCTAAAAAAGATATGGATGTTTAAAGTACCTTCGCAAATTCTGTGAAAACTCTTTTACTCTTTTCCCTTAGAACTTTCTCTCGAAACTTTTGTACCTCTCATTCTTCCACCACATTTGTTTATTAAATGATGAACCTAATTAGGTAAGTTGAGATAATATGAACACAAGTAATGATGATAATGATGATAATGATGATGTTGATGACGGTGATGTGAAACGATTATTCCTGTAGACAATGTTATCCAATAAATAACTGTGGGGAGGTAAGTACAATGACTAAGAGAAAAACGAGATACACTCATACACACACACACACACACACATACACACACACACACACACACACACACACACACACACATATATATATATATATATATATATATATATACATATATATACATATATATATATATATATATATATATATATATATATATATATATATATATATATATGTATATATATGTACGTATGTATATATGTATATATATATGTAGAGGGAGAAAGATAAGTAAATAAATAAATAGGATGAAGAGAAAGAGAGGAAAGAAATCAAGAAAAAATGGCGAAAAAAAATGAGCATAAAATAAAATCAATAAAAAAGTAATTTAGCTTCATCATAAAATTGAGCGTTTCCCCTATACATGTACGACAGGATATTAGAGAACGTATTCTTTGGGCATTGTGGTAGAGATGTGCACATCACTGTTTAAAGTTGCTTATCTGTTAATAAATTGAAGAATACCTCGCCTGTTTTGTCTTCATCTATTGAGTGTACTAGGGCAGGGATTGGAGGAGGGATGTGAATCCCCGTGAATTATATATATCATTCCCTTCAAGTGATTTGCATAATGTATATTTCCTCATCCTCAGTTGCTTCCGCTATGTGAGTAAATAACTTGGTGCTATGCCCATCCCCTCGTACTAACTGTACTCACGGTATCTTCTGGTTGACACAATTCAAGACATTCGATCAACTGGGATATCTCTCTTCTGGCTGTACAGAGCTCAATTTCGATCAATGTTTCCACATAATGTATAAAAGAGATTGCAACTTAGAAGGAATGATATTGCATGTGTGTGTTTCAATAAACATTATAAACCTCTATGATTTTCTGAAAGATTTCTTAGAAAACGAGCAACAAAAAAATATTTTAAATAAGCCTGGCCTGCTCTAGGTTAAAACTCCTCTCCCATTTCGATTGTGACAGAAGATGATTACGGCAACTTTTTATTGTAGAAATATAATAAATGAAAAATATAAAAACTGTTTTTCTTTTAGTATTATTATTACTATTATATCATTTATTAGAATGAAATGAGACCTTTTGTGTATCAGTAAGATACATTTTATAGATATGTAAGACTTGGCTCAGTTTGACTCAGTTGCCACCGGCCAACCATTCAGTTGGTCATGATTTTAGATCATGGTTGGGGAAATGTTAATTTCATAGATGCTGTATTTATAACAATGAAATAAGCTCTTTCCTATTTCTATCATAGATTTAGATTGATATGTGAGACTTTGATGTAACTTGACGTAACTAAAGAGAACCTTACTGCATATGCATGAGCAAGCACTTCCTCATGGGGTTGTTTAGTTGGTAATGAAATATCATCTGGTGAGCTTGAGTACTGTGTGACTGTCATCTTCACAAGGACGGATCCTGCCTATTTTTCACACTTCATGCCGGGTTTTTGGCAAAACATAACATCATCCAGGTCTGTCCATCCCTCTACAGTTCAGATTTGGTTCTCAAGGTCTTCTGGCTTTCCGTAAAGAGATTTTAGACCACGATTGAAATTAAAGAGAGCACAACGAGGCAGCTCATGGCAATCATGAAAGGGGACTTTTCTGACTGTTTTGAAAAGGAGAAAGAATGCCGGAATAAGTGCATGCGGTTTAGTGAAGAGTATTTTGAAGAGGATTAAGGAAAGCTATTTTTTCGTTAATATTGAATGGGGGTACTTTACAGAGTGACCTTCTCTGTGTACTAAAAACCATCAACCAAAACAGTCAACATAGATTTCCTTCAGTTTTCAAGTTAGGCCGACTGACTGGCTGGCTATATATGTATGCGTGTATCACACATACAAGCCACACCAATGGAGCTGCACAGGCTACACTAATGGAACTAGAGGAAACATTTGGGGTTTTCAAAATCCCCCCAAATACTTTTTCCAGTGGGGATATCAGTTTGCAATGTAAGTTTTTGCTAAATTGATCCCTTTGTGTCTGTTTGCTTTGGGAAATTCAGACTTTATCGTAATCATAGCCTAACAAATGGCGAGAGGAGTAACTCATTTATTGATCACCCACTTTTCCAATTTTTCTAATTGATTACTCCAAAAATATGTGTACACTTATATATACATGTGTGTGAATGTACCCATATAATTGATGTAGATTTTCATGCATGTGTATGTATATCTCAAACACATCTTATGCCTGTATGCTTGTGAGAGAGTGTGTATATTAGTATATATGGGAGTATTTACATTCCATACACATATGTGTGTGTGCGTGTGTGTTTGAGAGAGAGAGAGACAGTTAGTATGTGTGTGTGAATTTGTTCATAGAATTGTGTGTACATCTTTTATATACAAGTATATATGTTAGTGCATATCTGTGTACACTCTGTTTCTCATTCTTTTATGTGTGTTTGTGTATGCGTGCATGTGTGTGAGTGTATGTGTTTGTTGTATGTTTGTGTCTATGTGCCAGACAGCAGTCAGCCCAAAATCAAAATTCCACCGACAAAAGAGATGATCAGAAAAGTGTGCAGATAAAAAAAAGAAAGATGAAAGGTTGTGAATTGTTCGTTACTCAAATTAACTAATTATCTTTTTTTTACCTGATTTATGCAGTAAAAAAAAAAGTTCATGAACTTACTATCAGAATCTTGTCAACGGGGTCTTGTAGAGTCCACATAATTCAAGTATAAAAGAAAGAAAATAATGTTTAATGTCTATTATTATTTAAGTCTAGCAAAGTAATCTGGTGTCACGAGGGAGAAATAGGCTTCAGAAGATCAACGGACAAACTCGAGATCTAATTCTAATTTTTTTCTTTCAAAGTAACTTTTACCAAAACAGAAAACAAGACTGGGTCAAATTCCACTGCAACTTCTATTCCGACTGAAGATAATTACTGCATCTTCTGTACTGAATAGATGACAAACGAAAAATTATAAGAAATGTATATTTTTTGTATAAATAGATTTATTTATTAGAATTAAATAAGACCATGCCTTTCTATACGATGAGTTTTCGTTAATACCTAAGACTTGTCAATATAGTTCAGTCAGTGAGACAACCTCCTGGTAATCAGTTGTTTGGCATTTCAAATCATGGTAGGGGAATGTAAACTTTACATATAAGTTTAGAACCCTAGTTTTGGTGAGGATTGTTCTTGTAGTTCTTGTTACGAGACTTGGTACTGGAGTTGGACAATATCTATTTAGTCAGAGCAAATTATAAAAAGTCTGACATAATCCAGTCACAAGGGAGAAGTAAGCTTCAGAAGATCAATGAATAAAATCAAGATCTAATTCTAATTTTTTTTCTTGCAGCTTTCAACAAAAAAACAAAAGAAAGCAAAACTTGCCATTACAATCAATAACTGAACAACCCTGGCATCAAAATTTAAAGTCATATTACAGAATTCCATCAAAACATAAATATGGTCAGAATAAATTCTATGTATTTATCACTTGTAATTTCAACATGGAAACATTTAAAATAGAATAAAAAAACATCTATAAACATAGATTCTGAAGAATCAAGATGTTATTTCTACTGGAAAATATCTAAAATAGGATTAAAGAGACATCTAGATTCTGGAGAATCTAGATGTTATTAATAAACCCATTAAAATAAGGCCCACAAAATGTTGAAAAAAAGTTTTTTTCCAAAAAACAAAAAACATTTTTAGAAGATTTAACGGAGTACAGATGCCAGTTTAACCTAACCAGGAGAGATCACAAGACAGCACAGTATATCATGGAGAAAATGGGAGTCTGAGACATCATAGACTCTATTAGGAAACTTGACTGGCAATGGGCTGGTCATGTTGCAAGAATGGTGGACATCCATGGACATCATGACTCACAACATGGATCCCCAGAGATCACATGCAAATCCGAGGCCGACAGAATACAAGATGGAGAGAAGAATTTGACAAATTCAGAAAATAATGTCTCAGTAACGCCCATGATAGAGAAATGTGGCAGATCCTGGTAAGGTCTATGTGCAACGATAAATTATAAAAGACTGATGATGTTGATGTTGATTTTCAAGTCTGTAGACAAAATGGTATGCCCAGAAGAACTGGAACACTTACGCACACACACACACACCAATGCAAATACAAAAAGGAATAACTCTTTGCCGCATTTGATGACTATGGTTGTACAGTATTCTCTGGAAAAAAATTGCCAAAATGTTGACAGGTAGAATTTATTCATCTTCTCACAAAAAGGTCTGAGTTCAATAGGACCCAGACTCTGAACATGCAGTAGGGACAGAACATTAGCACTTGCCTTTTGGCATACCTTAGGTTAGGTATTAGGAATCAACCATGACCCTACAAGAAATGCAATGGGGAGGTGCAGCCAAGGGATGCAGCTACCCAGGAACTAGACATTATCCTTTAAGGGGTACAGGAAAAACCTATACCTAAGAAATATATCAGTGTGTAGTTTTCCTTATCTAGAACAAAATGATTTTTTAATGCTTGTTGTATGATTTTCGGATCACTTTAGTACTCCCCATTCTAGACTGGTTTTAGGGGAGGATGTTTAATTCTCAAAATTAAAGGTCGGGAACCAATAGCTGGCAACACGTTCCAAGGCGTCATTATTCTCATTGCCAGCTATCTGGTGGTAACAGCAAGTCAATTAAGGAGATGCATTGCTTCAAGTAAAACTTTTTGAAGGGTAACCAATAAGAATTAATGTAGCATGACAGGTTTAGCAACAACCCTTTATAATTAGAATGGGTCAAGATAATATGTCTCTTTATTGTTAGAAGCCATTAACCAGAACTGTCATCAAAACCGTCAAAATATGTTTCTTCAGTTTTCAAGTTGGTCTAGCTGGCTGGATGGCTATGTATGAATGTATCATGGATGCAAGCTGTACTGATGGAGCTAGAGGGCTGAAAATTTAAACATTCACTTGTCATTATGTCTATAAAAAGGTTTTGTGTTTTGTTTCTTTTAAATTCACCCCTTAGATAATTTTAGTCGGGGGTTCAATTTGCAATGTAAATTTATGCTAAATTGATCCTTTAGTTTGTGTCTGGCAATGTGTGTGCATATGTGTGCATATACAGTCTAGAAAGCTTAAAGCTTTGAACACTAAAGACGTAAAAAAAATTTCATACTATACATATATTGCGAGAATTAAATGAATACCAAGCACAGACAGGAAGTATGCACAAAGTAAACGGCAATTTAAAATACATCAATTAATATTTTGATGATGATTCATCTTTAATAAAACAATAAACTCACATCCGCATCAAGGAAAATTTTTAGCTCAACTCAGACAACATCAATAACAAAATATGACAGTAAAATGCAACCATTATTAAATAATGGAAGCAGTGTTTGTCTATTTGCCCAGAAGTAATTCTAGAACTGAGAAATCATGAAGAATATACTAATAAAGAAAAATGTCTATGTACACGTTACCGATTTCTTCTTGTCTATATACATGCGTATATGTATAAAAGTGTTTAAAAAAACATTTGATGGAAGCTTGATATTATTAGACATGGTAAAATGAACTTCGAGGTTAGTGGAAAATAATTGTCATCTTGGGTTGAATATGTTGGTAGAGACTCGACTTAAAAAGATTTTTTTGTTTAATTAGTACTGTTAAAGATGATATCATGAGTTGGTTTGCATGCAGTCTGAGATTAAAACCAACACAATGGATTTGATATTCACATGGGTTAACACTCAATAGAAATAACACGAAGAGAAAGTCATGTCTGTTGTTATATTTACTGATCCCTTATCATGGAAAAGGTATTTAGGGTAACCTACATGAATAAACCTTGTTTCAAAAGATAAATATGTAGTTAAAAATAATATCTATGTACAATACATATAAAACCTGAAATGAAATGACAAACTATATGGATAACATAAACTATACAATGAAGGGAGTTGGTATTTGATCAACACTGCCGGGGTTGCCATGTTGATATAACTATCCTGTTTTTAAAATCCCCCAAACTGTTACATGGTAAACAACTGATGATCCCAACAAGAGACAATTTACACTTTGTAGCATAATAATACAGTAGAAGGGAAACGGGGAAAAACTCCTTGGAATATTTCATAAATTGTATTGACGGGTTTTAGGAAATGGGTGACTGAAGTGACACAAAAAAATCTATTGAAGAACTTTTTAATATATAGTGTTTAAAGCTGCAAAAGCTTTCTAGACTATATATATATATATATATATATATATATATATATATATATATATATATATATATATACATATATATATATATATATATATATATATATATATATATTCCTCCATGTTGCTGGGATCAACAATCTAATGCATGAATAATCCAATTATTTTTTACAAGTACTATGCCAAGATATATATATATATATATATATATATATATATATATATATACATACATTTTTATATATATATATATACATATATATATATATATATATATATATATATATATATATATATATATATATGTATATATATATATATATATTTTAGCAGAAAACATTCAATTAAGACAAGGAGTATAATTGGGAAAATACCTAAATTCATTGAAACCAAAAATCTGTTCACTTTTACAAAAACAAGAAAAGATTTATAAAAGAATACAAAGATACTCCTTGACTGTCATTTTTAATTATATATATAGATATATATTAGCATAGCATCCATTAAAAAAATTACAACACTGATTCAAGGGCACTATCATTTGTGTGATCGAGTTTTAAAATTAAATAGGACTATATATATATATATACATATATATATATATGTGTGTGTTTGTGTATGTGTGTGTGTGTGTGTAGTGTAGAAAACATTTCAGCTTTAAACACTAAACATTTGAAAACTTTTAAAAATTCAGTCACCTATTTCCCAATATCTGTCAAAGCAATTTATATAATATTCTTCAGTGTTTTTTCTTTCCCTGTTTCACATATACTTTGTTATTAAGGTACAATGTATAAATTGTCTCCTGTTGGGATCATCAGTTGTTTACCATGTAACCATTTCAGGGTTTCTAAAAACAAAACAGTCACATTAACATGACACCCCAGCAGTGTTGATCAAACACCAACTCCCTTTCTTATTATAAAGTTTATGTCATACATGTAGTTTGTCATTTTATATAAGGTTTTAGGTGAAAATGCACCATGGAATTTCCATAAGTTTCACTAGTTTTAATTATTCACAAAACTAAGCTTTGCCCAGGCCAAGATCTGGGTACCAAGTAAAGATCCAACTAAACCCAGTAGTTATGGCCTGTGTGACTAAATTGTTAACTATTACTCTATGGCAAGACTCTGTTGAATAATAGTAAGCAAGCCTTTGTTTTTGCGATGGAAAAAAACAATTAATTTACAGAAGGACATGTTTGGCACTGGTAATTGACTTGTGATTATCCACAGTTCAGTTATAAGGGGCTTATCTTTTTTTACCTTGGACCCCAACACCCACTCTACATAGGGGGACCATGGATAACTATTGCTATTTCCTCATTGAGGGTCAAAAGGATATATATTCTAGGGGAGAGGATATATTGTAGGGAGGGAGATATCCAAATGTTTGTTGCCTGGTAGGGGACTAAGGAGTGTCTCAGCTGTGACATGTCTTAAACTATCAACATTCATTGCGACCCTTTGATCTCTGGGCCTCAATAAGGTGCCAACTTTCAACTGTCTGCACCCTCAGTGAGAAGGCTTGATCCAGAGAGGGGCAAATGCCCTATTTGCCCCTCCAAGTTGACTCCCATGAAAGGGTTATTCTAGCGAGCAAGACCCAACTAATTTTTCATTAATATTCTTCTCAATTCTAAATGAACGTCCAATTTAGTATGGTACATTGTAAAAAATTCCTTCTGCATACCATGACTTCTTCTCATGACAGTCGTATTTATTAGCATTAATCACCTGTCTGGCGTTTATTATAGTCAATGGCGTTTTTGTAAAGATGAAGTTTGAAGAAGAAAATAATCAAATAAAAGAATTTTGTTTATATCGTTTGCACATTAACAAAAAAGAAAGACAAATAGAGTTCTTGCAATTGTGATTCCTACCATTTTATTGTATTGGCATCATTATCTTCTTGGTGGTGATTGCTGCCTTTATGTAGAACAGTGTTTCTCCCCAATGAAGACAACAGCACCAGCACTAATACCATTGTTGTCCGCTTTGAATAGAACGACAGTTTTGTCCTGCAGTTTCCGTCCTGTGACTAGTCAAGCTGCAAAAAAATGGGGGAGCAGTGACGGAGAAAAGAAAAAGAAGTGAAGGCGATCAACTCAAATCTTTTATTGCCAAATTTGTGGAAAATTTTCATCAGCGGAGATTTTTCTTCCTTTATTTCTTTTCTTTCCTTCCTTTTTTTTTTTTCTTTAAAAATCTTTTCTTTCCTCTTCTTTTTAGAGGTATTGGTTTCATATTTTTTTCTCTTTTTCTCCTTCTTCTCTCAAGAATCTCTTATTTCCTTTTTTTTTTCCTTTCTTAAATTCCTTTTCTTTGTTTCCCGTTTTCTTTCTTTCCTCACTTACCTCTTTCTTTCTTTCTTTCTTTCTTTACAGATCGTTTATTTTTATTTATTTTTTGCAAATGCCTTTTCTTCATTTCTCGTTTTCTTTCATTCTTCTTCTCTCTTTCTTCCTTACTTTCTTCAGAGATCTTTTATTCTATTTTTTGAAAGACCTTTCTTTTCATCATTTTGTGTTTTCTTTCTTTCCTTCTTTGTTTCTTTCATTCTTCAGGGATACTATATTCCTCTTTTTCTTTTTCCAAACACCTTATCTTCATTACTGATTTTCTTTCTCTTTTCTCTCTTTCTTCATTTTCTTTCTTCAGAAATCTTTTATTTACTTTTTTCGAACACCTTTTGTTCATTAACCATTTCCTTTCTTTCCTTCGTTCTTTCCTCCTTTCTTTCTTTTTTCTGAGATTTTTTTTCCTTTCTTTTTTCCAAACACTTCTTCTTCATTACCCAACTTCTTTCATTCTCTCTTTCTTTCTATAGAAATCTTTTATTTTTTTTTCTTTTACCAAACACTTCATTTCTCTTCTTTTCTTACTTTCTTTCTTTTTTTCTGTCTTCAGAGATTCTTTATTTCCTTTTTTCTTTTCTTCAGACATCTCATCTTCATTACCCATTTTTTTTCCTTTCTCCTTTCTTTTCTCCAAACAGCTTTTCTCCATAACCAGTCATCTCTCTTTCTCTCTTCCTTCACTTAGAGATCTTTATTTCCTTTTTTTCTCTCTCTAGCCACCTTTCCATTGTATCTCTCCCTTTTTAAGATTTTTCAGACACCTTTTCTTTTTCTTTCTTTCTTTCATTCTGTTTTGATTCTTTCTATCTTTCTCTCTTTTTTCAGTCTTTTTTTTCTGTAGACATCCTTTATTTCCTTTATTTTCTCTCTCTAAACACCCTTTTTCCATTTCTTTCCCTTCCTTACTTTCACTCTTTCTCAGATACCTTTTCTTTCTCTTTCTTTCATTTTGTTTCTTTCTCTTTTCTTTCTTTCTTTCTTTCTTTCTTTCTTTCTTTTGTTCCTCAGGCTTCCTCTATTTCCTTTATTTTCTTTCTCCATTCTTATTTCTCTCCCTTTCTTACTTTCTCTCTTTTTTTCAGATACCTTTTCTTTTTCTCTCTTTTGTTTGTTTTTTCTTCTTTCCCTTCTTTCTTCCTCTCTTTCTCTCCTTCTTTTTCTTTCTTTCTATTGTCCTTCCTTTCTCTCCTTATCAATTCACACTCTTCCCAGCTTTGGAATCCACTGAACTGCAAAAGAAAGAAAAGCGACAGGGATATTCCTTCAATTATTTGACCAAATAGAGAATTTCCATTCATTGCTGCTTTTATATCTTTATCCTGGGTAGATGCAACACACTGACTGGCTGGGCTGTGATTGTTCGTGAAATATTATAGGGTTTAAGCCCCGATGGCTGACAGGATACAGTCAGCAGTAATTATCGTGCCCTTCCCTCCATTTTCATTTGATTTATATGTGCATATCCCCGAAAAAATATTATCCATTAGTGGGCAACAACATTCAGGTTGTTTACTTGTTCTTCGTTTGGAGATTAGTTTTGAAAAGGGAGATCACTCCATCTAATCCACAACCTGCTGGCCATCATCATCATCATCATCACCATCAAAATGGCCAACAAAAATTAAGTGCAAGATTGGACTGAATCATATAATGATTATAATTATCATTATTAGAAAGTCAACCAAAACTGTCAATATGGGTTTCTTCAGTTTTCAAGCTAGTCTGGCTGGCTATGTATGTATCACATTTGCAAGCTGCGCCAGGCCGGAGATTAGAACGCTTACTCCTTATTATGTACAGACAAGTTTCTTGTGGAGAATTCAATTTACAATGTACGTTTATACTAAATTGGTCCCTTAGTTTGTGTCTGACAGCATTCATGCTTGTTTTTTTCTTAAAATCAGACTTTTTAGTGATTATTGCCAAACAAAAAGAGAGAGATGCAATTTATTCATTGATCACCCCTGTTCCAAATTATTCTGTTGATCATCCCTTACATAAAATACTGCCAAAACACATATGACATGTGACTGTTTCTATTGAGTGTCTAACCAGGATGATTATTTTTTTCAAATCAAGAATTTCAAACCATACTGTTAGAGTTTTCAACAAGATAACCTAATTTTACAACCATCATTGCACAATCTATGGAGTAAAAATAAGCAAATGAGTGGTGGTGATTCATAATTTCCCATGGAATGCTAGACATTATTATTATTGCACTTTGTTATCCATGAAAATTTCACAGATATATTAAATTTCTATGAGACAAATTTCTATTTATATAGCAGCAAAATTTTAAGTCATATAAAAGAATTTCATCCAAGAATGAATATGGTCAGAATGAATTCTATTTATGACTGGCATTTTCCATTGGAAAACATCCGAAATAGTGCAAAAAAAATATCTAGAAACATCTAGATTCCGCAGGATTTATATGTTATTAATAAAGCATACAAAATAAGGCCCCCAAAAGCTTTCTTTCTGAAAATCAAAAACATTTTTAGAAAGGGTCTAATGGGATGCTGACACCAATTTTCAAGTCTGTAGACAAAATGGTATCACCAGGAGCCATCTTTGATGGCTGTGGTTGTTCAATACATAAATAAATAAGTATATATGAGGAAAGTAACCATTGGCCTCCAAGATTTAGGATAGATTTATGAGATTTGATTTGGGGGAAATAGTGACTTTTGTGACACAACTTATTGTGACGACAATCTAAAGTGATATCTGAGGACATTTTCTCATCTGATCATTAAAATTTATTGATTTTTTAAAATGTATTTGATGCACTATATCTCATAAGCCATTGATAGTAAATCTGTTTTTCTGAAAATGCTGTGTGAAGACAAACTTATATTGAAGCTATGGAAAAAAGGTTTGTCAGATATTTTTTTTAGTTACACTGCTGTTAAAAACCATCAACCAAAACTGTCAACATATGTTTCTACCATTGTCTACTTGGTCTGGCTGGTTGGCTGAATGGCTTTTTATCACTAATGCTGGCTGTACCAACGGAGCTAGAGGGTTGAAAATTTAAAAAGTTATTCCTTATCATGCCTGCAAATAATTTTAGGTTTCGTTTTATGAAAATTCTACCTCTGAATAGATTTTTTGGGGTTCAATTTGCACTTTAAGTTGATGCTAAATTGATCACTCAGTTTATATCCAGCCGCATTCAAGCTTGTTTTTTTGAAAATTCTTACTTTTTAATGATCACTAGGTGAGAGAAATACCTTATTTAGGGGGATTTTTCTTCTTGACATAATAAAGATTGAACGTAAATTTCAGCAAAACGTTATTTTTTTTGTTTTTCAAAATCCCACCCCACATAAATAGGTTTTTAGTCGGAGTTCAATTTACAATTAAAGTTTATGCTAAATTGGTCCCTTTTGCCCAGCTGCATTCACGCTTGTTTTTTGAAAATCTGGACATTTTAATGATCCAACACATGGTGAGAGGAGTAACTTATTCATTCATCACCCCCCTTTTCAAATTATTCAATTGATCACCCCTAACATGTCATGCTACTCGAGAGCATTGATTACATGATGGTTTTGTATTAAGTGAAAAATCTGACCTGTTTTTTTCTTCTCTTTTCATGATTTATTTCTCTTTTTTCCTGTTATTTTGCAAGTTTTATGATTGTGAATGATCTTCGCTAAATTTTATGCAGAAATTTTGTAGAATCATTTTCTACCATACTTTTTCCAGAGGTTCTCTTTCATATTTCAGATAATTTTTATCATGAGGCATGAGTTTTGACTAAATGTGAGCATTCAAACATACCGAGACAAAGATCTTCAGTTTAATATCAAGTTGTTCGGAAGATACAATATTGTACAGAAAATGACATCCAATTCTAAATAAGATTCTGGTTTTCATTGAGTTCTTGGGGAACCCACTTATCGAGTTTCTTCTCTTTACCAATTCTCCTTAGATGGTCCTATATTGCAAGTATCACTTGTGTCTATAAAATTTGAACAGTCTGGATTGGCTGGATTGGGGTGAGTGGATAAATGAACCAGTGGCATTTAACTACAATTCTGAGGGTATCAACTTTTATATACATTTTGAATAGATATGTGCCTATTTTATAAATCATTTCTTTTATTCTGCTCAGTTACTTGTAAGTAAATCATCTACACTTACATTTATATGTATATACCCGAACATAAATCATTTTTATTTAGCACTGATTACAAAAATGCTTGATGAGCCGTTTGAATTGGGGCCAATATTTCTCATCTGGCCAGAAACTATAAACAGATTTGCTGTGGACCTTTGTCTGCATTGGAAATATTTATGAAAATCACTCTGAAAAGTTGCTATTGCACTTGAATTTCAAAAGAAACCATCCCAATAAAAGACAGTTGCAATATGAAACAGTAAAAAAAGCCAACTCTCGCATCAGAGATAGAGGAGAGTAGCCAGACTCAAGATTGATGCGGGGGGGGAAAGGAAAAGGATGGGGATCGAGGTGAGACAAGGGGGACACCTTGATAGGGAGGAGTGGGAGTCAGTTGTTTAGGGGTTTGGTGGTAGGGTGAGTGTCAAAAGGATTTTAGCCTTTAGCCCTGAACATTGTCCCCTGCTTTAGTTAACAGACCGGCCAGGGCCGACCAGGCAGGGATTGGTGGCCTAGTCACATCTTCCCATCGAAAATTCACATTAATTCCTCATGAACTTTGACAGCAGAATCTGAAAATAATGATTTCATACGTCATTGTTATATCTGTCTTAATTCTTTGATGTCTGACCCTGTAGTTACATCAATTCTGAGAGAATAAGGGGGGGGGGGCTGGGACATGTTGCAGATGGGGGTATGCTGGGGGGGGGGGGCAGACAGTGGATTGAGGGATGAAGAAAAAAGGAGGAGCCGTCTTTGCTCTCTATTAGTTTGCTAAGACTTATTATCCCCCGTCATGGGGAGCGGGAAGGAGACACTAGCTTTATTACCGGAGAATTTCAAATTCTGAACACGTTAAGACGGGAGTTTTCAGAGGAAAAGTGGCATCTTCCCATCAACCCACCCAGCCAAATAAATCCTGATTGATAAAAACTACTAACTCAGGAATTGCCACCACCCCTCCACTAACTCTTTTAGACTAATCCATTTTGAGTCAAAAAATAATTCTCCGATATTATGAATAATCTTAGAAGCTGCATCATTTGACACAAAGGCTTACCCCAAACGCTAAGGTGGTTTATGGAAACATATCTGGAGTAAGGATTTCCACCGAGAATCAATTAATATGATTACTTCAAAAGTACAACGGGTCGAAAGGACAATTTCAAAACAACAGCTGGCTGTTCCGTTATATCTGGATATTCATTGGTGAATTAATTTCAAAATGATGCCACCATTGTATTTCAAGGAAGTCCCAGGAGTAATAAATCCAAGATCTTTTATAATCGATCCGAATCCCTTGGGGTCAGGGAGTTGCAAGACAGCGAAGGAAACAATGCTTTTCATCAGGAAACTTGTATACATCTCCGCAAAATAAATACAAGAGGGATGCACTGTGTTTTATTTTCATTATCAGTGTCTGTAAAGGCAATGGTGCTAACCCTTATACAACAAGCAGGTGAACAGTCAGTCATAAAAACAATCAAAAATTGTTAATTAAAAGCCAACAAACAAATATTTAGAAAAAATTATAAACCCAACTCAGAGCAAATTTGTTATTATGACACTGCCCTTAAACAAAATAGCAAGCTGAATATAAGAATCATACTTTGAGGGCAGGTGGTGCATGATCAGTACTGCTGAGGAGCCATGGTAAGATAACCGTTTTACTTTAAAATCCCCAAAACAGTTCCATAATAAATCTAACGATCCCCACGAGAAAATTTCACTTATAGTACTTCAAGACCTAATCCTGTGTAAAACATGAATGTCTTTATGCATCTGTTGGTTAACTATTATTAATGAATAATTAACTTACATTACATGTAATGAAGTTAATGAATGAAGAGAAATTTAAAAATTTCTGTATGGAAGGTCTTCTGTTAAAATTCAAATAGTAACATCTTCAGTGCTTTTAGTCAGTTTTTTTTCCGGCAGTGTCCATACTTGTTATTTTTTGATTAGAACTTCTTAGCGATGAAGCAAAAGGTAAGAAAAGTAACTTATGTATTGATCACCCTCTTCCTCCAATTTTTTAATTGATCACCCCAAAACAACATGAAAAACTTTTTATAGCAATAATAGAAAAGAAAATTTTCTTCAGCAACATCTTTAGTAATTTAATTAATTTCTATTTATCTTTTACATTAGTTATTTGAGTGTTGTCTATTTTCATTTCTAATTTTTGTTGATTTTTTTAATATCTATTAGCTTTTATTTTTAGTATCCCTTGTTTTGATTTTTTATTTTCAAATATTTCAATTTTCACAAATTATAAATCAGAATTCAAAGCCTTGAGATATGAATTAAAAGATAGATTTGATTCCATGTCACATAACTATCGGTGAAAATGTGTTTCATGAAAAAGGTATACAATTAGGCTAGGTTTTGGGAACTAAGTATATGGTAATTATACATCTCAATTAGTAGATATTGATCATATGAAAAACCCTGAAAATTGAGAAGTAGGTGCACGCTATACCTCCACATACCCTTCCCCATGTCCAACCTTGTGCATGATATATTTTGGCAATGAATTTTATCTTTATTTCTTGAATGATCCATGGAAGCCCAATTATTGATTGCAGCAATTTTGTTTTGTTTTTTACAAAGTCAGGGTGCTAGCCCGATGCCAAATATGGACTAGCTTACATGACTAAAGGGCTCTAACTGCTTTGCTACTAATTCAAAGTAGAAAAGAGGGGGAGAAATGGATTCATGCCTTTCTCAAAGTCATCAGAATGAAGTTAATGCAAACTGTATTGGACTTTGAATTCGGCTCGCTGATTCCATCAGCTGTGCTGCTAACTGTTAGGCCATCTACACCTCTTGTTGATATTGGAAACTGTCAACCAAAACAGGTTTCTCCAGTTTTTAGTTGGTCTGTCTGTCTGTCTGTCTGTCTGTCTGTCTGTCTGTCTGGCTGGCTGGCTATGTATAACATGTACAAGCCATACCAATGGAGCTAGAGAACTCGAAATATAAAGTTATTCTTTATTATGTCAAGAAAAAAAAAGTCTTTTTGGTTTTTGGAAAATTTCCCCCCTAAAAAGTTTTTAATTGGGGTTTAATATACAATCTAATTTCCAACTTAATTGATCCTTTTGTTAGTGTGCAGAGGTGTTCATACTTGTTTTTTGAAAATTCAGACATTTTTAGTGATCACTGCTCAAACAAAAGATGAGAGAAGTAGATTGTTCTCATTCTACTGTCCATGTCAGGGGATTTCTTTTTGATTCTTTATAAGTTATTCATCCATGTGATGCCACTTGCTTGTAGAGAATATGACTTTTCTACACTACCCGATTCAGGGATTGAACTCCACACTTGCAATGCCACTTGCTTGTCTGAAGCGGAGAATATGACTTTTCTGCGCAACCCAATCCAGGGATTGAACCCACAATTGCCTGGTAAATTATCAGATATGCTCAACCAATGCTCTCATACACTTGGCAATAGTGTTATATTGGAACCTTTGAAAGAATTGTTCCCTTAATATTTTTTGAAGTGGGAACAACATTCCCTCACGAATAGAAGCCAGCAATTAAAATTGTCACCAAAACTGTCATATAGGTTTCTTTAAGTTTTCAAATAGTTCTGGCTGGCTATGTATGTATATATGTACCATTCACGCAAGCTACACCAGTGGAGCTCGAGGGCTGAAAATTTGAACATTTTTTCATTATTATGTCTTAGAACAGTTTTTTTGTTTTTTTCAAAATTCCCCACACCTTTAAATACCTTTTTAAATACAAAGATATATTCAAATATTTTATGGGGTCTTGGGAAAAAGGATGTACTAGGTAAGTGGCAATTCTGTTAACAGTGAAGAATAATCCTTTTTTTTTTATGGGTACATTAAGTCGGGGTTATATAAAACAATTGTCTGACTCTGTTATCCTTTACTGACTACATGGTTTCATCTTTCAAACCCCCTGATCCGGGGGTAGGGGGCAGGAGTCAATGTCTCATTTGACACCCCCCTCTCTAACACCAATGGTGAATGGAAGGAAAAATAATGCCAGTGTTTCATTGGCAGAATTCATAAAATAGCATCCTTGGAGAAAGCATAAAAATTCATAGAGTACTTTTTTACACCAGCACATGAATGGGAATAAATCTTTAAAGGCAAATATGTCTAATATTACAACCAAACATAAACCTGAATACATGTAAGGATATATGTGTAAGTATGTGTGCATCAGTGTGCATATATATATATATATATATATATATATATATATGTATGCATATATACACATGCATATATTTCTGAAAATATGAATATATATATATGCAGATATATGTGTGTGTGAGTGAACATTTGAGCAGTAAGATTCCATTCATTGAGGTTAAGATAAAAGGGATACTGAAGGACTATATATATATATATATATATATATATATGTAAATAAATATATATATGTACACATATATATATATATATATGTCCCTCCTATTAAATCAAAGTCACAAAACAAGCAACAAGAAATGACCGCATTTATTAAGAAGAATGATGATCCTCTGGTGACCAATTGCATGAACATAGCACCACAAACTGGAATCAGTGAATTTTTGGACCAATAAAGATTTAGAATCAAGCATTTTCCTATACCAAAAATCTGACTTAGCCTTGGAGCCGAATCAATAAAATTTCTAGCAATATAAGCAACCTTCACTACCATCTGGACAGTTCTCGACACTCTGCAGCGGTCCACTTTGGCAGTTCACCTTCACAGCCCTAAGGGGCATAGGTATTGCTTACACAAGCACAGATACAAGCTTTCCACTCACACGCTATACATTAACAAGACAAGACTTCTTCCAGCAGCAAGAAAAGTTGAGTATTCACTTCTACTCACATTTTATGAGACAGGACTTTTTTCTGATGTACTTCTACATTCTCAAGACAGCTAACTCTTTCTCATACAACAACTTTCACACACAAAGAGACAATTTCTCATTTTACATTAATTCTGACTTCTTTTTCCGATTTAACAAATCACACATTATAGTTTAAACACTCAACTCACATACAAT
Source organism: Thysanoteuthis rhombus (assembly GCA_963457665.1). Taxonomy (NCBI): domain Eukaryota; kingdom Metazoa; phylum Mollusca; class Cephalopoda; order Oegopsida; family Thysanoteuthidae; genus Thysanoteuthis; species Thysanoteuthis major. Next base: position 14,297,824 of record OY735231.1, on the reverse strand, counting down.
GTATGATTTATACAAACATTATTAATAGATGTATCCTTTGTCAAGAAGAAAAAATTGCTATTAAAACTTTCCCCAACTTAAAATTACTCCTAAACAAGAGATCTGAACTAATATCAAAATGTTGGCACAAAATAAATTCCCATCACATTACATACCACAAAATAATGATTCTAACAACTAAAAACAAACTAGCAATAAAAATGTTTAAGAAAAGCTCTTTCTTCAATCTTGGATAAAATCAATATGTTGACATATACATAGATATATGTGCATGCATATAGGTACAGAAAGGACTAGAAAATACTCAGAGAGTGCATAACTCAGTCAATGTCATCGTCACTACAAAACTGAATGAAAATCATTTCATATATAGCTACGATGCTTGGGAGGCAACAGTGAAAATTCCTGGATTCACTCCAAAACTCAATCAATTCTTCCTTAAGTAATAGCCCGCACTTCAGGAATTTTTTAAAATATTCATTGAGAACTTTGGGAAATATTGTGAACAGACGTGTAGATATGAATTATCAATTCCTAGATACAACCTAAAATTTGCAATACTTCATCTAATAACATAAATAGAAGTAAAATGAAATTGCAACACAGACACTGAACTTTCTGGTATTGTCTGAAATTTTAAGATGAATTTTCTGTCATTATTTCACAAAATAATTTGGATCACCATCTTTGTCATGGTTGATTTGATCACGGTATGTTATCTTGTTTGTACTGTGATCTTCCTGTGAAAATTCCTTGATCCAACCACGGATTGAATCAATTTTGCCTAAGTTCCTGGGCAACTTTTCTACAAAGTGTCTTTGAGATTCATTGAGAACTTTTTGAGATATTGTGTAAACAAACCAACAGATGGACAGACTGTCAGGCAGACACAATTGAATACATACTCCTCTTCCAAATTTGTTGGCCAAGGTAAAACAATAAGCATTTACAAATCTATGCATTTCTATGTTTTCCAGTTGAGATGATATGATATAAAACGCAGTAGGAGATCAAAAATTAGTTGATCACGGAATCAAAGAGACTGCGTTTGCGAATTCCAGTCTGTTTTCATTCGAAAAAGGATCTCAACTGGAAAATCCCAATCAAAAATCTTGCATATCGAGACGCCATGTAAACCAATGTTTACTGCCGAAGAGATTCCACTGTTCCTCATCTAAATCTCTCCATCGCTTTCTTTTTGGAGAAAAAGTAAAAACAAACATACACCAACACACACACCTACACACACACACAGACACACACATATATATACACATATATACATATATATATATATATATATATATATATATATATATATACGGACATATATGTACACACACATGCACCCATCTGTAAACATACGTGATATATACACAACAATGCATATGTGACTTAGAATGCATATATATAAATGTATACATAGTAATAAATATTTGTGTGCATGTACATATATATATATATATATATATATATATGTAAAACTATCATGCAAATGTATACATGTATGCATGGACAAATATCCAAAACATATACATACAGGTCCGGTTTGTCCCTCAATAGTAACTGCTACTTCATCGATGTCTTTTGGCAGCATGCCATGTTGGAGGATCAATTAAAAAATTGGAAAAAAAAGGATGCTCAATGAATAAATTGTTTCTCACATTTTGTTAGGCTATGATCACAAAAAAAGTCTGAATTTTCTAAAATAAACGAAGGGAACAATTTATCATAAACTTACATTGCAAATTGAATCCTTCACTCAAAACCTATTCAGGGGGTAATTTTTGAAACCAAAAAGTAGTTTTTCCTAAACATAATGAGGAGTGAATACTGAAAATTTCAGCCCTATAGCTCCATTGTTGCAGCCTATACATATGATACATACATATATACACACTCAGCCATTTAGCTGGAGCAACTTGAAAACTGAAGAGACCTATGATGATAGTTTTGGTGACAGATTTAGTTGACGGTTTGTCATATATATATATATATATATATATATATATATATATATATATACAAATGTACAGATACAAGTGTGTGCATGTATATATAAGAATTATATAAGAATATATAAGTGGTTATATCTGTCTATCTATCAGATTTGTCTGTGTTAGTATGTGCATGTTTGTGTGTACGTGTGTGGGTGTGTGGCGTGAGCACGTTTATGTTTATATGGGGGCATAAGTGTCCGTGGGTGTGCGAGCAAAAGAGACTCCACCTAATCTTTATGCATGACTGGGGGGCAGGCAAACTTATATTGTTTCAAAGACATGGCATAATCCATTTTTAGGAACCTGACCGTGGACAGATTCGGAAAACCAGAATGTTTCGAAAAAGCAGCGAACAAGATTCAGCCAAGCGAAATTTATGTCATGGGAAATGCTACCTCACAAGTAATCCTCGTTTTAATTGGCTTGGAAAATATTGTTGATGGAAGTCTTAGAGCAAATAATAAAAAAAAGATACATACTAATTCAATCAGCAGGTGTTTCTGATTCAGATATGTAAGTATTTTTCTGAAACAGGATGTCTTTTAGTGAGAATTTTTTTGTCTGGCCTTATATTATAAAGGCACTCCTATTTCTACAGCGAATAAAGAAAAATAGTCATTTTTTAACTATTACAAGGGATATATATTTGAGTATAAACTCCTAAAAAGAATATGCTCTAAATGTATGAAGAGACAAGAAGTAAACAGAAAAAAAAAGTTGTCTGATGATCACAATGGCTGCCTGAAACTGATCAGTGACAACAAGATGGCCAATATCTACCTATCTACCTATATATTCATGTGTATATATATATATATACATATATATATATATATATATATATATATATATATATATATATATTATATATATGTGTGTGTGTGTGTGTGTGTCTGTCTGTCTGTTTGCGTGTGTGTGTGTATGTGTATGTGCATGTGTGTCAAAAAATGGAGACATGGTCCAAAAGAATGATCATAAATTGTCTTATATCATATTGAAACTCTTATTTGAAATGATCTCCCATGGTTACATGGTTAATATATCACTTGGCCCAGACAACATAAATAGAATAAACAATAACCAGCAGCTGTTTAGTTCAATGGTTAGGGCAAGGCTACATTGAAGTGGCTACTGTATCAGTCGCAGGTTTGATTCTTGCAGCAGCCTCATTCCCTTTAATTATTTTTCTTTACATTGTTTAGGCCAAGTGATATATTAACCATATAATGATGGGAGATCATTTTAAATAAGAGTTTTGATATAACATAATGCAATTTATGATTATATATATATATATATGATATAAAAAAATTTATTATCATTCTGTTTGACTATATATCCATTTTTTAACACATACATGCACATACACATACACACACACACACACACACATATATATACATTAATGCTCCTATATTCATGGTTGATCACTCTTTAAGTGATGTAACTCATCCATCGTAAGCTTATGCAATGCTCTTCCATAGGAATAGAGCACTCTGGTAGATGAGGAATTTCTGTGTAAATAGACATATCGCTTAAATTCAGCCTTACTGAACGTTCAGTTCCATAGTCCAGAGGTAGGATATCTGCCTATGGGTCTGAAGTGAACGTTTCAATTCTGCCTCGTGATACTGGATGGGATAATGGAAAGTCTATAGCCACACTGAAGAGATACAATACATCAAAACAGCTGTCTGTGGATGAAACAATAATATATATATATATATATATATATATATATATATATATATAATAATAAATCAGAATATACACCCCCTCCCTTTCAGCTATGATTTTAATATATAGATTATGTCATAGTTATATTTGTTATATATGTATATGAGATTGAAGAGACAATTCAGAAAGCCAAACTTGATGAAATTTCTAACATAAATGTTAAATTGAATAAAGAAATCTCATTTGCAGCATCAACTTTGTGTTTCTGAATAGTCTTTCCAGTTTAATACTATTAAACTAATAATAACCTATATCCATACACTGGTAATATTAACTGACAAAAAATTGAAGATGACGATACCAGTTGAAAAAAGATTTGTAATATAGTCAAAAGACTTCATCTTAGATCTTTAGACAGTACTAAGAGAATCAGGAAATGCATCAGTCTACAAATGGTGACTGAAATAACAAGGATGAGGTTCTAAGTTAAATAATTAGATACTATCAACCGAAACTGTCAACATAGGCTTCTTCAGTTTTCAAGTTGGTACAGTTGGTTGGTGATATATGTATGTATCACACATATACACCACACCAATGGAGCTTGAAGGCTGGAAATTTAAACATTTACTTATTATTATACCTACAACAGTTCTTTTGATTTTTTGTAAATTCTCCTCCTATGTAGGTTATCAAAATGGATCCAATTTGCAACGTAGGTTTACGCTAAATTAAAATACTTAATCTGTGTCTAACAGCATTCATGCTTGTTTTTTGAAAATTCAGACCTTCTTAGTGATCACTGCCCTAAAAAATGCTAGAATCAACTTATTCATTGATCATCCCATTTTGTAATTTTTTAATCAATCACCCCCAACATGACATGCTGCCAAAAGATATTAGGTCTCATGACAGTTTCTATTGAGTGTCTAACTAAACCTAGATTTCATCTTAGAACTTGAAAAAAAAGGCTAGAGCAAACAAGACAAGATGCTGTGATCAAATCAACAAAGACAAAGACATTGATCCAAATTATTTTGTGAAATAAAACTTCATACAACACCAGGGAAGTTCAGTATCTATGTTCCAATTTTGTCTTATTCCCATTTATTTCATTTGATGAAGTATTACAATTCGTTATTATTATTTTTTGCAACTATTTACCATCATGTTAATTGATGTTGCTTTTTATATCAAATATAATAATGATTAACAATACTTCATCATAATCGGTCTTTTAACGTCCGTCGTTAGACATAGACCTCCCCTAAGATTTGCCACAATTCTCTATCATGGGCATCGCAGAACCAGTATTTTCTGAATTTGTCTAGTTCATCTCTCCATCTCTGGGGATCCATGTTGTGAGTCATGCTAGTAAAATAAATAATAATGGAACAAAACTGGAATACCAATCCTGAACGGCCAGTTAATAATAAACATGGTACAGAAGTCGTTGGGGTAGAGGGTGAGTTTGAGGGTTTGATTTAGATTCTCATTGGCCACTGAGTTCCAGTAGTTAAGTTGTAAGTGAGCCATCCTCCGGCATAGGGGGTGTTCAGGTCAAATCTCACCTGGAACTTTTTCCTCTATTCTGATCTGCACGGTTAATTTATTTACTCACCACTGAAGGGTACCAAACCTGAGTTTAGTTGCAATAAAATGCAATATCAATCAGGATGCACGTAAAAAGTAACAAAAAAATAATAAAAATGAAATACTATGAAGATCAGAGAGTACACTAGTCAAAATGTAATAATTGAAATAACAAAGATGGGGATACTAGTCTCTTGCTTACTTGAAATGAGAAAGGTGTTTTTCCCAAAAGTAAGCCAACGCACAAGGACTAGTGGAAATAATCACTTGAAGAAGGCTGGAGAAGACACCAGCAGAAATGTTGTGTTAAAAATGATGAATATGTGGATACTAAACATAATAATTTGTGATATAATGAAAATAAACTTCATCTCAGAACTTCCGCTAACATTTATCAACGGCTGGATTTGACATATCACCCTTTGTCTTGTTTTGACTTGAAAATGATGGCTGTTGAAGATTTTGAGAAAGAATGAATGCAGAATAGTCATAGTCTAAGTTGCTTAGCCATAATTATCAGATATTTTTTTTTTCTCTTGAAGGTCTGGGGAACTGTAAGAGAAGAACCAGAGAGCAGCTCTATTACCCCCACATTTACACAGAACAGAATGGGGAGGCGTGTTTGGTTTTTTTTTTAGTTGTAATTATTTATGGATATAAAAATGATTTTCACCAGAGAATGGAGTGGGGAGGATTCGGGGAGAAAGAGTTGATCGATGGGAAAGAAAGTGGAAAGAAGAATGTGTGAGAAAGAGGTAAAGGTGGATGAGCTGGAACCAAAGACAAAAAAAAAAAAAGAAAGAAAAAGAGCGAGCCAGAAGAAAGAAAAAAAAAGAGTAAATGAGTTGAAAGAAAAAAGAAAGAAGGAAGGAAAAGAAGGAAAAAGAAGAGAGAAAATTGGAGGGAAAAAGTATTAAAAAATGATGAAGACAAGGTTGGCTGCTGCTGGGTCAAGCACCACCCCTTCATTTCCGAATGAAGATGATTACAGTAATTTTTGTATTGTATACCTAATAAATGAAAAAATCATAAGAAAATATATTTTTTTAATAAATCTAATTATTAATTAGATTTAGATATGCCCTCACATATCTGTATGGTAAATTACCTAACACTTGTCAATTTAGCTCAGTCAGTCAGACAGCCTCCTGGCAATCAGTTGGTAGTGACTTCAAATCATAGCAGGGGAATGTGGATTTTACATATCAGTTTACAACCCTCATTTTGGTGAGGATTGTTCTAGTTCTTGTTACGGTAGGAGAATAAAGTCTATTCTAGACTTTGCATTGAAGTTTGACAAAAGAAAATAAATGGACAAGCTTGGCTGTGTCAGAGTCAAACTACCTTGCTTCATTAAAATCTAAAAGGTAAAAATAACCGAATTCATTTCTCCATACAATACTATTCCAAAAGTATGCCACCCATTTCAACTCCTTTGTCAATATTTCCTGTAAATGGGTTTTGAAAACAGTAGCAAAATAAGGTGACCTGAGTTGGGCTATAGAAGTTGGAAATGAATTGGTCATCATCTTATCTGTATTTTTTTTACCCACTCTCCTTAGATTCTGTGCTGAAATCATAACATCTCAAATTTTAACATCAGACTAATCGAGATTACAAAGTCAACTCTGTAGGAGTTTGACAATAAAGAAAAGGAACAAAGGGAAAAGGGAGTAAACGAGTTGAGAGAAAGAAAGAAAAAGAAAGAAGTGAGGGAAGAAAGAAACGGATAGGAAAAGGAAAAAAGAAAGAAAATGGGAAAGAAAATGAGAGGATAAAGAGTAAAAAAAAAAAGATAGAGAGGGAAAAGATTAGGAATAGAGGGAAGGGTAGGGATAAGAAATGTAAGAATTATGAAGATGGAAATAATGGAGGAAGAAGAAAAAAGAAAGATGGAAAAAAATGAAAAATCAAAATGAAGAAGATTTAGTAGAGTGAAATAATGAAAAAAAATGACAGAACAGGGAAGGAAATGGAATAAATCAGGAAACGAAGGAGAAAATGACTAAAATGAAAAAAATGATATTTGAGGCGAAAAACAAACAATAACAAGGAAAGTGAATGAAGAAGAAAAAGAAGGCACTGGAAAGAAAGAAAAAGTCATGGAAATCAAGAAAGAAAAAGTGTAAAATGAAGAAAAAATAACCGGTCTGGTTATTCACCAAACAGAATCCGTCACATGACCAATGGCATGTTAGGGGTGATAAATTTTTAAAAATTTATGGTTAGTGAGCTCCAAAAAAGTCTAAATTTTCAAGTAAAAATGCTGCTGGACACAACATAAGGAACTGATTTAACCAGAACCCAGATTGTAAATTAAACCTCCACTAGAAACCTATTGCGGGGGAGGCGAATTTTTTTTCTTTTCAACCCTGTTTCTTTCTATACATAATAGGGAGTAATTGTAGGCATGTTCTATAGTAAGCTTGACCAACTTGAAAACAGAAGATGTTGACAGTTATGGTTGACTGTTTCAGAAAGAGAAGGCAAAGAAAAGAAAGAAAAAGATCAGGGATATCAAGAACGAAAAGGCGTAAATAAGAAAAAAATAAAAAAAGTATAAGTTCAACAATGCGTCCATCATCTGTGGTAATTGTAGCAGGAGGAGGAGGAGGAAGGGAAAAATGAGGATGGTTCGCCTGAAGGTCCAGATCAAAATTCATATCAATCAAATATGATACAGCTGACAAAATTGATTGTCAGAATTACTAGTTGTTGTAGTGATAGTAGTTGTAGTAGGAGGAGGAAGAAGTGGGAAAGTAAGGGGAATGCGAGGATGGTTCACCTGAAGATCTTGATGAAGTTCATATCAATCCAACATGACACGGCTGAGAAAATTGATATCTATCTTAATAGTGACGAATACAACCAAAAAGTGTCTAATAGAGATGCATGGACACATTTACAAAGCCAAAATTGGGTAAGACTGAATTCTGAGAAATGTCATCATCATCATTCCATTTGCCTTTTAGACTAGTATCTTTGTCTTTGTCATTTATAGAACATTTTGACCAATATGTTCTCTGGATTTCCTCAGGTAATTCATTAGGTTGCTATGTATGAAATGTTGATTTTGAATAGAAAAATGAAGGGTGATATAAACAACAGAATACGACTCATAAGAAGCAATAACTTTCTTTCCAGATGATCCTCTGATGATAATGTCATCTCTATAAAATTCTTCTGCTTTAGTGGTTATGAATTCAGTAAAAGCACAAAATATGGCTTCCTATTATTGAACCTTCTATTATGGATATGAAGTTTAAAAAGCTTACAAAGATAATAATCTAGAGGATAAATGTCAGGTGGGGATGTCAAGGATCTTGCAAGATATATTATCCTACATCTCTAAGCTTGGATTTGGGCAGGGCCATCATAGGAATATTTGAAGCCCTCAAGCAATGTACAAAGGCCCAAGCACCCCCTAGCTTCCAACACATCATTATTGTTTTAGGAACAGTCAACAAAAACTGTCAACGAAGGTTTCTTCAGTTTTCAAGTTGGTCTGGCTGGCTATGTATATCACATGTACAGGCCGTATCTATGGAGATAATGGGTTGAAAATTTAAACATTTACTCATTATGTCTAGAAAAAACGTTTTTTCTGTTTTTTTGAAGGATACTCCTCAAATTTTTTTTTTTTTAAATCCCCTTTTAAATATGCTTTTAGAAGGGATTTCTATGTACATTTATGCCGTATTGGTCTCTAGTTTATGCCCAACAGTGTTCTTAATGATCCAACAAAATGTGAGAAAAGTAACTAATTCGTTGATCACTCCACTTCCTGATTTTTTAATTGATCATCTTGTTGGTCACATGACAGTTTCTATTGAGTGACTAACCAGACTTTTTTTTTTCCAAATTAAGCTTTTGATGCCCCTAAAATCCTGAAGCACCAGGGTAACTGCTCAGTGTGCCTACGCAATGAGATAGCCCTGCACTCAGTCAGCTGAGAGGTGGCAAGTCAGGCATTCTCATATATAACAACTTGATACATACATTAATCTATGTAGTTATCAGCCTACGCCTTTACAAATACATACACCTGACAAAAAAAAGGCAAGTCTGATTAGTCACTCAACAGAAACCGTGACCTGCCTAACATCTTTTAGCAGCATGCCTTGTTAAGCGCAATCTATCAAAAAATTGGAGAAAGGGGTGATCAATGAATAAATTACTTTTCTTGCCTTTTGTTTGAGCAGTGATCCCTAAAAAATTGTGAATTTTCAAAAATGTATGGCTAAGGGATCAATTTTGCTAACTGGCCCCTATAACAGCCTTCTTGAGAGGGAGATGAAAAAATAAAATAATGTGGTTTTTATAGATATAATAAGGATATAATAAATAGCTCCATTTGCGTGAACTATATGCATAATACACACAGTCAGCCAACCAGACGGACAAACTTAGAATATTGAAGAAACCGATATTGATAGTTTTGTTGACAGTTTTAGTTGACATTTTCTATAAAAAGGACGATGAGGGTGTAACTATAATTCCAATTGATAGACCGTCATTTCAAGACAGATATTATGAAATAGTACAGACTTATATGAAACCTGATACTGGATTAGTGTACGAAAAAGGTTTCTCTTCATTCATACACATCCAGGTTTTGAGAAAGCCGATTAATTATTTAATTAATTTTTCTCATTAATATCTTCTTTTTGTTTTTTGATTTTTAAATTTATTTATAGGAAGCAATTTCATATTCCTTTGTTCCTGGAAGCACTTTAAACTGATTTAATCTTTATTCAATTTTGATTGGTTGACAAGATCACATGATTGTGTTCCATTTTCTGCGTTGCTGGGTTTACAAGCCAATCTTAAACGAACTGTAACAATTTTAAACAGAAGATTAATTGGAACATTTCATTTTCTCACAGTAATATGGAAAAGTTATTCATACATTAATTCCTGACCACTGACAATGCGAAGAATCACACTGGGTTGGCAAGCTTTCAGTAAAGCAAGCTTGACTTTCAAGAACGCACAAATCCCACTAGTCCTAACAAAGGTATATACAACCAATGTATCTCACCAATTGTCATCTATGGAGCTGAAACATGGAACCAAATCGAAAGATTGACCCTCAAACGAAGAACTATGCAATGTGCTTGTGAAAGAAACGTGCTCAACCTCACATGGAGAGATCATAAGACAACACAGCACATCAGAGAAATGACAGGAATCTGAGATATTATAGAAACAGTTAGGAAACTCAAATGGTAATGGTCTGGACATGTTGCAAGAATGTCTGACAACCGCTGAACATCAAGACTCACAACGTGGATCCCCTGAGATCATATACAAGATTGCAGCCGACAAAAAGTAAGAGGGCGTGACAAACTACAAAAATTCAGATAGCATTGGCTCCATTATGCACATGATAAAGAGGTCTGGCAAATCTTGGGGAAGGTCCATATCCAACGACAAATGCTAAAAGGCTGCTGCTGCTGCTGCTGCTGCTGATGATGATGATGATGATGATGATGATGATGATGATGATTGCAATCCCCTTTTCCTGATTTTCAACACATTTTTATTATAAGATCATTAGCAATGCATTTACATTATACCTATAATAGCCAGATTCTGTCAGTAATGATTGCTTTAATTCCTGACCAATAACAATCCCCTTTTCTTTCATTCCCAAAGCATGTTTATAATAGCATCATATCCAGTGCATTCCTATTGAATCACTGTAGCACCACAAATCGCCCAACCGACCAGCCAAGTTGGCTACAGATTCCTCTCTCTCTTTACTTCCTGGTCACATTTTAGGGGTCTTCAAAAAATTTATGACAACGATATATCTATGCCAATCTGTTTATATCTATCTATCAATCCAATCACTCTAGCCCCCAAAATGGCCTGCCGGACCAACCAGACAAGTAAGCAACAGATTTCTTACCCTTTACTTGTCTGCATGTGTATGTGTCCCAGGACACTCCTAATCACATTTAGGGGTTACAACCTTGGAAATTTACATGTGTACCCCACTAAGTACCATCTAAAAATTTTTTTTTGTCTTTCCAAAAGAAGTGCTGCTTAGATGTCTATAGTCATTTTGGACCAACAATGCCCAAAACTTATGCAGGTATTTTTTAGACAATTTTAGATAAAAGATCTTTTTCAAGATAAATTTAGATAATTTTTTACATTATCTAATTGAGGTCAGCATGAGCATATGGGAGCTATTTATTAAGTGAGGCAGAGCACTTGATTTATAGAATTTTGATATAGTTGTACCCAAGTTATACTAATTTACCCCAAATGTAACTTTTTCACCTGAATTTAAGCTCATATGCCTATGGATGTTGACTATGTTGATGTTGACAGTTTTGTTTGATGGTTTCTAATATCATAGTCTAAAAATCCCACAGGGGATTCACACTAGTTACATAGCTACTTCTGTTTGAATCTCTTTTCCTGCTAATGATTTTGTTCCCTCCTACTTTGCCCGCTAATGATTCTATTTCTTCCTTCTTCAGTTTTTCATCTTTTTTTTTTAATGTTTCTATATATACACTATTTGAAAGAATCTATACTATTAGTTCTAGAACTGATCTTGAGTAGCTGACTAGAAAATTCAATGAAGCATCAAAATTACTTTTTACCTTTTTTTCAATAAATAAAATTAGAAAAAAAAAAATAATTGGTTTTTGAACTGACTTTGTGTAAATGTCCACAGAATTCCATAAAGCATATAAACTATCATCAAAAATCAAAATATACATATGTATGTATGTGTGTGTATATATATATATATATATATATATATATATATATAAATATATATATATATATATATATACATATATATATATATACATATATATGTATATATATATATATATATACATATATATATATATACATATATATGTATATATATATATATATATATATACACACACACACATATATATATATATATATATATATATATATATATATACATATATATATATATATATACATATATATATATATATATATATATATATATATATATATATATATATATATATATATATATATATATATATATATATATATCCAGTTCTTGTACTGTTGGCTGCTACAGCAATATAGATACCTGCTATTGACTTGTAGCAAATCGTTTTATGACATGTATCAACTTTAGTTCTCAACATTGAATAGCAAAACTGTTATTGATATAAGATGGCCATCAAAATGTAAAGAGTTGAAAAATAAACAAATGAAGAGGAAAAGAGAATAACATTAAAAATGGTCCCCAGTTTTTCTCAAGTGATTCATGGCAGTGAGGAGATTAAGTTGTGAGGAGAAAAAAAAAAACGATGACATCAAAGAAGGATTTGGATGTATAACTTGGAATATAAAAGGGAGCTAAATTTTGTATATCCCAGAATTCCTCTTTAAAAGCAAACCAGATCATAATGGATAAGATGGAAGAAACTAAATGTTTAAAGCCAACAAAGTAATCCAAAGTTCAAGTTCTTTCAGCTCTTTTTATCTTTCTCTTGTAGAAACTATTATGGAGTTGTTTTTTAGATTCTTACAACAACTTGATGACCTGAAGTAAAAGATTACAAGAAAAACACAATGTGGAAAATACTGCTATAACTCAAGATTATACTAGGAGAAAATGAATAAAAGTTTCTTATCAGGATGATATCTTTATTGTTTCTTGGATTTCATTAATTCTAAAGCTGTTCTGACTTAGACATTAAGCATACAACAACCAAAAAGAAAATAAAAACACTCAATGAAAACCAACATGTGACCAACATTTTTGACAGCATGCTGTGCTGGGGGTGATCAATTAAAAAATTGGAAAAACAGGTAATCAATAGATAACTTACTTCTCTCACCTTTTGTAGGGCAGCAATCACTAAAGGAGTCTATATTTTCAAAATTTGAGTGGGTACAAATTAGGGATCAATTTAGCAGAGACTTATATTGTGAATTGAACCCCCACTAAAAGTTTAATCAAGGCTGAGATTTTTTTTAAAAAAACAAAAAACATAAAAATACGTTTTTTCTGGACATAATGAAGGGTAAGCATTTAAATTTTCTGCCCTGTAGTTCTATTTCTGCAGACTATACATTTGACATATACATTGCCAGCCAGATGAACTGACTTGAAAACTGAAGAAACCTATGTTGACAGTTTTGTTGACAGTTTTAGTTGACATATTCTATAGAAGGACGATGAGGATGTAACTATAATTCCAATTGATAGACCGTCATTTCAAGACAGATATTATGAAATAGTACAGACTTATATGAAACCTGATACTGGATTAGTTTACGAAAAAGGTTTCTCTTCATTCATACACATCCAGGTTTTAAAAAAGACGATTAATTATTCAATTAATTTTTCTCATTAATATCTTCCTCTGTTTTGAGTTTCAAAAAACAAACGTGAATGCTACTGTACAAAAAACTAAGGGATGAATTTAGAATGAATTTGCATTGCAAATTGAAACCCATTTTCTAACTGATGGGGGATCAATAAAGCAAAAAATTGTTTTCTCTAGCTATATGGAGTGAATGTTGAAAATTTCAGCCCCATATGTGGGTAGCTTCATACACACATGCATAGCAAACCAGACCAACTTGAATACTGAAGAAACCTATGTTGACAATTTTGGTTGACAGTTTTTAATAACATAATCATTTTCAGTTTCACATATATAGCTGTGAGCAAACCTAGATATCAAAGGTATTGTTGAGAGTTGATGCTTTCTATCTGTCTTGTGAAAGGGGTAAAACAAATAGGTCCGTGTTGAGGCAAGTTGATCCCTTTTCTATTGGTCAAATTGGTCTATGTTTCTTTTAGTTCTATTGTGCCAAATATGCACCTATGATTTATTTCATTTCTTGATAATCAAAAGAAGTGTTCTAATGAACAGTTAATCACTTCTATTTCCTTCTTCTTGCCATACTGTACCAAATTAATGCCTAAGTGTTGTTTTGTTTTCTGGTTGTCTTGGGAAATAATACAGCTCTGTTATTCTCCAGTCAAAGTCAAAAGGAATTTAGTGAAATCGTTTCCTTTCAATTTTTTGAAATCTTTACAGTGTGCCAACTAAAGAAGTGCAAAATATTATACCCTGTACAAAGATCTTAACGTGGTAACATCATAAGTGACTGTTTGTTTTTGTCTGTTTTCTTTTCGGTGGGGTTGGCATGAAAAGATATAAAAACTGATCTGCTCAGTGTTATGAATCGCTTCCTGCTTATTGGAAATGGGGGGTTGGGCAATCTTGCCACCATATCACTAGGTCTATGAGCCAAACTGAGTTTTGCTATTTGTTGATATTACAAATTTAGGCAAGATATTGACCATTAGTCAAAACAATGTATAGTTCTTGTAACTCAATTAAAATACTCTCTAAACTGCTTTGAGTGCAAAGAGGAATAATAATCCCCAGCATTCTCTATATACGTATGTGTGTGTGTGTGTGTGCAAGCAGAAATAATATCTAAGTTTTATATTGAATATTTAATAAATCACAAGGTCTGTTTAAGCATATAGGAACTTTTTTGTTTGGGTTGGCAAAAGGCTTTATTTGCCCAAAACTTTATCTGGTTTTGCTCAAATTATATTGATTTGCCCCTAATTGAACACGTTTTGCCCCGCCATACGCTTATGAACATAGTATATTCAGGTGGACCAACACTTACGTTAGTTCAGGTTTCCGTTAGTATCCCAAATGGCAAAAAGCAAAGAAGCAATAACCATTGATGAGAAACATCTTCTAGCAATCCTAGACCCCCAAAAATATTTTCTTGCATGTTTGCCTACCTCAGTGTTGAACATTGTTATCTGCTGTGGCCATGGGTGTACAAGGTGAGGAGAGGGACACTTGCCCCTCCCAATTCAGGTAAAACATGATAAATTTGGGGCAAATCATCATAATTCCGGCTTAACTTTGTAAAGTTTCAGGCAAATCATGCCTTTTATTCCCACCACCACAATGGAAAATTTCCCATATGCCCATGATTGTGGCTGATCTGGAAAGCTTGAAATACGACAGTATACTTGATTGCTGAGTTATTTTTCTATCATTTTGTTCATCATGGAGGGTACCCATCGCCTCTATAACAGCTCGCTGCAAAACTAAGGCTGAATACTATGGCCGCTTCTCACTGTTTCTTATAAAATCAAAAAAGTGGTATTCAGTGAATATATATATACATATATATATATATATATATATATATATATATATACATACATATATATATATATATATATATATATATATATATATATATATATATGTATATATATATGTATATATATATATATATATATATATATATATATATATATATATATATATATATATTTTACCTTGTCTTAGTTCTCAATCCCATTTAGAAACCGTCAACCAAAACTGTCAACTAAAACTGTCAACTAAAACTGTCACCAACATTGTCAACTTGACTTTCTTCAGTTTTCAAGTCAGTCTTGCTGGCTATGAATTTATGTATCACACATACAGGCTGGACCAATGGAGGCTAAGATCAGAAAAATTTGAACAAAGCATCTAAACTCCTCATGTCTAGAAAAAAAAAAGGTTTTTTTTTTCTGGCTTTTGAAAAAATTCCCCATAAAAATTGGTCTTTAGTAAGGGATTCAATCTACTGTGATCGTTTTATGTCAAACTGACCCTTTATTTTTGTTTCCTATAGTATTCACACTTGTCTCTTGAAAAATTCAGACCTTTTTCTGCCAGCTGATCACCATATAACAAAAGATGAGCAGAGAGACTTATCCATCGATCACCCGTATTTCTAATATCTCTAAATTTATCACCCCCAAAACATGGCATTCTTTCCAAAAGATGTCGGTCACTAATGAGTGACTAACCAGACCTGTTTCTTTCTCTTTTCTATCTGTCAACGACTTCTTCCTCCTTTGTTTAGTTATTTACTTATTCATTTTCTCTATTTCTCGGCACTATCTCAAGATGGTTGGAGATAAAGGAAGCTTCCGCAAGGCACATGGATCATCAAATTTGAAAAGTAAATTGAGAATAAGGAAATAATGGTATTTTTGAGGCTTTGATAATTCAGATAGTTGGGGGGGGGAGGATTAGTCATGATTAACCTGTTCTTATCACAAGTTTGTATGCAAATCTATGCAAATAAGAGACTCAAGTGTCATTTTACTCTAATTAAAACCAGTTGTCCTTACCTTCATTAACCTTCTGGATGATCCGTGGAGGAAAGTGGGAATTTCCCCAGTAATTACTTTCCGCATGAAATAAGATCAATGAAAAAAACAAAAAAACGGAGAAGAAAAAAAAAAATAAACTGAGAAGAAAAAAAAAAACGGAGGAGAAGAAAAAAAAACGAAAAAAAGCCGAGTTGGGTAGGTGCAGAAAGAAATTGAAAATTACTCGGATAATCTAACAATGACAATAGATAATGATGAAAGAAAGGAGATGTTGTGGAAAAAGATAGAAAATACTGAAGAATATCAAAACAGGTCTGGTTAGTCACTCAATAGAAACCGTCTTGTGACCAACGTCTTCTGGCAGCTTGCCGTGTTGGGCAGAGGTGCATGTTCTGGTGGGGGAGGAGTAGGTAGACTGTTGGCAACTTCCCAACCCAACTCAAATCAAGTCTAAGACTGTACTCTGCTGACAGTCGGAGGCGACCCGAGGGCTTCTCTTTCACTCTGCTACCATCCTTTCGGATAGGGGAGGGCATGATTCCATTCCCAATTTTTCCCACCCTGACCCAACAGCTTAGGGTGTACTCAGTTAGAAGCTGGGTGCACCGGGAAATTTGTCCTAATGAAGATTTTTGCACCCTTCATATTAGGAATCAAACCGGAATCTTTCTGCATGTGAGGTAGAAGTGTTAACTATCACACAAGGGCAAAACTATGTAAATTTGGGGACAAATCGCCCCTTCTCTTCTCCCCCTTGAATAAAAGAGCTCCAATACCCCAAATGCACTGGAGATGCTCGATTGAAAAATTGAAAAAAGGGATGATCAATGAAAGAGCCACTTCTCTTGCCTTTTGTTGGGCAGTGATCACTTAGAAAGTTCAAATTTCCAATATACAAGCTCGAATGCTACTGGACGCAAACTAAGGGACTAATTTAGCATGAACTTACATTGGAAATTATAACCTATTTTGGGAGAGAATTTTGAAAGAAAAAAAAATTTTTTTCTAGACATGAGCAAATGTTTAAATTTTGAACACTCCAACTCTAACTCTAACATTCATGTGATCTGTACATGTGATACATACATACAAAGCCAGGCAGACTAACTTGAAAACTGAAGAAATCTACAATTGGTTGACAGTTTCTAAATGAAAGAAAAAAGAATATTATCTGTTATAACTAAGATTGACGAAAACATAATGAAAAGATTGATATTGATTTGTGTGAAAAAATTACATTAGAACTAAACGTAATTTGCCATCACAGTCAATAATCGAACAACCATAGCCTCAAAATTTGAGCTTATGTAAAAAAGTTCCTCCAAAATATGGTCAGGATTAATTCTTTTTATAACAACAGTGGCGTTCTCCATGGGAAAGTATGTGAAATAGAGTAAAAAAATCAACGGACATTTAGATTCTGGAGAATCTAGATGTTATTATTATTTAACTTGTCAGAATAAATCCCAAAAAAGGTCAATAAAGCTTTCTTTCAAAAAGAAAAAATTTGAAAGGTGTGTAGTGGAGTACTGATGTCAATCTTCAAGTCTTTAGAAAAAAAACGGTACTGCCAAGAGAACTGAAACATACAAACAAACTTATGTATCTTTTACGGATACATTTGTTTGTTATCATAGTAATGATATCAGAGTATATATAAAATAATTGAGTAAAAATTCTTAAAAAGCAATGTTGGATAAGTATCTGCACCTTGTAGAGGGATTGAACCATTGCACCAATTGTTGCTGAAGTGTTGGTTTGATCCTGAAAAGCCCTGCAGAAAAGCTGGGAAGAACTCGAACTCTGTGGAAGAATCACAACAATCTTGATGAAAGCTTAATTTCCTTGTAATTACTTACCCCACGGAATAAGATCAGAGGGAAAAAAAAAGGAAAGAAAAAACCACAAAGATGAGTAGGCACAGAAAGAAATTGAAAATTACCTTGATATCCTAACAACAACAGCAGATATTGATGAAAGGAAGATGAAGAGAAAAAAGATAGAAAACCAGACTGACTGCTACAGGTTCAAACTCAACTCAAACTTCTATTCTAACTGAAGATGATTACTGCTACTTTTGTATTTTATGTATCACAAATGGAAAATTATAGAAGCTGGCCATCACAGTCAATAAATGACAACCGTAGCATCAATATTTGAAGTCATGTAAAAAAAATTCCATTGAAGAATGAATATGATCAGAATAAATTCTATTTATGACATCACTGCATTTTCCCCTGGAAAACATCTTAAATAGCATAAAAAACATCTAGAAACATCTAGATTGTGGAGAATGTAATCAATAAACTATAAAAAAAAAAGGCTGAAAAAAGGAGTTTTTTAGTAGAGTACTGATGCTAATTTTCGAGTTTGAAGACAAAACGCTGTGGCCAGGAGTGCTGGAACATATGAACAGACACATATATGAAGAGGGATAGAACCCTACACCCCCTTTGATGGGTATGGTTGTTCGATATATATTTTTTCATATAAATGTATTCATTTATTTGGATGAAAAAAGCCTGTGCATATCTATATGATGTTAATTGATATTAAGACAAGTCAATTTAGCTCAGTCAGTGAGACAACCACCTTGCAATCAGTTCATTGTGAGTACAAATCACAGTAGGGGCATCTGGATTTTATACATGGGTTTATGCCGCCCCATTTTGATGAGGATTGTTCTTGTTGCTACGGTAGGAAAACAAATTCTAGAATGATTCTGGAGAAGAGGATTTGACATAAAATCTGTTCCAGAAAATATCAGTAAGCTGATCTGATTGGTGCCACCTGAATGTGCAACACACTCATGGACAGACAGCCTGACCTGCTTCAAAACTGAAGAAACCTGTGTTCATTTTGACCATGTTGATGTTGACTATGTTGAAGTTGACAGTTTCTAATATAATACAAATATTGGTATTGATATAAGTGAAAAAAATAGCAATAAAACTCAAGTTGATATAATAATGATAAAAGATCATGGACATGGCTACTGCAAAGGACACATGAAGAGAGAAACAGAACGTCTTATCATAGTAGTCCAAAATAAATGCATGAAGATAAACTATTTTAAATCAAAGACTAAAAGAACCCAGAGAAACAAGTAATGCCATCTCTGTCCTGGAAGGGATGAGGTAGTTAATCACAATACCAGTGAATGCATCAAATTAATCCAGAATGAATATAAGAACAAGCATGACAGGGTAACAGCATTCACACACTGGAAACTATGCAAACTACTAGGATTCAGTCATGTAAACAAATGGGACCAGCACAAAGGAGGGACTGTCCACAAAACTAAAAACCATTAATTACACAGGGACTTTGACATCCAAACTGACACCCTATCCGATCAAGGTCAGATCTGGTAATTGTGTACAAGGAAAAGAGAACATGCTAAATCATAGAAGTGGCTGTTCTTGTGAACCACTGAGTGAATGTGATAGAGGTTGAAAAATTGGAGAAGTACTAGGATTTGGCCTGAGAGCCAATAAGGATATAGAACGTGAGGGTCAGGGTAGTGTCAATAATAGTAGTAAGAATTGAAACACTGCCAAAGACATTGAAGTCAAGATTTGGAGAGTTGTAGATAAGAGGAAGGATTGAGACCATAGAAGCGGCACTAGAGGGATCTGCAAAAATACCATGGAGGGTACTGAAAATAAAAGACTAACAACCTTCATTCATCAGAAATGGTTAAAGATCTGGACAGAGTATGGCATGTGTTAGAAAAGTGAAAGAAGCTTGGGACGGCACAAACCACAATGTTGCTATGATACTTGAAAATGCTGAGAGAAAGGCATGTGACCTGAGGAGACTTATGGTCAATCAGCCTCTGGCAATGACCACCAGATATCTAGAGAGGAAATACAAACCACAGATCTTCATGCAGCCAAGAAACATAGGTCACATAATGGTTTCTGTTGAGTTACTAACAAGACCTGTTTTATTCAACAGAAGCAGGAAACTTTTTTTTAATTACTGGATCCTGGATCTGATTGGTTCTTCAGCTTGCATTGCTTATCAACTTTTTGAAGTGGGATTCCATGGGATGGGATTGCAAGCCCCACCGACTCCAATATTTTTTTAGAGGAGTGAACTTTGGTTTTGAATTCATTTGAGTTGGCCTTCTCCAAAACTGGTGGTTAACAAAATCTATAAAGTCTACTCTGCTCTGTTACTTAACCCATAGCAGAAGAAATTGACTTATGCCTTTCGCAAGGGCATTAGCGCAAAGTGAACAGAAACAACCTCAGTTTGAACTCAGCTTGCTGATTCCATTTTCTGTGCCAGTTACCATCATGCCACTCTAACCTCTGCTTTCAAAATTAGCTTGCCTTAAACCTTTTCTGATGAGCACTGAGTCTAATACCAGAAAAATCTGTTGAACACCCTGGTTGCAATATAAGATCTCTGAAAAAGGATCTTTGTGTAGAGTAAAAAATCATTACTCAGGTATGGTGGAAATTAACCAGAAACTGAACCGTTAACTTGATAGATGCTGGTTTGGTAACTTAACCGCTGAGCCATTGCTTAGTGACATTATTCGTTTGCTGTCACCAAAATGACAAGTCCATTAAGCTAAGCTGATTTGCGAATGGGCCTTATTGATGTTAATCTCTATTAGTCATCTGTCAGCGAAACGGAGGAATCTGCTTTACCTTCAACAGCCTTTGTCAAGGAATACCAGCTCAATGGTTAGAGCAGTGCTTCTTAAGATTGGTCTGAACAAATGTTGCAATAAAAAGCAACTAAGAGCATTAAGATGATGATAAAAAGTAGTCCGAGAATTTAAAAATAATAATATGTAAACCTCCCATAAGTGAAACACCATAGCCCAAGCCAGAACTAATTTCTAGAAAAATTATCTAAAACTATCTCAAAAAAATAGATCTTTTATCTAAAATTGACTAAAAATTGGACATTTTAGGTATAAAATTGGTTGATTTTACTAACAGCCTTAGTCTGACGGCCTGTGTAGTTGTGATGAAAAGCAACTAAAATTAGTATGAAAGAAATACTAATCAAAAATTAATAACTATATCCATACTTTGTGTAAGCAAATCATTTTAGGCCGTGTATGTACCAGAACTAATTATCAAAAAGAAATAGACCTTTTATCAGAAATTATCTAAAAAATTCTTTAAAAGAAATAGATCTTCTATCAGAAAATATCTTTAAAAATATCTAAAAGGAAAAGATTTTCATCTAAAATTATCTAAAAGAAAATACCAGTACAAGATTTGGGCATTGTTGGTTCACAATGACCATAGAAGCCAAAAAGAAGAAAAAAAAAATATCTGTTTTAGATGGTGCCTGGTGGTGTACTCATGCAAATTTTCTTGGTTGTAGCCGCAAAAATGTGACCAAGAGCATCCAGGGACACACACAGACAGACACACGCATACATAGACAGATAGACACAGACACTGAAAAAGTGAATCAGTAGCCCAGTTGACTGGTTGGTCGAGCCCTTTGCGGGACTAATACTTAATCAAATAAAAGATTTTTGAATAGAAATCATTTTGAAAACTGGCTATAATCAGGATGAAGGATAGGTTTAAGGGTGTTATTTGAACTTCTGTGTCCAGTTGAAGTCTCGGTGAGTTAATTGGTGAAGCAGGCCAGGCTGAATGGTGCTTCTCCTAGGTGATGTGGGTTATCTTTTATTTTCTGATCAAACGCTGTTTTTTCACTGCTGAAGAGTAATTGGTCAAAGCTACAACAAGAAGCAACTAATAAAATTGAAAATTTTTTATCTCAGAGAACTTTAAAATTATAATATTCTAGTGTCATTCATCCACAATTTTTTATTACAAAATTTTTTTCACCTATGGCTAAATTTCCATAGGTTTTTGATCATTTTATTTTCATTCTCTCTTGTGAATAAATTTAAACATAATTCATTTTGTATCATGAGCAAAGGGCATTAATCATTTCTGGATTGTTCATTGTCAAACTTCAGTGCAAAGTCTACAGTTGACTTTGTTACACCATAGCAAAAACAAGAACAATCCTCAACAAAAAGAGGTGTGTAAGCAGATATATAAAACCCATATTCTCCTACTGTGATTTTTACTCCAGATCAACTGATTGGCAGCAGGCTGTCTTACTGATTTAGCTAAATTGACAAATCTTACTAATGAAGATTTATTATACTAATGCACAGTCTTATTTCATTCTAATAGATAAATATATTTTTACAAAAAGATGCATATTTTCATGATTTTTTATTCATTATATATACAATACAAAAATTTCCGCACTTATCTTCCAGAGTAGAAAAAGGAGTTGAGTTTGACCCTGCAGTAGCCAGTCTTTTCAACATCATTTTCATTTGCCTCTTTGTCCTTTCTTGTCTTTCTTACACACATCTTGTTTTCATCTTATTTCAAACTCATTTTCATCTTATTCTCCCCAGTGTATAATTTTGCAGAGAATACACTTTGTATCAAGAGCAAGAGGCATAAATTAATTCATTTCATAAATGTTTATTTTATTCATGTTTTTAACACCCTAAACACATAGGGTGTTATAAACATGGAGTGACAAAAAAATTAGCACTGAAAAATTTTTAGAATTCTATCTTGTTTATATAAAGTGAACAAACAACATTCTTGGAACTTAAATTGGATTTTTAGAAATAATATTCTCTTATTGTATATATTTACCACAACGATTACTTTTTTAATCAAAGAATGATAATACATACTTACATGAGGAGATTAGGACATTTACCCTCTACGTTTCTTTCATTCCCAACACAATTTCAGCCCGGATAGATCATTTACCAGTTCAAGGGGCACTATGGTGGGCTTTTGGTAGAGCTAGCTTAACCTTCAAGAACAAGAAAATCCCATTAGTTTTAAAAAGAAGGGTTTACAACCATTGCATCTTCCATGGAGCTGGAACATGGAACCTAACCAAAAGATTGATCCTTAAACTGAGAACCATGCAACATGCTCATGAGAGAATCTTGCTCAACATCACATTGGGAGATCATAAAAACAGTGCTGTATATCAGAGAAGAAACAGGAGTCAGGGATATCATAGAATCCTTTAGAAAACTAGAATAGCTATGGGCTGGTTATGTTGCAAGAATGGCAGACTCATTGTAGGATCCCCAGAGATAATATGTGAAACTGTGGTCACCAAGATATATGATAGTGTGATGTAATAGACAATTTCAGAAAGTAATGGCCCTGTTATACCAACAACTGAGACGTTTGACAAATCTTGGGGAAAATCTATGTCCAACAATGGATGCTGAAAGGCTGATGATGATGATGAGCTTAAAGTAGTACCTTGTTTTAAAAGCTGAAGTGAATAAAAAAAAAAGGAGGGGTTGAGACCATTCCTTCTAATATCAGAGAGAGAATTCATTGGTCCGTGGAAGGTCTATATTTTGTATCACCCAGTACAGTAACTCTTAGTGTCATTCCCTTCCTTGCTTGTTCTGTTCCCAGGATATCTAGAATTTTGTGCATAAATACTCTCCAAAATTCAATCACTTATTTTGTGGTCAATCGCCCTCCCTTCCACAAGATTGTGCGGTCAAACCAATATTTCATTAGGAAAAAGAATTAGCAAAAATCTACATGAAAAGTGTTTTCACCATCATCTTGGTGTCACCCCTCAGATGGTGTCATCCAGGATGTTCCGCCCCCACTGTCCCCAGCTTGGTCCACCTCCGCACTTGGTGTCAAGTTAGGTATGGACATAGCATTTTGAGAAAAACATCACAAACAAGTAGGTGTCAACCTGTGTGCGCACAATCCAATATGGCAACCAATGAAAAATATCAATCTCATGCCTCCACTTGTGGTAGACCCGAATTATGGTGCAATACTAGAGAGATAGGTGAGAGAGGTTGTATCCACATCTTGTATAGAGAATCAACAGGAGACACATGCAAATTAACTTTCTATGAAAAAGTGGTAAGATACTGTGTGTATATATATATATATATATATATGTATGCAAAGGCCCAAATAATTGCTTTCAACCAAAATTCTCATCTAGGTTAATTCATCTCTTTCACCACAACGGTTACGTATTTGAGAAATGGACATATTTGGTCCAACAGAATGAATTATAAATTGCATTATATTATATAGAAACTTATTTGAAATGATCTCCCATTATTTCACGGTTGATTTATCACTCAATGTATGTATATGTATCAAGAAATAGATATATATGATCTGACAGAATCATTATAGATTGTGTTTTATATTATATAGAAACTTTTTTTAAAATGATCTCCCGTCATTAAATGGTTAATGTATCATTCACCCTAGGCAACAGAAATACAATTAAAGGAAATGGGGCTTTTGAAGGAATCGAACTTGCCACCGATAGGATAACCACTTCAAAGTAGCAATGCTCTTACCATTGAGCTAAACAGCTACTGCTAATGCAAAGGCCCAAATAATTGTTTTTTCCTCTTACGTTGTCTAGAGTGAGTGATTCATTAACTATGTAATGACAGGAGATTATTTCAAATAAGTTTCTACATGATATAACACAATTCATAATCATATATCTATGAAAGAACTTTGTAATGTGGAGGTAGATGATATGATCTTGTAAACCAATTATAGAGAGATCGTTTCCCACTAGGTTCTCTATGAATAAATATAAATGATAAGGATGATAATGATAATTGTAATTTCATCTTCCATTCTTTTCTTTTATTGGCATCTTCTCTTCCAATGACCCAGACTTCAAAGTATGAGAATTTAATTACTCACAGTAAGCAATTTTTTACTTAGATCTTCACAAGTCTCGATAGTTTTTAATTACCTTTTGGCTACGGTTTAGTCTTCTCCTACAAGAAACTGCCAAACAAAACTGTCAACATCAACAGAGGTTTCTTCAGTTTTCAAGTCAGTCTGGATGACTGACGGTCTGTGTTTCATGCCAAAAGATGACACCAGAGAAGTGTGAGAGAAGAAAATATATATATTTTCTCTTTATTATGTCTGCATTTTTTCTTTTTTTTTCAAATTAATGGGGGGTAGGGGGACAATACATTTTTAGTGGGAGGTTCAATTTATAAAATAAGATTGGCCACTCAGTTTGAGTCCAGTGATGTTCAGGCTTGTTTCTTGAAAATTTAAACATTTTTAGTGATCACCATCTAACAAAAGGCAAGAGAAATAATTTGTTCATTGATCACCACTTTTTTCAATATTCAAATTGATCACCCTCAACATGGCATGCCACCAAATGATGTTACTACTGAGTGACTAACCAGAACCATTCTTAATATTGACTTCATAGAGATTCTTTCACAGATTCAGCCATTACTTATTTTTCACTAAAAACAGAAAGCAACAAACATTATTATGTGAGACAAATGTGTGACATATACATATATATATATATATATATATATATATATATATATATATATATATATACATATATATATATATATGTAACACATTTGTCTATATATATATATATATATATATATATATGTGTGTGTGTGTGTGTGTGTGTATGCTTGTATATATATATATATATATATATATATATACATATGTATGCTTGTACATATATATATATATATATATATATATATATGTATAAATGTATACAAGCATACATATATATATATGTATAAAAATATATATATATATATATATACAAGCATACATACATATATATATACATGTATATATATACTTACAAGCATACATACATATATATATATATATATATATACATACAAGCATACATATATATATATATATATATATATATATATGTATGTACAAGCATGTATGTATATATGTATATATATATATATATATATATATATATATATATATATATATATATACAAGCATGTATGCATATATGTATATTTTTATATATATATATATACATATGCATATTTATACATGTATATATGTATGTTTATAGATATAAATATGTTTGTACATATATATATATTTATGTATATTTATGTATATATACATGTATATATATACAAGCATATATGTGTATATATATATATATATGTACATATATATATATATGTATATATATATATATATATATATATATATATATATATATATATATATAAATTTGTATGTATATATGTTATTGATTTGATAAATCTAAGACATCTTTGAAATTCATTCATACTTACCTACATAAGTATGTATTAACCTAAGTCTGTACTTGTTGATAAGGAAAAGTGTTAATTGAATAAGAAATAAACCTAAGGAACAAAACATAATTGAGCTTCTAAAGAGTGTAGGGATTGGGTGTTTTGGAGAGTCAAAGGGAAATGGAGGGGGGGTTCGCAGATCGGAGGTTCAGACAGTCAAATGAAGCAAATTGCAAATTAGGACTAATAAAGCAAGGAAATAATACAACAACTGCTCAAAACTTTGAATCAAATAAAAGTCCATTAATAGTTAGTGGACAAGTCAGTATAGGAAAAAATAATTCCTCTTTGATTAAATTCCGAGCTTGGAAATATACTTAGTTTTATGATTTGATTGCGATTAGTACCAGGTTAAAGCAACTGGGGTCCCTTAGCCAAGACAGGGCTTCTCAAAATTGGGTTGGGTCTCCTCCAGGATAGGGAACTTTGGAAAGATTTCTGATCATCCGGAGAAATATTTGAAAATGTTTTTTAAAGAATAATTATGCAACGTGTTATCTTTCATTATATCTAGAAAGAAAAGAAGAAAAATTGTGAAAACTATTATTATCAAATGCTAGACAAACCAGCCAAGTGGGCCACAGATTCTTCTCTCTTTGAGTGTTTGTGTCTATGTGTATAGGTATGTGCCTATAGATCTGTGAATGTGTATGTGTATACGTATCCAGACACTTGTAATCACATTTTTTAGGCTTAAGCCTTGAAAATGAGCATTGGCACCCTACTAAGCACCATCTAAAATGTTTTTTGTTTTTTTCAAAACACTGTTTTTTTGGGTCTTTATCGTCATTTGGGGGCCAACAGTATCCTTATCTTGTACTGCCATTTTTTAGATATTTTCATATAAAAGATATATTTTTCTAGATAATATTACACAAAAGAGCTATTTTTTTGATAATTTGAGATAAAAAAATCTATTTCTTTAGATAATTTTAGATAGAAGATCTATATAGATTATTTTAGATGAAAATTTTGTTTATTAGATGACTTTAAATTGAAAATCTATTTTTTGGATGATTTTAATTTTTTTTAGACAATTTTAGATAAAAGATCTATTTTTTATGATGATTTTATTTAAAAGGATCAATTATTTTTGATAATTTTAAGTAAATAATAACGTTTTGGATGATCCATTCTACAGCCTTCTTCAGGTGATTTCTTCGAATACAAGGGTGGTGAACAGAATTTTTCCAATGCTAGCCATGCTATAATTGGTATTTGAAAAATTCTATTCATCACCAACTCATTCAAATACCACCCCTGGAAAAGGCTGTAGAATGGATCATCTGAAATCTCATGTTAACAATACTAACAACAACAAGTAGTTTCATTGCCCCCAAAACTATTCGAATATTTAAGGCCCCTTCTCAGAACCATAGACAGTAGGGTATCATTATCGTTTACCAGTGAGTAAATATAATATGGTGAGCTACTAAGATTATAGCCGATGAAAAAGGGGATGGTTAAAGGATGAGGGTGTTTTGTGAAGTATGTGTATGTGGGGGCTATTGAACAGCTTTGCTCTACCTTATGTAATTCCTCTCGGAGGCCCTGTCCTCATCACCTTTGAGTTGATAAACACCAAAAAGTGCAATCTCATTGAGATACTCCATTCCACCTACCAACTTTTCTTGTCAGCTCTCGTGTCGATTCAATCAATTCGCCGGGTGATAAGGTGCCAAAGCTTTTGTGAGAACCTGCAAGGTATAGGGGAGGACTTTTCTCTTTTGCCTTTCTCTTTCAATCTTTCTCAGTTATCCTTGATCTCCTTCTCTCTGTCTCTGTCTCTCTCTCTGTCTCCCCCTTTCTCTTTCTTTTATTTACTCTCTGGGGTTTTGCTTCTTCTCTATTACACATCTCTCTGTCTCTTTACTTTCTCTCTCTCTGTCTCTCTCTCTGTTTTCTTCTCTCAGTTCCCGTCTCTCTCTCTCTCTTTATTTACTCTCTGGGGTTTCGTTTTATCTCTATCACCTACCTCTCTATCTCAATATATATATCTTTTTCTCGATTCCCCCTCTTTTCTCAATTTTTGTCTCTCTGTTTTTCATTCTCTCTCTCTCTCTCTCTCTCTCTCTCTCTCTCTCTCTCTCTCTCTCTTTGCTGCTTGTTCAGTTGCTTCATTTGATTTTTTTTGTCAAACCCCAGTTCAAAATAGACTTTGCTTACCTATCATAACAAGAACAACAAGAACAATCCTCACCAAAATGAAGGGTGTAAACCAATACATAAAATCCCTATTGCCCTGATACTGTAGCACAGTTACTATGTATAGGGTAAACAATCCAGTTGATTGTGAGGGAATAGTAATATCGCTGCAGTGGACCTTGTAAATATTCACACAGTAAGTAAAAATATCTACTAATGGCTGTGGACAGTCGAGGCTCATCTGACCAGTAGGAGCACAAAGACACAACTGCATGGCATGGGTTGAACCAAAACTCTCTCAAATTGATATTCCATTGAGCTCTATCTGAGCTCTGGAAGATCTGATATAATTCAGAGCAAGTAAACAAGATAAATTTGGTTGAGCATCAGGTCATATGTTTTGCCAAAGCCAAACACAAGCTTTTGTGTGCGGCTTTAGAAAAAAACATGTTCGATTTTCATAGCTTTTCAGTTTTAAAGATTTGCGATGAAAGATTGTGTACCTGTGATAAATTTAATTTTTCTGAGGTTACAGATACTTTTTAGAGAACTATCAATCAAAATTTTCAGCTTACATTTCTTCAGGTTTCAAGTTGGTTCAGCTAGTCATGTATTCATGTATGCATATGAGTATGTATTACACATACAGGCCACATCAATGGAGCTCTAGGGCTGAAATGTCAACATTTATACCTTATCTATAAAAATGTTATTTTTGTTTTTGGGAAATTTTCTGCCCAAAATTGGTTGGGAGTGGGTGTCATTTTCAAATGCAACTTTATGCTAAATTGATCATTTAGTTTTTGTCAGTTGTTTCAGACTATTTTGATGATCACTGCCCAACAAAATGTGAGAGAAGTAACTTATTCATTGATCACCCCTTTTTCCAATTCTTTAATTGATAACCCCCAACATGGCATGCTGCCAAAAGATGTTGATCATGTGACGGTTTTTATTGAATGACTAACCAGACCCGGCTCTGTTTTTATTTTACTTATATTTCAGTTGTACTCAGATTACCATATATTTCGACAGATTAGGCAACCTTCAGATAAGACGAGACCCTGATATCAGTTTGAATTTCATACTTTTAGCTCGATGTTTAGTTTTAGACAACCACTTTTTGAGGTTGTTTTTTGGGGGGATGCTTGAAGTGTTGTCTGATCTGTCAAAGTAGACAGTATCTTTTTAACGTTTTACATCATTGAGACTTTTTCTTCAAGGCTTCTGACTACGTCTGTTAGACTTTTCAGTTTCAAGATACACAGGTAGGTAGGTAGGTAAGTATACATACACATTTTAATACATGATAAATGATAAAATAGTCAAGGACCTCATTTCAAGTACAGAGACCTTTATCAAAATTTGCATACCAATTGCTCTGGAGCCGGCAAAAAATACCTAGTTGATGATATCAAACACCTTGGGTGTTGACCAAACATATTCAATTTAGAACCTGGATGCCAACTTCTTCAGCTAAAGCAATAACACTCCCTCAAATACAGAAAATGTTTGGTTATGTTTTTCTCCCCCTTTTATATCTATTTATACATACATACATATATATATATATATATATATATATATATATATATATATATATATATATACATATATATATATATATATATATATATATATATATATATGTATGTATATGTATATATATATATATATATATATATATATATATATATATATATATATATATATATAT
This sequence comes from Thysanoteuthis rhombus, assembly GCA_963457665.1. Taxonomy (NCBI): domain Eukaryota; kingdom Metazoa; phylum Mollusca; class Cephalopoda; order Oegopsida; family Thysanoteuthidae; genus Thysanoteuthis; species Thysanoteuthis major. The sequence goes on along the minus strand of OY735231.1, from coordinate 14,267,324 downwards.
ATATTTCTTATATATATATTTCTTATACATATATTCCTTATATATACTTTTCATAGATATTTTTTCCCATTCCACTGTAGATAGATTTATAGATTTTAAACATGGCCATTAAAAGTGGTTTTATAGAAAATGATTACAAACCTAAATACTCACAAACAAAGAAGAAAGAATCTCAAGATAAGAAAGATATATCTGATAATGCCCATAATGTGTCCCTACCCTTCCCACCCATTCTGCTTGGGGGCAGGGTGGGGATGATGTGCCTCTCACACTTGTATATAAACATATTGGAGTTTGCATATGTCCCTATGTCTGTGTGTATGGATTCTCAATGATATATAACTGTTTTACTATCTGGGGATTTGACAGTTATTCTTCACGTGATAAATCAGGAACGTTTATCCGAGCAGCTCTGTAGACTCCTATATATGTTTCATCAAGGGTAGAAGTGGCAGTCTGGATATAGAATACTGTTTTGTTTTTTTTTATGATTTCCCTTTTTTCTTTTTTATTCAAGATTTATGAACAAAAAAGATTTTTTTTTTCAAGATTTTGGAAATAGCAGAGAATGAGAACTGAGAAAAAAACACCGATTCTTCTTGAACAGAAAATGCCATAGAATGAAAGAAATATATTCAGTCGTCCACCCTCACTCGTAAGAGAAATGTTCCAAGACCCCCTCAATGGTTACCTGAAATCGGGAATAGTTATGAACCTTATATATACTATGAGGTCTTTTTCCTAAAATGTACATACATTAATTCATAAATTACGCACAATAAAACATTTTCAAAATTAACTAATAGTAAAATAGAATATCAGTACCTCACATAAATGAATCACCATATCCCGCACGTGGATCAGAAGTAACTATCTTATAATTATCTTTGAAAAATTCATCTTTTATCTAGAATTATTTTCAGGAGATGAATCTTTTATCTGAAATTATCCCCCCTCAAAATAGACCTTTTATCTGAAACTATCAAAAAAAATACCATGTTTGGGCATTTTTGGTTCAAAATGACCATAGTGATTCCAAAAAGATGGTGTCTAGTGAAGTATTCATACAAACTTTGATGGTTACAGCCCCAAAAATATGACCAGGAATGTCCAGAGACACATACACAAACACAGAAACACATAGATAGAAACAGACACTCGGAAAGAAGAGACAGTAGCCCACTTGGCTGGTTGGCCGGGTCTATGGTCAATCGACAATTAGAACAATGTACACTTATACAAGTAATGTGATCGAGAAAAGGAACAATCTTGTTGTAGATTGTAGCAACCAGTTCTTTTCTTTCCCTACTAAGTCAAGAAATTATGGCAACAGTTGAGAAAATACCTTCCTTATCACCTCTACTGCTCAATTTATAAGGTAAAAAGAGGCATATATCAGCGGCAGTGATTCATAGTGTCCCTTGGAATGCTAGTTTTATTTTTCATTTATAAATCAAATATGCACCCGGACCAACTTCAAAACTGGAAAAAACCTGTTTACATTTTCTAAAAACTTTCTACTCAAAGTTAATTTCAACCTATAATTAAGAAATTGCACATTGGCTCAATGGATGTTTCTTGTATGCTGATCTCCAGGTTGGAGGTTCTAATCCTAAGAAGATTTGCTTTATCAGAGACAGTCAACCAAAGCTGTCACAAAAATTTTCAAAATAACTTTCTTCAGTTTTTGAGCGGGTCTGTTAGCCTTGCTGACTATCTGTCTATCATCATATGAGTTGCTCAAAGTTAATTTCAACCTATAATTAAGAAATTGCACATTGGCTCAATGGATGTTTCTTGTATGCTGATCTCCAGGTTGGAGGTTCTAATCCTAAGAAGATTTGCTTTATCAGAGACAGTCAACCAAAGCTGTCACAAAAATTTTCAAAATAACTTTCTTCAGTTTTTGAGCGGGTCTGTTAGCCTTGCTGACTATCTGTCTATCATCATATGAGTTGCACATAAAGGCCACACCAATGAAGTTAGAGGGCTGAAAATTTAAACATTTACTCTTTATTATGTCTAGAAAGAACATTTTCCCCACAAGCAAGATTTTTAGCAGGAGTGGGATTCAATTTACAATATAAGGTTATGCTAAATTGCTCCGTTTTTTTTTTATATTCAGAATTTTTTAGAGATCACCGCCCAAAAAAATGAGAGAAGTAACTTATTCATTGAAAACCACCACCCCTTTTCAAATTTTTCAATTGAATCCCTCCAACACATCATGCAGTCATGCTACAAAAGGTTGTTGGTCAAGTGACAGTTCCCACTGAGTGACCAACTAGACCTAGTGAGTTTTAGAGATTAGCCAGGTTCTTAGTCAGAAAGTGTGATGTACGTACTGTACAAACTAAAATACAGAATAATGTATAGGATACTGATAATTTGAGGAAGAATTGAGATGGCCCAGACCACTGCAGTGCTATGGTTTGCAAGGATGTCGAGAAAAGTGCAGGAGATATTTAAGGAGATTTGCCGTGGATCCATCTCCAGCAATAAACACTGGACATTTGAGAAAACTTTCTCAATCCCCGTCGATTATAACAAGATATCTGGGGTAAAATGGCAAATAAGTGAAATATCAAATAGGAATTGAAAATTGCTTTAAATAGTAGATTTTTTTCCATTAAAATTGCATTATACCCCAAGAAAATGTTTTGATGTGAATAATATTTCACTGGGGCAGGTTTAACTATATATCTAAAGTGTTCCATGAATCTGGAAGCAAAGAAGTGATTTCTCTTGTCTGGACAAAAATTAACACTCATAAGTTGAAGACATGGATCCCAAAGACAGCAATGATTTTCTCAATTGGTATTTTTTCAATAATAAATACATGTATATTGAAATGTATATTTATATCATTTATCTATTTGTTAACAATTCTGCAATTTTGTGGCCCTGTTGAAACCTAAGTGATAAACTGAGCAGAATCATAACTTACTTTTCATTGGCAGTAGAGAAGGTTCCTTAGCAACAATAACCAACTTCTGGCTATAGTGTGTTTACATTTTTTTTGCTGACTAGGAGCTCCATGTATGTTGAATTTTTTTTTTTTTTTTTTTGCAATAAATACTTTTATACTGAAAGATATAAATTAAACTGTTCAAGTAAATAATTACCTTTTCCCAGATTAAAAATTGGTAGGCCCTATTTAGGCCTTCCACAGGAACTAGTTGGAACCCTCTCTCCAATAGGACAGGTTTTCAATTGGAGGGGAATAGTAATAATGGTGATGATAGTGAGGAAAGTGCTGTAGATTTACAATTTCACAGTCAAAGAAATCGACACTTGTCTGGAATCACAAGCATATTCGTAAACAAACACACATTAAGATGGTCTCCAGCTGCACCGACACACTATACCTTTTTCTCCCTTCACTTTCAAAAGAGTTCCTGCAAAATACTTCGAGTCCTTTCCCAACCCCAGTGGCAATTCATGTGTTCTCTGCAATCACAACTGATGGTGTCCCTCATCTTTTCTGTCTTTAATAAAGAATAACTTATTGCTATGCAATTTTGATAAGATCTGCCATGTCAGAATCTCAAATCAAAACAGCACAAGGTTGATCACCTGCAGGGGATCAACTAACTCTCTCTCTCTCTCTCTCTCTCTCTCTCTCTCTCTCTCTCTCTCTCTCTCTCTCTCTCTTCTATCTACATTGTATTTATTTATTTTTATTCTCCTCTTCTTTCTTTGGGGTCAGGGCCTTTCCTGATCCTTTCCGCTCTATTGATCCCTCTCAATTTATTCAGGTCAACTACAAGAAAATGGCTGAACCCATCTCACACTTTTGTGAGCTCATTTCACAAAACAAAATAATCCTGTATCAGGTTAGAGGCAACAACCTTCTCCTAAGTCTGCTTTCTCAAAAAAAAAAAAGATAAAATGAAATAAAATAAACAATGATAAAATAGTCACAAAATAAATAAATCTTTATTGTCTTCAGCTTTGGCTTTTATGCACATGAGCCACCATTTTGTTTTTAGGGTTACCATTGTTTGATAGGGATATTTTTTCTATTTCTTCCCTTATTTTTTATAATTTGGCAGCATTTTTCACATTATTTATTTTTGGTCTGATATTTTTTAACCCCCAGCATAAAACAATTTTTTTCATATCTCTTATCACTTTTCTTATTTAGTTTTCATTTTATATTTTTTCTAGGGTGAGGGATTTTTGTAATTATTCAATGGTTATTTTATATTAAGATCCCTATTTTTTCTCTTCATCTTTTTTTTTTGATTTCATTTTTATTAGTCTTTTTTAAATAATTATTCTTCTGTTTTTTTTTCCCTGCCCGTGTCGTTCTTTTCCTCTATTTTGCACTTGAACATTTATTTCTTTGTGTGTGTGTTTTAAAAACAGCAACATAACACTTATCATCCAATATTACTGCCAAAAGATCTGCGGATACAAAGTTTCTTGGTGTTAAAACAATTCTTTCTCGATTTCATTTTAGATCTTTTCTTTATTTTTTGACCAAAACTCAATGAAGACAAATTACTAGATTTTTTTTATAAGTGCATCTTTTAAATCTTGAAATATCTACTTCTTATATTTTTTGAGTATTATTATATCATTTTTTATGTGTACTTTTTATATCTGAATATATATCACATAGATTTATATATGTTTGTTGCATGTATGTGAGATAATCAAATTACCAACACCATAATTATGTATATATATATATATATATATATATATACATATATATATTTATATATATATATATACATATATATATATATATATATATATATATATATATATATATATATATATATATATATATATATATATATATATGTACAAAGTACAAACAGGGAATACAATAAAATATAATGCAACATCCGATGTGTGATGTTTTATTTTATAAAGTACTCAAAACATTTAACATTAAACATTAGGTCAAGTTAGAGCAGAGCTTAGAATATGATGAAATAAAGGATTTTTTACCCAAACACGTTTATGTTTCTGTCCTGTGTTGGGTTTTTCAGGCAAATCCTGAAGACTAAAAGATTGACCCTCAGACTGAGAACCATGAATGTGCACTTGAGAGAATCAATTTCAACCTCACATGGAGAGATCATAAGACAGCACAGTATATTAAGGAAAAGACAGGAGTCCAAGATATCATAGAAATTGTTAGAAAACTTGAATGGCAGTGGGTTGGAAATGTTGCAAGAATGGCAAATGACAGTTGGACATTACGACTCACAAACAAGATCCCCAGAGATCTGGTGCAAGGCTGTGACCGACAGGAAGTAATATGGTGTGACGAGCTAGATAAATTCCGAAAGTACTGGCTCTGCGGTGCCCATGATAGAGAGGTCAAGCGAATCTTGAGGAATGTCAACATCCAATGATGGAGGCTGACCGACTGATGATGATGATATACATACATATATATGTATATATATTTCACACAAAATGCAATCACCTCTACACACCTATTTTATATATCTCAAAATATACGTATACTTTTTATATATATCTCATTATATTCATTATATATATATTTGTTTATAATTACATATACTTGTAAAATTGTAAAACGTGTGACAGGAAAGTATTCAGCCATTTTAAATATATCTGAACCCATTGCATTTGTTAACAGCTACTCTCCCATTGGGTAACTCAATTAGAAGTAAGATGCTATTGAGTGAGCTTGTGTACTTTCACAAAGACTGAGTGAGTCATTCTCCACGCTTCATGCAGGGCTTTTTCAGAAAAACATTGCATCACAAAAGTCAACTAGCCCCCTGACCACAGTCCAGATTTTACTCCCAGTGACTTCTAGCATTTCTCAAAAAGATTTCAGACCGTGGACGAGATTAAGAAGAATGTGACAATCCCTAAAGATGCCTTTGCAGACTTTTGAATAGTGGGATGGACACTTGGGTAAATCTGTCAAGTCCCTAAGAGATTACTTTGAACGGAACTGAGGTACCATTGCCCTGAGTAGGCTATATTTTTGCTGATATTAAATAGTGTGATACCCCCCCTGATAGATCTTGAATATGACTTGAATAGTTACAAATCGACTATGCCTGACTAACTTACGTCAGATTATAGATACATCCCCACAAGAGCTTAAAACCCATTAACTGCAAATGAGAGGGAAGAGTGAGAAGGAGAATGTAAAAGAGCAGACACCTTATTTAGCTGGGCTAAGAAATATAATGGATGACATTTGTTGCTTTCTTTTTGGAAAAGTAAGGAAGTATGTACAGTATAGAGGTTTAGATAAATACGTGTGTATCATGGTATCTTATCTTGTGCGGTGCATATATTTGACTTTACCCTTAAACGATCAACTTATTCATAGATCAAGTTGAATCCATACTACCAGAACATGTCCCATTTGCAAGTCAACTCACGGTTGCATCTTATTCTTTATAATACCCTGGTTGCTGGCAATCTGGCTAAGATATTGGAAGCCGTCAACTAAAAGAGACAACATAGGTTTCTTCAGTTTTCAAGTTGGTCCGGTTGGCTTGTTGGCTTTGTATGTATGTAGGTAGGTATAACTCATACAAGCCACTCCAACGAAACAAAAGGACTGAAAACTTAAACATTCCCTTTTTATTTTATGAAGAAATAAGTTTTTCTTGTTTTTTGAAAATTAACCTCCTTTATAGGTTCTTATTTGGAGGTTCAATTTTAAATCCAATTTCATACTAAATTGATCCTTAAGTTTGTGTCAGCTTTTTTTTTAAATCTTGACTTTTTAATGATCACTGCCCAACAAAAGGCAAGAGAAGTAACTTATTGGTTGATCACCCTTTTTTCCTTTTTTTTGATTAATCACACCTAATGCAGCATGCTGCCAAATGACATTGGTTGCCTGACAGTTTCTATTGAGTGACTAGCCAGACCTACTTTAATAAGGGTTTTGTCTAGTAGAAAAATTGTTTACTAGAAAAAGAACATCTTGGAACGTATAAGTAATCTGCAAGTCTTATAATTAATTGGCATCTCATTTTCTGGGTTTTTTTTTTTTTCTTTTTGTCGAACAAGTGGAAAATCTGATTTTGAAAAATATTTTGTTATCTTTCTCAAAAGATTCATTCTGTCTCTTATCTATGTTTTCCTCCAAAAATGTCACTTTCACTTCCTTGACTCTTAACACCCGATCGTATCTGAAATTCGTTATTAGTTCCGTTTTAGTTCCTTGCTATTTCATAGCCATTTTGGCATCGGAGTAAGTAATGGTGTTCAGATAATCCCCTAATAACCATTGGCACTCTTGAAGATGTCTTAAAATATTCAGGAGCACTTCCAATTCAAAGAGAGAAAATTAATCTCATTATCACAGTCCCAAGATATGATCTCCAACAATATAAACACAGTAACCAAACGTCTATGACTAATGCTACCAATTCTCGTAAAATGACTTTCCTGAATTTATTGTCAAAATGTCTTCATGTGACCAACAAAGATTTCAAAGAAATGTCAGAATGTACTTTGGAAGCATTAACCATTCCAATCTTTCGATTTGGTGATTACCATTCCGGGGAATGAATGATCAGCTAATCTTTTTGATCTTTGGCTAATTCCGACGGTACACGTCAGGGATCCCTAGAGTTATAGGAACATTCATTTGTCTTTGATGAATATAGTTAGAATTCTATGAAAACAAATTCAAAGACTGAACACATAGTTAAGAGTAAGTGTCTGTGTAGGGTATTGAAAAATACTCAACATATCTGATGGAATATAAGACCTCGCTTCTTTTCCCAAAAAATGTCTCAAAAGGAAAAAGTAACATTATCCAGTTCCATAGTGCAAAAAAGTTGAAACCCTGGGTGATAAATGAGAGGAATTCAGGTAAATGCGGTTTTTCAATATTTCCAGCTTTATTCAGTTTATCATCATCATCATCATCATGTAGCTAGATATCTCAATACTTTCTGAACCTGTCTAGTTCATCTCACCGTCTTATATTCTGCCAAACTTGGTTTTCCCATTTGATCATAGGGGATCCATGTTGTGAGTAGGGATGTCCATTAGTTGTCTTCAATTCTTGCAGCATGACCAGTCCATTGCCATTTCAGTTTTCTAATGGATTCTATGATGTGTTGAACTCCTTTTTGTCCCTGGTATATTGTGCTATCTTGTGATCTCTCCATGTGAGGTTGAGCATGATTTTCTCACGTGCACATTGCATAGTTCGCAGTGTACGGGCCAGTCTCTTGGTTAGGTTCCAAGTTTCAGCTCCATAGGGGACTATCAGGAGGATACATTGGTTGTATACCCTTCTCTTTAGGATCAATGAGATCTTCTTGTTTTTGAAAGTTGAGCTTGCTCTGCCAAAGGTTTGCCATCCTAGAGTGATTCTTCGCTTGATTTTTTCCTTCTTTTGAGGATTCTATGGAGATTCGTTGTCCTAAGTAGTTGTAGTGATCTACTTACTCCAGCTTTGTGTTTTTGATTTTGATTGTTGCGTGATCAAAATCAAAAACACAAAGCTGGAGAATTTTGTGAATCAGTCCAAGTTAGATATTTACCAGATTCATAATGTATTGTCACTCCATAGTTTTCAAAGATTTGAGATTTTGAGATGAAATATTTTTTTAATTCAAATTTTGATTCTTTGCTAATTTTCTTCATCTTCATTATCAATTCTTTTGCTTCTATCTACCTTCATTTCAAACTAAACTCAGGTTGGATTCCCTCCAGCAGTGAGCAGATTAATTAACAGCGTGAATCAAAATAAAGAATGAGTTCCAGGTGTGAATCAAACTCCAAACCTGCTTACTGTGCAAATCTTTCCTACCACTGTACACAGCAATCGAGATAAAGAATGGGTTTAAGGGTCTGATTTGGATTTGTGTTTGTGACTGAGTTCCAGTGGCCCAGAGGTGAGCCACTCTCCGACATAGAAGTTTGTGAGTTCTATTCTGACCTGGAACTTATTCTTCATTTCACTCAGTGCTGTTAATTGATTTTCTGAATGGAATCCAGACTGAGTTCTGTTGCAATAAAAAAACAATAACCATTAAGATGAAGGTAAATAGTTGCAAAAAATTAGTAATAACAATTTACAATACTTCATCAAACAAAATAAATGGGCTAAAACTGAATTTCTTCATCTTATGAGAAACTGTCAAGCAAAACTGTCAACACTCACATAGGTTTCTTCAGTTTTCAAGTTGGTCTAGCTGGCTGGCTGGCTGGCTGGCTTGCTACATATATATCCCATAAATTGGCCACATCAAGGTTGCTACGGGCTTGAAATTTAAATATTCTCTGATTATGTCTAAATAACATTTTTTTTCTTATTTCCTGTACACACAGCAGCTAACTAAGTACACTCTAAGCTGTGTGATTAGGGTGGAGGTATCTCTTCAATTGACTTGCATCTTGCCAAGGGACTGATCATAAAAACTCGTCAGAATGAAGTCCTGGTCTCAACCAGACTTGAGACTCCCAAGGATCACTAAGCTGACATGTAACAAAAATCAGAATTTTGTCACCAACCTCCATTCTCCATTGGGACTCATCTGTTAACCTCACCTTTTACCTTAGAAATAGTTATTGTCTTAAGCTGTTTCAGTTCTGAGATTAAATATTTTCATAATTGATTTTTGACTAGTTTTCCTCATCTTACTATTGTTGCTATTTATCATACCATTTGATCAATGCAATGGTTTGTTAATATAACAAAAAACTGGTATTTATTTCATAGAAAGTTTGCTCCAAGCAAAGTGATTCAAATTACTTTTGGTACACAGGGGTCATATTATATATGAAAAACACTGGTTATAAAGTTACTTACCCACTGCTCTGTTCTTGAATCAGCTAAACTTGTTCATTCTAGCTTAGTATAGGTTTGAACCATATCTGAGTTAATCATAAGATGACATTAAGAGTGTTTAGTCTCAATTAACTTCATTCAACAGATTGCTGTTAGTTATATTATGTCAGCTGTCATATCAGCATGCATTTTTCTTTTTGAATTGATAAAATTACAGTATTTTTGTTAATTGATTTCAATATTGAGGATGGAAGAGAATGGTCATCATTTGCAGTACATTACGATTTTTGATTTTAAGAAAGGCAACTCAAATGCAAAGAATTGGTTAGTTTACTGTGAATAATCAAACATGCCAAAAGTGGTTTGCTAAGTTTTGTGCATTACATGAGGAGAATCAATATTACGTGAAACAGAAGATAAAAAGCAAACTCAAAATATTTAGATCAATTGCTGAAATCATTTGCACCACCTTGGTTATGTTAGTTGCTTTGATGGGTTGCTTCCACCGTGGTTCATTTCTTAAATTTGATAAAAATGTTTTGATTTCTACAAACAAATGATGGGTAAAAAAAAGTGGATACTTTATAACAATCGAAGAACTTACACAGCAAATGAAATGAACCAAAGGGTGTAATATTCCATCTGGATAATCTCAGACTGCACACTTCTATGGTGTCTAGACAAAAATTGTTAGTTTGACAAGGAAGATTTTACTCATCAAAGTGGTGCGTTCAAGTTTCCATATAACTAAGAATATCAGGAAATATTGATGACCCAGTGGAGAAAAAAACAACATACAAAGTTCAGGGGTTCATCTTGTGTTTCATACAACTAAACTCAAGAAATTCCTTTTAATGACAACTAAGCAGAAAGAAAACCATTTACAAAAGTCAGTGGTTGATTTTATCTTTCATGTGATTAAACTAAAGAAATACTTTATAATGATGACCCGACAGAAACAAAATAACATTTAAAAAGTCAAGGGATCATTAATGACCCATTGGAAAAAAATAATTTGCAAAGTTCAGGGGCTCATCTTTTCTTTCATTTAACTAAACCCAAGAAACACCTCATAATGATGACCCAGTGGAAACAAAAAAAGCATTTATAAAAGTCAGGAGTTCATCTTGTCAGTTATCTAATTGACCCCCTGAAACAACTCAAGATAACAGTTCAATGGATTTACTGTTCACTAAAGTAACTCCCCCGTAAAGTATCCAATGAATTTTTCATTGGACAAGCCGCAATTATCCGTTGGGTTCATGGCTTCATTTTTGAACTCCCGTTATAAAATCACTAATGAAATAAAGAAACATAGCGATCAGAAGGACATCAATTATTCTACCTGGGTTATGCGTTACATCCATTAGTACACCCATTCACATCCTTGCTATAAAACCATCTTTGCACCATACATGCATAAAAGACATTTTCAGGAGCCGGACAAGACTCGTGGCGCTGTCGAAATCTCGTGTATTATCCTCATCTAATCTTGGGCTTTTACGACAATCCAATGCCACATGCCATCATCATCAAATGTCCATCTGTCTACTGTTATACGGGCGTGGTCTCTCTCACGGGCATATCGGGGAAAGATAGTTTCATTCAGTATTTCAGTTTTGTCTCATATCCAACTCATTTGAATCTGCAATCTGTCTTTTCGCGACCTGATCCGAACAATGTTTGATGGGGCAAGGTACAATTTCGGTTGGCAGAGATAGTGGGGATGCTCGTTGCTCAATGAGGACGACTTGTGTTAATGAATATTAAAGAGATCAAGAGGAATGAGGAAGAGAGTCTAGGTGGGAGGGAGAAGGAGGGATGAATTTTGATTGGTTAATATCAATGTTGGAGGCGAGAAGGCAGAAAGATGGAGGAGGATAGAGAATAAGAAAGAAAAGAAATAGAAGGAAAAGAAAAGAGGAGAAGAAGGAGGAAAGAATATGAGGAGGGAAAAAAAGATGGATTTTCATTGGTTAATAAATATGTTGGATGCGAAAAAGAAAGATGGAAGAACAGATTTTGTAAAAGATCAGGAAAGACTAGATGAAATAGAAAACTGATAAAGATGAGTATAGAAGAATGAAAACATAGTTATGGGCGAGTGCTTTTCCTAAATTTGATATTTTTCTATTTTGCACCTTAGCTTGACTCTTTGACCTCCTTCTCAAAATATATTCTCACATTCATAATGATAATAATAACGATAATAATCATTTGTGTCTGCCAGGGGATACAAACGGGGCTTTGCCCCCCATCCTGGATCAGTCTTTTTCATCAAGGTCAAGAGAATTTAAAAGTTGAAACCTCATAGAGGCTGGGGTCCAATGGTTTACTATAAACAGTGACAGCTTGGGGCAATTCACAGCTTAGGCACTCTTTAGTGAACGGTCCTATAGAGTTTAGCAAAGAGACAGGGGCAACTGGAAATCCATTGAAGAACAGAAACCATCCAGATAAGACCAACGGTGGAGACATGCTGTCACATTATCTCTAGTAGAAACTACCTGTCACTACAGGTGTGAAAAGTTCAATAATAATACCAGTAATAATAATTAACTTTGAAAAAAAAAAATTGAAAATAAAAAAAATAACACATATTGAAAAAATTTGAATCTTGAAGGAATAGAAGAATGAAAATAATGGAAAAAAAATTGTAAACTTTCAATCTATAAGATAACTTGCCAGGTTTCTGTCTGTCTGTCCATCTGTTTCTATCTGTCTGTTACATCATCTAAGATGGATAACTGTCTATCCGTCACATCGTTTTGAGTAAACAACTCTACAAAGGGGGAACAACTCCAAAATTTTTTTCTTTTCTCTCTGGATCCCATATCAATTTCTATCATTTATTCTATTTTTCATTCCATTTAAATATGTATCAATATATACAACTTTGTTCACAAAGCCACGCCATCATATTCATATATATATATATATATATATATATATATATATATATATATATATATATATATATATATGTATATATACATATATACTAGGCCATGATCCATCATTTTGCAGACAGTTTTCATGAATGTCTAACAGTAGATTTGTCTGATGGTTGCTTCTGATACTATAAGTGTGACAGACACAGTAGGAAGGGAGAAAGGAGAGAAATTTTCAATAGGAGGATAGAGAGTGAAAGGGAGAAAAGAAAGTAAAGAAAAGAAATTAGAAGTTTAATAAGAAATTAAGAAAGAGGAGGGGCTAATGGCCACTATTGATACCATGAGTGTGATAGACATAGCTATTATTATATGTATGACTATATATATATATATATACATATATATATATATATACATATATATATATATATATATATATATATATATATATATATATATATATATATATATATACACACATATATATACACATATATATACACACATTTATATATATATATATATATATATATATATATATATATATCTATATATATATATATATATATATGTATATGTACACATGGTATATATATATATTTTTATAAACTCATTTCATTTTTCATTTAATCTATTCTCATCATTTTTCAATTATTTATCCTATTTATTAGAAACTGTTAACCAAAATGCCATTTACCTAAATCGTCAATATGGTTTTTAGAGGGTGGAGTTTAAATTATTATGCAAGTCTGTGTCCAGCAGCATTCACACTAGCATCTTAAAAATTCAGACTTTTTAGCTATCTCCGCTCAACAAAAGGCAAGAGAAGGTACATCAATTACCCATTTTTCCAATTTTTCAATTAATCACCCTCAACATAGCATGCTGCCAGAAAAGGTTGGTCATATGACGGTTTCTATTGTATGACCTACCTGATTTGTTCTCTTCTATTTATTCATTTGATTTTAGCATCAGAGAATGTTGACTTTTCAAAAAAAAAGTTTAGTCTGTGTCTGTTTTCCTAAAGAAACATTCAACCAAAGTCAGTATCAAAAATTATTGTTTATAGAACCAAGCATTGCCTTTTCTCTTTTCTTCATATCATAGTTGGAAACGGTGCCAAGATGTTGCTGAGCCATTCTTCAAAATAAGAGATCAGCCTTTAGGGCTATACTGAATAGATTAACGATTGGCTTGATTCGGCCATGCTGGTCTCGGCTAATACTGGAGGAGGTGTGATGTGAATTTTATCTGTAGTTGTGATAAAACCCAAGAATTTCGGACAATAATAAGAATTTCTATCTTTTCTGATTTGCCCGGAATCTGTCGAGCAAATTAAGCTGAAGCTTTGTCGATATACACCTTTATACCACCAGATTTTATGGCTGCGTTCCAACAAGCTCTTTGGCCATTTATTTCCCTTCATTATTGCTCTCCACTTTAGTGTGTGCTCTTCGTTTTGCTTCTGACTCTCCTTTTTGCCTATTGAACTCTCTTTTATATGGTCTTTTCTTTTGTTCTCTTTGTTATGCTTCTTTACTTTTCAAATTCTTCTCTGATTTATCCTGAGTCACTCTTCTCTCTTTCAATAAATTTTTCATTTAATCTATTTTCTATCAACAATTATCAAATTTTTGAGTTGTTTGACTTATCTCCCCTTCCTGTTTTCTTCTATTTCTTCATCCAAAAGATAGGTATATCATGGTTTCTTCAATAATGAAAATAGCTCTTTGATGCTCCTGGTTAGGGTAAAAATGTTTGGTTTGGTTTGGTACTACTTATTATAAGTAGGCACTGAGATCTTGGGGAAGTAATTTGCACCCCAGGTCAGTCAATTTAACTACTTTTCCAAATATAATTAAGTTTACTTTGAGCCTGTAGTCTGAGATGTTGAACTTCAGTTCAGTGTGTCTGTGTATATGTGCATATGAATGAATGAATGGCTTGGCATTGTGAACAAAGATTTTGGAAGGGTTTTTGACAGCAGCAAGACTATAGATGGCAGCAGATTAACCCTCTAGCCCAAGCAAAAATTTTTGGAGTGAAGTGTAACTAGCCCTTCAAACCAATGGTCACCAACCTGGGTGATACTGCCAATGAGTGGGTGATCTAAGCTTTTAAGTGGGCAATAGTCCCATTACTAGACTGCAAGGTTTTAAGTTTAAACCAAGGGATAGTATTCTAAGGGCCATTGAGTTGGCGTGAATAGGAGCAGGCCTCCTGGATTGTCGATTTGACAGGAGTGTACTCCTCTCGGCAGATGCATGGGTCCCTTTGTACGAAATATTCTGACAGTAAGGCTGACCTGTATAGTTGGTAGATGCCTTAACTGGCTAGAGAGTTCCATCATCTTTTTGAAGGAGAATCAGGACAGTATGGCTGTCTATAACTTCAAGCACAGATTCTCACATATTTATATATATATATGTTATATTACACTTAAATTTGTATTGAAATGGTCTCCCACAATTATGATAGATGTATCATTTGGCCTAAACAATGTAAATAGGATAAAACATTTGAAGAAAATGAGGCTGCTGGAAGAATCAAACCTATGACCGATAGGGTAGCCACGTCAATGTAGCGTTGCTCTTACCATTGAGCTGAAAGGACATCAGTAATGCAATGGCCAAAATAACTGCTTTATCTTCAAATTCTTATTTTTGTTCATTCACTGTCTTTATCTGCTCTATTTGTTTCTCAATACAGATAATTATATTATCAAAAAATGTTTACATATTCTGACAGATCTCTGTTGGATCATGTATCTATTTCTTGATAATATCTATCCATCTATCTATCTCTCTCTCTCTCTCTCTCTCTCTCTCTCTCTCTATATATATATATATATATATATATATATATATATATATAGAGAGAGAGAGAGAGAGAGAGAGAGAGAGAGAGAGAGATGTGTGTATATATGTATAGTACATAATTTGTATATTTTCTCAATTGGTAAAAACAAACAAACAACAAATAAAAACAAATTTTATCTATTGTAGATGATTAATCACAGTGCTCAATATTCAACACTCCAAATAGAGCTATTAATACATAAATATATAAAGGCCACTTTTTTACCAAATGTTTCAAACCATGACACTGAATGCTTTCTTAAAAAGGAAGAGATAATTTAGGACATTAAAATATATAAAAACTTGTGAGAATGAACATTAGATATACATTGAGAAAAAAAAGCAGAATGATCATACAGGTTTCCTTTTTGGTAATCCAAGAAAAAAGGGGAGATAAGTTCGATAGATCATTCTTATGCATATATAGTAGTGATGGTTAGAAACATTACGCTTCAGGAAACTCTCAAACCTGATTAGATAATTGTAGAATACATTATTCAAATAGAAATGGGATGGTTATTTTTATAAACCACACAAACCGACATACAGCCAATTGCTGATGAATGCAAAAGGCACCAAATGTTAATAGTCATCAGGTATATATCTTTGTGATTCTTATATACATATATATTAGCATAGAAATGCAAAAGAGTAAATAGCTGTCAGAAGGTTGCATTGGCGGTATCCAATCTACCTCAGCCACCAAGCAATAAAAGCGAATACCAAATTATCTTTTTTCCACTTGGTTGGCTGGTCGGGCAGGCCATTACTGGGGCTACAGTGATCTGATTGTAGAAAGCAGTAATTAAAGGTATAAGAAAAATGAAAAAAGAATGAAAGATGATAATAAGCAAAATGAATGAAAAGAGGTAAAAAAGAAATGAGAGTTGAAAAAAGGAAGGAAAGAAAAGGATTGAAAGAAAAAAAGAAAGAAGGAAAGATGAAAGAAAAACAAAGAAAGTGAGAAGAAAAGAATTAAGAGCAAAGAAAGAAAGAAAGGGGGAAGCAGATAGATGAAGTAAAAAATACTAAAAGGCACTCAATAGAAACCATCATGTGACTAACTTTTTTGGCTACATGCCATGTTGGGGATGATCAATTAAAACATTAGAAAAATAGGTGATCAATGGATAAGTTACTTCTCTCACCTTTGGTCAAGAAGTAACCACTAGAAAGTCTGAATTTTCAAAAGAACAAGCAGGCAAACTTGAGATATCTATTTCAACAGTTTACCATTTCCAAAAACGAAGTAAAGTGGGGGGGGCATAGTGAGAGAGGGGAGGGGGGTCTTCGATCCTTAAGAGGCCCCACCAACATTTAGTAAGATTTTTCAATGGAAATGTAGTTGGTGATCTACAATTTACAAAGCATTTAAGGGCGACCCTCTATTGGAGGCTCCACACAATCGGGGGCTGGGCGTTTTCAAATTACCTCCCCTTCCCCCCACTCAGCTCTGCTCTCGAAGGAAGGATAAAATGCAGAGGGAAAAAGAAAAAGAAAAAAGGGAGATAAAAATGTAAAGAAAAGAAATCAGTTGATTTTATGTAATGTCTATTTTATTCATCCTGTTACCAACAGAGCATTTTGTCTATTCTCTGTCAATGTTGTCGTTTTATTAATAAGATGGATTGCCATCACTCGGTGAGGCCTTGCTCCGAAATAAACTGCATTGTGAATAATTCATTGGCTGTTTTCAAGAATTGGCCCTCCTATAAACATAAATCGGGCTTTTTAATAATTCACATTTAGAATGTACGAGCATGTAAGATATTATTGGCTGTTTGAGGAAGAAGGAAGAAGAAAAAGGTAGAAAATCACAACAAAAACATACACGCTTATATATATATATATATATTTATATATATATATATATATATATATATATATATATATATATATATATATATATATGTATGCACATACACATATATACCCATGCTGCTGTACACGCACGTAGACACTTATACATGCACAGATATATACTATACATAGAAAAAGACAACAAAATGCACACACATACATATGTACCTGCACATGTATAGATATACACGCACATAGACAGATATACATGCACAGACATATATATATATATATATATATATATATATATATATATATATATATATATATATATATATATATATATATATATATATATATATATATATATATGATAGTAACTGTCAAGCAAAACTGCATCAAAACAGCCAAAATAGGTTTCTTAAGTTTTCAAGTTGGTCTGGCTGGCTAGCTACCTCTGTATGTATGTATCATGTATATAGGCCACACTATTATATAAATTGAATTAAATATTTCTTCATATATATACATATTCACAATACACACAAACGCAAACAAACATATACACATATATATATATATATATATATACACATAGATTTATAGCTTTGTGATATACATACATGTGTAAAATGCCTGCTCATGGATGGATGGATATGTACGTATGATATCTTCATTTGAAACATATCTAAAACTCCTTAGTTATTATCAGAAACCCTCAACCAAAAACAATGAATGCAGGTATCACCAGTTTTCATGGTTGTCTGGCTGGCTGACTATGCATCAAGCGTAAGGCTGCACCCATGGTACTAAAGGGCTGAAATTTTCACCCACCCCCAAATAGAATCTATCTTAGTGATCATCAAGTAACTCATTCATTGATCACTGTTTTTTTCCAATTTTTAATTGAGCCCCTCAAATGGTATGCTACCAAAAGATGTTGGTTCTTAGATGGTTTCTTTTGAACGGCCAACATGACTTGTTACATAAGAGCCTTTTAGTAAGAAATAATTATGAACAAATATATCCACAGTATATGTCATTATATGAGACAGACATTTGATATTTAAAAACAACCCTATGCAAATATCACAGTTGTTTGCTGGTATAATGACTAGGGGGCCATTTACGAAAGTTGGATATGGACACTCATGGGGACTTGGATGAGATGCAGAGAGCGGTAGTCCTCCTGATACTTTTGTAAAAAGTCTTGCATATACTCCGCGTAAATAGATAGATAGATATATAGATATATAAATATATAGATAGATAGATAGATAGATAGATAGATAGATAGATAAATAAACAAAACATACAACTCAAAAATAAGATTAAGTAGTTATTCTCCAAGAACTGAGCTCCTACTGTTTATGTATTTATCTTACAAGCCATTGTTTGTGAGTCTGTCCCTCACCAAGTGCTCCTTGAATATGGCCAATGGCTAAACTTTTTCATAAGCATGTGCCAGTTTTTTCTCATGATAGCCCCTTGGTTACCTTGGCTGGAATCTGTTAGCAGCGCTGGATATTGTAATTTGCCATTTGAGTAACAGCATCGAATATTACAAAGTCTCACGGAACCTGGTAGGTTAGGATGTCCTCTACCTCTTAGCGGCAACTTCATTTTGTTCCAAGGACGTCACCCGAACCACTTTTTGTTTTGTGGCATTTTCCAGACAGGTTTGTTTGATCTCTACTTGGTGTCTCAGAGATATTGTTAGAAGATTACAACTGCTTTGTTGTATTTATGTTTTTTTTAGACAACCGGATAGAGTTCTTATTTCCTATTCTAACCGCCTACATTCCTATCTAGGTAATGCTATGTTTTACTGTCAAATTAATAGAATTCCGATCGGTTCCATGATACCAAGGCCAGATTAAAGCAGCTCGACGCCCTAAGCAAAGCCCCAAAATGGTGCTCTACCCACCATCACTATCATCTTTGCTTTCCCATTGCTTCATTATCATCATCATCATCAGTCTCTTAACGTCCGTCGTTGGATATAGACCTTCCCCAGGATTCACCTCACTTCTCTGTTGTAGGCATTGCGGAGCCAGTTCTTTCTGAATACTCTGCCAGCCTCAGTTGCACATGTGATTTCGGGGGATCCATGTCATGAGTTGTGATGTACGTTGGTTATCTGCCATTCTTGCAACATGGCCAGACCATTGCCATTTGAGTTTCACAATGGATTCTATGATGTCCCTGACTCCTGTCTTCTCCCAGATATATTGTGCTGTCTTGTTATCTCTCCATGTGAGGTTGAGTATGATTCTTTCATGCACACGTTGCATGCTTCTCAGTTTGTGGGTCTGTCTCTTGGTTAGGTTCCATATTTGGGCTCCATAAGTGACTATTGGGATGATGCATTGGTTATACACCCTTCTTTTAAGGATTCATGGTATCTTCTTGTTTTTGAAGGTTGAGCTTGCTCTGCCAAAGGTTTACCATCCTCGGGTGATTCTTCACTTGATTTCTTCTTCTTTTGAGGATTTCGTGGAGATGACAAGATTTCCAAAAATGAAGCATTACTGAAGGAACAAAGATTATTTCCATTTAAAGCACATCAAAATACAGTTGAAAAATACAGTTTCCTATGAAAAATATACTTCGCTAAACCAAATCTTCACCAACAAAACTCATATTTGTACAATGACCAGGTTTCTACAATAGTATTAACATGGACGATTGAATCTTTGAATGTTTGAATTAACTCTATATGTATAAAAGAAAAAATTAAGTTTTAGATTTGAACTTTCATGTTAAATAATTTAAAGAACTTATAATAATGCAATGCGGGAAACTACAAGAAACTTGTAGTTCCATCTTCTCTTTTGATGCCTAACACACGTGCTTATTTTGCTTGATGGTTAATCCAAGGCTGAATAATACCCAGTGCCAGAATAACTATCAAACAAAAGTAGCATATGCTGCACCCCACGTTTTCAAGGGCCCTGCTCTAAATACTTGCAGGTGATCAATTCAGTGATCCTGCTCTAGTTTTATTACTTTAGTGTTATACAACCTTCAACTTTCAATTATCTCAAATTATTATCATCATTTGGTACAGAAATTAATGGAAGTGTGGTATTAACGTGATTCATTTACAATGCTTTCAACAAAGGTATTTGAAACTGAAGTCATTGCCAGAGCATAAGAATCGAAATAAAAATGTAATACTATGACTGAATTCAAAGAGTTTTTTTGATGATTGAACTCCTTCTTGTCGTTTGTGTTACAGACATGATGTTTCAGCCACTTCATTCTACAGCCTTCTTCAGGTGAGATATCCAAATATGATGTTAATAAACAGAATTTCCAATTGTGGCAGCTTTACAATGTAGGATTTGGGTTTATGTCGATCTCTTTCTCTTTTCTTGTCTAGTCTGGATGTCTCTGTTGAGTAGTGGAAAACCACATTGGGTCGAACCCCTCCCTTATCTGACTTATAAATTCAGTCGACATGTCGATATGGTCTACTCCCTGATTTTTGTCAGTTTCCAACAGTTTCCAATAGTGTTCCCTGTCTGCTATACATACTTCTCCCCAGATAGGGAAACATTTGCTTTTTCTCTCTAGAAATGGTCAGCTATTCCAGATCTACCTGAAGAAGGCCGTGAAAAAAAAATTAACTGATATGTGTTTATAACACAAACAATGAGAAAGAGTTACATTGTCAAAATCTCTTTGAATGTTAATGACACTTATTGAAACTATTGACACTATCTATTACTGAAATATCTGAAATACACATAGCAGATCAAATAAATACTTTATCATTCAAGTTGAAAGATATTTCTGATATTTATTTACCTATTTTTTAAAAATTCATAGCCTCCTCAAAACATGCGACTGGCCTTGCACTAATTAAATATGCCATTGATGATACGTATATTATGTAGATACATGTAGAATATATACATATTGGAACTCCAGTTGACATGGGTACCAATTTAGTTGGACCAATTGTGCAAGAAAAGATTCAACTGTATGTATTTTGGTCCTTTTTACGCAAATCCATTTAAAACCCATTGACTTATTGGGACTTTTTTTGTGGTATCAAAGTGTTCCACTTGAGCAGAATCCATTAAATATATATGTATTCATATATACATATATATATATAAATATACATATATATATATATATATGAATTTTTTGTCTAAAACTCAATTTTCCTTCTTTTTTCATAATTCATATATCTTAGTGATATATCTTGGTGGCAACCCTGTTATCAGCAAGTCTAAATTATAAAGTGTATGTTGTTTTTTTAAAATTCCCAAAACTGTTACGTGGTAAACAACTGATGTTCCCAACATGAGACAATTCATACATTCTGCCATAATAACAAAATATAGGTAAAACAGGGAAAAACACTGGAGAAAATTATATCGATTGCATTGACAGATATTGGGAGATAGGTGACTGAAGTAACACAAAAGATCTCTTGAATAAAGTTTTTTAATGTTTAGTGCCTAAAGCTGTAAAGCTTTCTAGACAATATATATATATATGTATATATATATATATATATACATATATGCCACTTTTTCAGAGGGGTGCTAAATGATATATTTGTAATATATTTTGGTGGCAACCCTGTTATCAGCGAGTATAAGTTATGAAATATACATTGTTTTCCAAACTAAAAAAAAAAGGGAAAATTGAGTATTGAAAAAAAAATTTAATTTGCATCCCATATCTTAGGTGCTTGTCCTTCATGAATGTCATCTTAACCACATCTGCTGTTTGCATACTTATCTCATAAGCCATTGTTAGTGACTCAGTACTTCACCATTTTGTTTTGCTGCGGCAATTTTCAGCAAGGATTGTCAGTTCTCTACTTGGTGTCTTGGAGATATTGTTTGGAGATGAAGTGAATACTGCTTTGTTTCATTCCTATTACTTTTGTCTGCTCACCCCACCTTTCTTCTGACTGATGGAGCTAACAACATATTGTGGGAAGTTCTGAGGTGAATCATTGTCATTTTCCATGAGACACCCGGACAGATATCATCCTGGACAAAGATTATCCTACTTGGTTTAATTTTTCATTAGATTCTCTTATTTTCAATCATGATAGATTTTTGATGAGTATCCCTTTCATCTCAATTTATTCTCTTCTGCTAACTGCCCTAATCTGGCAGCCTGTGTGGTTGTGATGAAAAGCAACTTAAATTGAGAAATGCTAGTCAAAAATCAATAATGATATCCATATCTCGTATAAATGAATCACTGTAGCCTGTGCATGTACCAGAGCTAATTATCAAAAAAAAATATCTGAAATGCATCTCTGATCTGAAATCATTTAAAAAAATAGATATCTATTTAAATCATCTAAAAAAATACCAACACAAGTTTTGGGTATTGTTGATTCAAAATGACCATAGAGACCCTGAAAATCACTTTTTTGAAAAATCAAAAGAGAAAAAAAAAATCGTTTTTAGGTGGAGCCTAATGGTGTCATGTAAATTTTTAAGGGCATAGCCCCCAAAATATCACTAAAAGACACACACACACATATGCACCACAAGCAAAGGGATAAGAATCTATAGCCCTCATGGCTCATTGGTAGGGTGGTTTGTGGGGTAGAGTGATACAATGATCATCCTTGCTATATGTTTCATACTATTGGGTGCAATTGTCAGACCTTCTACTATTCTGACAATTACAACCACTGGCATGAAATTAAGAGTCACCATGAAGCACTGAAGCACTCTTCATTCATGGATAACTCGATCCTTCAAAAATAATAACAATGTATATAGTCTAGAAAGCTTTACTGCATTAAACACTAAAAAAATGACTTTGTCAAAAAAAATTGTGTCATTCCAGTCACTTATTTCCCCAATATCTGTCCATGCAATTTATGTAATTTTCTTCAATGTTTTTTACCTTGTTTCACATATACTTTTTTATCATGATACACTAAATTTCGTCTTATGAAGATCATCAGTTGTTTACCATGTGACCATTTCGAGATTTTAAAAATAAAACAGTAATTTTAATATGGAATCCCAGCAGTGTTGATTGAAGACCATCTACTTTTCAGCTATGATTTTACTACATACCTTATGTAATACATATAGTTTGCTATTCTATATAGGGTACTATCATGATACATTTTACATGGATGTTAGTATATTCTGAACATTATTTATTATTTAAAACAGGGCTTACTTACGTAGATTACCCAAAAAACATATTTAATGATGAGGGATCAGTAAGTATTACAACAGGTGTAACCCGTAGTTTGTGTCACTTCTATTGAGTGTTCATCCATGTGAATAGTAAATCTACTGTGTTTGTTTACAAAAGATAATTTTTGTTGATTCAACTTTTTCAATAACCCTTCTTGTCAGAAAATGAACTGTTGCATCACAGGCCCACAAGAACAAGGAACTGTCCAAAGTTTATGAAATTGTTCTTTGAGCACTTTCAGTTGTCATTGTTCATTTTCAAGGGAGATTTCAAAGTCCAAAAAACATTCTTCAAAATGACCAATCACAGTTGGAAATACTCGAAGAACAATATTACGAACTTTGGACGGTGCTTTCATTCTTGAGACTCAGCAATAAAACAGCTTATTTAGAAGTTAGAAAAATTAGAAAGTTAATTCAGCAAAAAATATCTGTTGTGTATACTGAGACTTGTTTGGGAGAAAAATTGCTGGCCAAATATACATTAATTGATACTTGTATGTGCACACACACATCTATATATATGAGGGTGTGTGTAATAGTGTGAGCGTATGTTTGTATGTTAGTGCATGTTAGTCTCTCCTTTGTTATATATACTCACATACATATATGTATGAGACGGGAGACTATATATTTTCCTATATCATAGAGATCAGCTTTGTGTGAGAATTTACATTTTTCATTTACTCAGAGACATGCATATAGGAGATGGAAGATATACATATATATGTATATATATATATGTGTGTGTGTGTGTGTGACCATTTGAAATTTATCATATATATATATATATGTATAAATATATGTATATATATATATGTATACATATATATATATATATATATATATATATATATATATATATATATACATATATATACATATATATATATGTATATATATATATATATATATACACATATATACTCTCCTAATTCACACACAATCGGATTATGATATTTTATTCTCACTTTCACCTAATCTCACCATATTTTTCATTAAACTTATCTACCTTGTTTTTTTGTATTCACAGTATTTTATTTTATAAGATGTCCTTATATGCTGATAAGTAGAATGAATATCTGAGGTTAATCCACGAGTTCGTATATTTCTCACATTATTTGTCATATAAATATTCTGCACTCAGTACAGCAGAGAAGATAGATTTAAGGACTTAAAAAGATCCATAACATGTTTCCAAGCCTACTAGAACCCATTGGATTGTAAGTTAATACCACAAAAGACCTTTGTTCTTTGCGTTGGGCTACTTATTTTCTCAATTCTACAACTAGAAAATAGATATGACGTTTCGTAATTTGACGTAGTTTCTGAAGATTGAAAAAAATGTATTGTAGGTTGACAGATATATTCATTCTGTGGCATGACCTCTTGTTTTTTATATGTATATATATATATATATATATATATATATATACAAGAAAATCTTAGAAAGTAGCTAAATGTTTTGATATGTTTCATTTCTTTCTAGAGAACGCATCAGGCTCAAAAAGTGTTCTCCAGTAAGAACAAAATATAGCAAAATATCAGGCTATTTCCCTTGTGTTTTTTAATACTTAGACACAG
This sequence comes from Thysanoteuthis rhombus, assembly GCA_963457665.1. Taxonomy (NCBI): domain Eukaryota; kingdom Metazoa; phylum Mollusca; class Cephalopoda; order Oegopsida; family Thysanoteuthidae; genus Thysanoteuthis; species Thysanoteuthis major. Next base: position 14,242,219 of record OY735231.1, on the reverse strand, counting down.
TACAAACACTATAAGAAGTTTATATACATATATATATATATATATATATATATATATATATATATATATATATATAAATGGTAGAATGTGGATTCGTTACACAAAGTAGCTCATGTTTCTGCCCTGTTTGGGCCTCATCAGGCAAATCTATTTCCAGATCTACTCTAAAATAACTTAACTTAATGAGTAAAGAGTCATATGTATTGAGCATTCTATGAAAATATCCATTACATTTCAGAAGTGGCTTTATATTATTGATATATTATTATATTATGTTATACTACTTGCCTGATTTGTACCACACGTACTATATATATATATATATATATATATATATATATATATATATGTGTGTGTGTGTGTTTTGTAAGTTTCCAGGTTTTGCACCCATACCTTATACCTGGTATTAGACATTGATTGCATACTTTATGTTTAAAGGATATTGGCAATTTGCTTTTCAGTATGTCTCTATTTATACCAAATGTTTTCCAACAAATCCTTATGTATCATCTTATTTCATTTCTGTGGTTTTTCTCTAGTCTAATCACCTAACGTAGGTAAATGCATTCCTTATCTTCTTCTAAGGCATTACCATCTATGAATTCAAAATAGTACAGAGAGCAATGTGAAGAGCAATGTTAGGAATAACTCTTAGTTATAGAAAAAGATCAAAATATAGATCAGAGAGAGAGAGAGGAGCAATGTGAAGGATATTGTACGAGTAATTAGGCAACAAAAATGGAGCTGGGCAGGGAATATAGCAAGAAAAGAGGACAAAAGATGGATCGAAAGGCTAACTGATTGGTTCCTGCGGACATGCTGAAGGAAAAGTCCAGACACAAGATGGAGTGATAAGATGGAAAGGATTCCTGGTAAGGGTAAGACGTGGCAGAGATTAGCATAATCATGCTCATTATGGTATTAAATGGGAAAGACTTTTGTCAAGTCGTAGACTTATAATGCCTAATGATGATATATCTATATATTTATATATATACATAGTACCCATGAAAAATGATGGGATTATTTACATATGGATCAGTACTTCTGCTTGCAATCATACTATCTATACACTCTGCCTAGTGTCACCTCCCAGGGTTCTTCTTAAGATCAGGGTGTATTATTTAGATGCTCTGTCTAAGATCAAAGTATTGTTTCCTGATACCTGTGCCCAGGTTAAGAGTGTACTATCTGTGCGCTCGTTGATAAATGTTTCACATATACTTATATATACTGGATAATCCCCCTGAACAAATTCAGTGATATTTTTTTTATTTCTCTGAGATTATCATTTTTTTAGAGAAGAAATTACTGAACTCATTTGAATGGAAAAGTCCATTGTTTTAAATGTTCGGTAGCGGATATTTTGATCAGGAAAATAGTTATCTTCAAGTGGAAGAGTCCACAGTTATGGACAGAGAAGCAAACAGAAAATGTCACATGATCCATTATACAGATAGATACTTATTTATTTGTTTTTCTTAATGTTTATATTTGTTTATTTTTATACCTATTTATTTATCTTTTTTCATTACTTGCAGTCCGAATCCTGTTTTCTGTAATTTCTCTCCTGACCCAACTGAATGAATCCTGAGGAAAGCAGAGAAAAACTTCATTAATTATTATAAGTACAACCCTAATGCCAATGCTGGCAAGATATTAAAAGAGTCCAAGAAAAAGAAATTTTTCTTCTACTTCTTTTTTTTTAAGCATTGAGTGAGTTGGCATTGAAGTGGTGACATTTTTTTTTACTATTGTTTTCTTGGTCTTTGGCAGAGGATCAAGAATGTATATTATCGTACCCACTTGCACAAATGACTTTTTGGTCTTTGCTGTTTGGTGAGTGCATAAACGGACCGATTGTCTTTGGGCAATGTGCTGCGTATGCAAAGAGATGTGGGATGCATCTTTCTTCAACATTTTATTGGGAGCAGTCGATGTGGACACGAGGAAATAGAAAAAGAAAACCGAGTGAAAATGATAACAACTGCAACAAAAAAAAAAGATGAATAATCATCACAGCTGTAAAACAATGGAGAAGATGATGAAGAAAAGACAAAAAGAAACGTGTCTCTGTTTAAGGGGTGAAGTAAAATCACAAAAAATATCTGGTGTCAGTCAGAAGAAGGAGAGAAACAAAGTCAGCATGTTTCTTTTTTGTATCTATAAAATGAACAGTGTGACTTTTTCTGTACGTTTCCTTATTTCCCTGTCTGTAATACATAACATAAGTAACATATGTATAAAAATACATATGTGTGCATATGTGTATGTGTGTGTATACATGCATACATGAAGGTACGTATTTTAAAGTTTATTTTTTATGACAAATATATATTGTTGTTGTTTTATTGGCATTTGATGAAGTTGGTGCTTATCTAATATGAAATTCAAAGTTGTTCGGTTTTAATTAGAATTGGTTCTAACATTATAAGTCTTTAAAAGTTTTTAAAGACTTTCTGAGTATTTCGGTATTTTTAGTGAGTATTTTGCGGATGTAAGAGATGGGACGATTATGTTTTTGTTTTAGATGCTTGCAAATGAAGTTAGTGTCTGATAAACGGCATATACATATATAATATACAATACTTTAGCCCTAACGATGATAAAAATAATTCATTTGAATGACAATCCTTCTTCAACATAATGCATTTGATTCAGTAATGATTTTATTGATCACATACTTCAAACATTATACAGATAAAATTTCAGGTCAAATTCAAGCTACAGACTTACTGAAGTACTCTTGAGTGTTAATATATATATATATATATATATATATATATATATATATATATATATATATATATATATACATATGTTATATATATATACATATATATAGTGGTATATATATATAGTGGTATACATATATAGATGGATAGATACACACGGAAACACATATATGATTAAAAAATATTGTCCTTAGAAAAGCAAAGAAAATGAACAACACATGTGAAATTAACAGAAAATTGTTAAAAATGGAATATGACACAGAAATAGAACTGGGAGTAGGTCCCAAAATATGATATATTGATATCATTGAGAGGGATAAAATACAATGTTGTCAAAAGAAGTAGAAAGAAAAAAGAAGGAGAAATGAAAAAAATCAAGTGACTTAGACCTGAAGAAAATAAGAATGATAAGTGGAAGGAATGAAAAAAAAAAAAGAGTTGTGCATAGAAAGACAAAATGAAGAAAATGATTTGACAATGACCAAAGACTTTGGCATCAAATGCTGCCTAAAAGGAAGAATTCAGTATATAGCACTCTCAAAGATGAGAATTCTCATGTAAGATTCTTGTCTGTGATTGCAATTTGGACGTCCTCAAAAATGTCTCCAAGGAGGTCATCTACACCGATGACCTTTTTTTTTTGTTCTTTGTTTTGCTTTTTGTACTCCTATCTATATATATTTTAGCTCAGCTTTTCTTTTTTTTTGTTTCTTTCATTATTCTTCTCTTTCTTTTCTTTTCTTTTTCATATAATTTATTTTTGATTTCTTGTCTTTATTTTATTGTTACTTTCCATCATTCAACCAATTTTCTTTTCCATTACTTTCACTCTCTCTTTTACTTTTTTTTTCATTATTTTCTTTTTCATATTTTTTATTATCTATATTTTGTAGTTTTTTCCTCATTTTCTTTCTTCCTGATCCTTCTTTCTCACAATACCTTTCTTTTTTTCTCTCTTTCCTTCTTTTATTAGTTCGTCTACATCATTTTCTACATTTTCTTTTCACATTACTTTCTCTCTCTTTCACTTCCTTTCAGTGTTTCCTCTTTCATTCATTTCTTTTTTCTCTTTCATTCTTCCTTTATTTCTAATCTATTATTTTCCACTTCTGTCCTTCTCCCCTTCCATCCACTCATTCTTCCCATCTCTTCTTTCTTTCTTTCCTTCTTTTGTCCACTCATTCCCTTTGTTTGTTCTTTCACTTTCTACTTTCTTCCTCTTTCTTACCCTATTCTCTATGTCCATCAAGAACTTGTTTCTGTTTACCTTAATCCTTCTTTCCCATCTATTGCTTCAGACAAGGAGATTCCAGATCCCATCTAATCAGTTTGAAACTTTTAACGCCACACTTGTACACATACAATTTGCTCAGTTATGTACACAATAAAGAAACAAGTCAGGTCAATCATTTAATAGAAACTGTCATACGATTGAGATATTTCAGCTGCATGCTGGGTTGGGGGTGATCAATCAGAATATTGCAAAAATGGGTGACCAATGGATAAGATGCCTTTTTTGCCTTTGTTAGGCAGTGACAGCTAAAAAAGTCTGGATTTTCATAAAAACAACCATACACTAACTAGAATGAACTTATATTGCAAATTAATTCCCCAACTTAAAAATCAGGGGTGGGGGGGTAACATCATCATCATCATCAGCAGCAGCAGCAGCAGCAGCAGCATCAACAACCATTTAGGGTCCATCATTGTTTTATGCAAAATGAGTAACTCCCCAATTTAGTTTCATTTAATATCTCCACTTCCTGTACTAACAAGTATGAGTTTTACACTGCAAGGTAGACATTTTAATGGTCAGATTCTTTCAATTTCATTCATTCATTCATTCTTCCTTTTTTTTCTCTTCTTCCATTTTCCTTTTTTATTTCACTCCTTCTCCTTATCTTTTCTTTCACTCCCTCTTTTCTTCCTTTCAGCCTTTCCTTCATCTTCTTTTATTTCCTTTATTGGCACCAAAAAGTCAATTCTTTCTTTTCACCTTCAGAAATTGTCAACCAAAACTGTCAACATTGGTCTCTTTGGTTTTTATGCCGGTCTTGCTGGCTGGCTCTCTATATAAGTATTTATGTATCATCTGTGCAGGCAGTACCAATGCTTGAGATAGAGGGCTGAACATTTGAATATTTACTCCTTATTGCATCAAAAAAAAACATTTTTGTTTTGTTTTTCTAAATTTGCCCCGTAGACAGGTTTTCAGTTATGGTTTCATTTTGCAATATAAGTTTATGCTCATTTGGTCTCTATGTTTGTGTCTGGAAGCATTCACATTTGGGGGGTGGGATTCAAACTTTTTTAGTGATCTCTGCCCAACAAAAAGCAAGTGAAGTATTTTACTAATGGATCAGCTGTTTTTCCAATTTTTCAATTGATCACACCAACAAGGCATGCTGCCAATAAACATAGGTCATTGGTTTCTACTGAGTTACTAACCAAACCTTTTTACTGTATTTTTTTTTTTTTACTTGCTCATTTTCATTTGACCCTTCAAGCACCCCACTTACACACATGCAATTTACTCTGTTCTATAAACAATAAAAAAAAAACATGGTTGATTGTTTTACGCAAAAAAGGGGGTTTTGCGATAAAGTGCAAAACAAACAAGAGCAAAGGACAGAAACCATCTGGAAGTGCGGGGTTCACATTTGTCTTACCTTGTTCCCGGCCTTATTATTTATTAATGTATGCGTACTCATTTCAGACATGCTGACCCATAATGAATATGTGCTCTGAACATGGCTATTCGTTAATAATATGGTTGTATAGACAACCCCGGAATAATCGCAGCAGAAAAAATAAAAATTATATCCAACTGCAACACACTTAAATGTTAAGCAGAGGATTTATAACTGAAAATGTGCAACTCAGCCAATTTAGTTTCCTTTAATATGAAAAAAATGGTCTGGTTAGTCACTCAATAGAAACAGTCCCATCACAGATGTTTGAAAAAAAGGATGATCAAATAATAGATTACATCTCTCACCTTTTGTTAGGCCATTATCACTAAAAAGAAAAAAGAATTTTTCGAAACAAGCACAAACAAAAGGGACAAATTTTGCATAAACTTACTTTGCAAATTGAACCCTCCACTAAAAACCTATCTAAGAATTAATTTTCAAAAGTTACTTCACTTGCCTTTTGATCGGCGGTGATCACTGAAATAGTCATAATTTTCAAAAAAACAAACATGAACACTGTTGGACACAAACTAGTGATCAATTTATCAGAAAATTATATTGAAAATTGATCCCCCTCTTAAAAACCTATCTAGGGGGGGGGGGTTCAAAAGACAAAAAAAGGAAGTTTTTTCAAGACATGATAAAGCATTTAATGTTGTAAATTTCAACCCTGTAGCTCCATTGTTGCAATCTGTATGTGTGATGCATAGTCAGCCCGCTATCCACTAAAAACCTTTTTCCACGGGGGAATTTTCATAAACATACAAAACGTTTTCCTAGATGATATAATAACAAGGAGTGAATGCTTAAATTTTCAGCTCTCTAGCTCTATTGGTATAGACTGTACACATTATATGTACATAGCCAGCCAAACCAACTTGAAAACTGAGAGAAACCTGTTAACAGTTTTGATTGCAAATACTAATTTTAGACTGCAAGGTAAGTATTGAAATGTACTAGAGAGGTGACATAATGGAATCTGATAGACGGCCATTTTGCCTTTGGAGAGGATCCCATGCTAGAAACCATCAACCAAAACTGTCTACATAGGTTTCTTCATTCTTGAAGTAATTCTAGCTGGCAGGCTGGTTGCCAATGTATATGCGTGTCATATGTACAGGCAACACTAATGGAGCTTGAGGGCTAGAATTTCAAAGATTTACTCTTTATTATCGTGACTCACGACATGGATCCCCCAAGATCACATGTGCAACCAAGGCCGGCAGAATATTAGATGAAAATATTAGACAAGTTCAGGAAGTACTGGCTCCGCGACGCCCATGATAGAGAAGCATGGAGAATCCTGGGGAAGGTCTATGTCCAACGACAGCCGTTGAAAGACTGATGATGATGATGATGTCTAAGAAAAATTTTTTCTCTTAATAGGAGCCTCTTCCACCAAAAGTTTTGCACATGGAAGGCAAGAGGAGAGGGTTCAATTTCTGATGGGAGTTAAGCTAAATTAGTCCCTTAGTTTGTATCTGGCAGCATTCACACTCTTTTTTTCGAAAGATTCATACTTTTTAGTGATCTAACAAAAAGGCAGGGAAATGATTTATTGGTTACAAATTTTTCCAATTTTTAATTGATCATCCCTAACACTGCATGCTACCAAAAGACATTGGTCATGTGTCGGTTTCTATTAAATGACTAACCAGACCAGTTTTATCTATTTCTAGCTAATGCGTTGGTTTCTGAAACTATGCTCAAAGGCATCCTTGAAACCCAAATTAGGGTTGCAAGGATGCTCCAGTGCATAGTTTCTAAGTTGTATGCATGTATACACATTATGCAACCAGTGCACTAAGAAATCAATGCGGGCATAAAAGATTAGTCACCTAAAATGATATAGCAATGAACAAAAAAGAGACTTGACCTATTTGAGCAACTTAGGTAATAATAATCTATAACAGGTGCTATTGTAATTGATTCATTTTGACTAGTCCTAAAAAGAAGGGTATACTACCATTGCATCTTCCCAATAGTCATCTAGGGAGCTGAAACATGGAACCTAACCAAAACACTGACCCACAAACCACTGGCATATCAACTTGGGCCCGCCCAATGTGACACCGTTAGAGAGCTGACACCACGAGGGTGATGATTCAACATTTTACATTACTTTTAGAGTGATTTTTCATTGATTTTAGTAAATCTTCAGCTATTTCTAGCCATTTTAGTCAAATCTAGCCATTTTCAACTATTAAAAACAGCCATTAGAGGGCTGAATGTGTTTTTTAGCGTGTATGGGTGTTTTTTGAAATTTTTTTTTGGTTGATTTAACTTGGAAATTTTTCAAGTTAGTAACACATGGGTTGACAGACATTGTAAACCATGCAACGAGCACAAGAAAGAATCACATGGAGAAGTCACAAGACAGCAAAGTATATTAGAAGAAAAACAGGATTCAGAGATATCATAGAATCCATCAGGAAACTCAAATAGCTATAGGCTGTACAAATAGCAAGAATGGCCGACTACCACTGGACATCAGAACTCACAACATGGATCCACTGAGATCATACGTGAAACTGTGGCTGGCAGAAAATAAGATTACGTGGGGAACTAGACAATTCCCGAAAGCACTGGCTCCATGATGCCATCAGAGAGAAATCTGGCAAATCCTTGGAAGATGTATGTCAAATGACAGATGCTTAAAGATGATGATGATGCTCATGATGATGATGATGATGATGATGATGATGATGATGATGATGATGCAAAAATGAGAAAAAAACTCATTTAATTGAACAACAAACTGAATAAAATCATTCAAAGTATAGAATAAACTAACATTCAAAGTGAAATTAAGAATTACCTAATCCATATAAGCTGCGTTGGGGATGATCAATTAAAAATTTTATAAAAAGGGATAATCAATGAATAAGTTACTCTTGTTTGGCTGAGATCACTAAGAAAAGGTCTGATTTTTCTACCAAGTGGGTACAAACTAGTGACCAACTTTGCATAAACTTACAATGCATATTGAACCCCAACTAAAAATCTATTCTGAAGCCAAATTTTCAAAAAGCAAAAAAAAAACATTTTCCTTTCCCATTGAGAGGAGTGTGTGAGCAAAATTTCAAGTTTCTATTATGAACAGTAAGGATTGGGCAAAGTCTGGATAGATACATATATAAATAGATACATATATAAATACATACATACATGCATATAAATGCCACATAAACCCATAAATAGCGTAAACTCAGCAACAGAGTTTAAACCCAGTCTGTTGTGGATAGTGTTGATTAAATATTAAATACTGCGATCATACTTGTACTATATTAAAACATGCCAATACAGTTTTATTAGCCATGATAGGCTGTGCCAAATTATCTTGAAACAATTTCAAGTTTATATTTGCACAAGCCTTCAGTGCGCACATCCTCGTGTCACATGAAAATAAGTTACACAACATCTACCCAAGTCTCCCCATTTCATTTCTCAGATTGTTTCTTCTTTCCTTTCTTCTTCTAATTTCTCCCTCTCTTCCTGCCCTCTTACTCCCCTTTGTCCTTCATTCTCCTTCCTCCCTCACTACCATTACAGATGACACTAAGTCAATTGGTATTTAATTAATTCTGCATTACCTACATAGCAAAAATATCTTAAGTCACCCTGGAGATTCAAAAAGAAACCCTGACACCCCAAGCAATAACCCTGCCTTCCGGTTTGTGGCAAATCTTGCACAGGTCAAATTTCCGCTATCAACATGATACAAACATCAACTATTTATCTAGTCGTTTCTCTCCTTTTGTTCTTGCCATAAACTTCCCTTATTTACTGCCCAATGTGACATTCACTTTATAATTATTGTTATCTACTGGCAGCGGGTTTTTATGTTTCATTAATTGGAGTGTCCCATTAGGAGTTTGAGCCATCAATAAAAGATCAGTCCATATCCAGGGTCAGTAGGGAAAATAACTGATTTAAATAGTTAATCACAGAATTGAGTCATAGTTTTTTTTCATCTTCTGAGTCATCTCTATAAGTTTTGATCCTTTTGAGTGTGTGTGTATGAGTGTGTGTCCAGGTGAGTGTGAGTGTGAATTTGAGAGTGTGCGAGTGTGTGTGTGTATGTGCATAATTAGTATACTGAGTCATCTCAATAAGATTTGATTCTTTTATGTGTATGCGATTATGTGTATGCATGTGTGCATGTGTGTGTGTGTGTGTGTGTGTGAGTTTAAGTGAGTATGTGTGTGAGTGTGTGTGAGAGTGTGTGTGGGTGAATATGAATTTGAGTGTGTATGTGTGTGTGAGTATGTGTGTGTTTGTGTACAATTAATATACAGAGTCATCTCAATAAGTTTTGATTCTTTTATATGTATATGATTGTGTGTATGCATGTGTGTGTGTGTGTGTAAGTGTGTATGTGAGAGTAAGTCTGAGTGAATATGTGTGTAAGTGTGTATGTGAGAGTAAGTCTGAGTGAATATGTGTGTGAGTGTGTGTGAGTGAGTATGTGTGAGTATATGTGTGTTTGCGCACAATTAATATACTTAATCATCTCAATGAGTTTTGATTCTTTTTATGTGTGAGAGATTATATGTATGCATGTGTGTGTGTGTAAGTGTGTAAGTGTGTATTTGAATGTGAGTTTGAGTGTGTGTATGTGTGTGTTTGTGTGCTTGTGCAAGTGGGTATGTTATGTGTGCGTGTATGTAAATGATTAATATGTATATGAGTCATCTCTATAAGCTTTGGTCTTTTTGTACGTGTATGATTATATGTGTGTATGTGTACATGATTGCATGTGTGTGTGTGTATATGCATGTGTGTACACAAGTGTATGTATGTTCAGGTACATCAGTCCCTCAAAAGGGCATATAGGTCTGTGTGCATCTATCTAAATCTGTACACGTTCATGCTTTTTAGGTGTCAGTACTTACATGGCAATTTTGAAATAACATATGGATAACTTTTGGTACATAGATGTGCATATGTGTAAGTAAGTGTTTGCCTGTATTTGTATATTTGCATGTGTGTGCATGCATGTGTATGCATGTGAGTGCATCCAGTTGAGTACATCTGTGTATCTACATGTATGTGTGTGCATGGATGTGTACACATACAATGTGCACGTGTTTATGTCTGTCTATTTCATTTTCTAATCAATCAAAGGGAATATGTTCAAGAAAGTTAATACAGAAGTCTGATTAGTCACTCAATAGAAACTGTCATATGGCCAAAGTCTTTTAGCATAATGCCACGTTGGGGGTGAACAATTAAAAAATTTGTAAAAAGAATGATCAATCAATGAAATTATTTCTCTCCAACCGTTTGGCCTTGACCACTAAAAAAGTTTAGATTTTCAAAAACCATGCATGAACCCTGCTGGACTCTAAATAAGATATCAATTTAGCATAAACTTACACAGCAAATTAAACCTCCACTTCGAACCTATACTTGAGAGGGGTTAGTTTAGAAAAAAAAAGTTTCCAGGCACAATGAGGGATAAATGCTAAAAATTTCAGCCCTCTTGCTCCATTGGTATAGCCTGTACATGTGATTCATACATACATACATTCATACATAGCCAGCCAGCTAGACTGACTTGACAACTGAAAAAACCTATGGTGACAGTTTTGGTTGACAGTTTCTTATACAAGGATCTCAACAGTGAGCTGAAAAAACATTCTGAAACATGAAGGTTAGGTTTCTTTCCAAGATAGTCGATGCTTCTGGGACCCAGCTTAAAACACTGGATTCAAACCAGCCAGCCAGCAAGACCAACAAAAAAACTGAAGAAACCTATATTGACTGTTCTGGGTACAGATTTGGCTTCTAATACCAAGTAATTTGTGATGTATCTTGCTAGAAGGTTGCAGACTGCCTAACCTGAATTCTTTGTATGATGACCACAGCTGTTCTGTTGGGGAAAGAACTTGTATGCATTGCATATTGTTTGCTTTTTCAATTTATGCAGTTAGAAGCAATAGTTTTGCAGAAAGAGAAACCTAATCCCCAGTTTTTAACTTTAATAGCTCCATAAAAACACATTAGATATGAGCGGATGGCAACTGCGAGATGTTGGCAGTACCGTCAAGGATGTTTGGCATTTTTATATTATTTCATCTTGCCATTAACATCATTGCGATTTTAGCCAGGATCTTTTCAAAAAATGATCAAGACAGATCTGGCTAGTCCCTCAATAGAAAACATCATGGGATCAATGAATTTTGGCAGCATGGCGTGTTTGGGGTGATGAATTTTGAAAACTTGGGAAAAAAGGTGATCAATGAATAACCTGCGTCTTTCACGCTTTTGTTAAGCCATGATCAATGGAAAAAGCGTGGAAAAAACAAGCACATATACAAATAAATGTATCAATTTAGCAAAAACTTACAATGCAAATTGAACAACACAAAAAATCTGTTGGGGGCGTTTTTTTGTTTTTTTTAAAAACAAAACAGTGTTTTTTCTAGATTTGATAAAGATATAATGCTAAAAATTTCAGCCCTCTAGCTTCATCTCTATTGGTACTGCTTGCACAAGTAATGTATACATACTCAGATAGCCAGCCAACCAGCCAGCTAGCCAGCTGGACCAACTTGGAAACTGAAGAAACATATGTTGACAATCTGGTTGACAGTTTTGTTTGTCGGTTTCTAATATCTTATTTGGGTTTGGGGAAAAGATTCATTTTCAAAAAATCTGGCAGGAGAAAGAAAAATTTAACGTTCATTTTGCTTCATTTAATCAAGTGTCCTCCTACTCTTCCTCTATCTTCTCATTCTTTTTTTTCCCTTCCCCAATTTTGCTTTCTCCCTTCTTCTTCTTCTTCTTCTTCTTCTTCTTCTTCTTCTTCTTCTTCTTCTTCTTCTTCTTTTTCTTCTTCTTCTTCTTCTTCATCTCACGCATATTAGATTCCTTTCTTAATTAAGCTAGCTAAAAAGAATTAGTATCGGAGAAAGATTGAGAAGGAGAGAAAGGAAGAGGGAGAATAAGTAGGAGAAAGAGGTATTAAAGAAGAAGAAGAAGAAGAAGAAGGGAGAAAGAGGGAAGCAAAATGGAGGAAGGTGAGAAAAAGAAGAATGAGAAGATAGAGGAAGAGTAGGAGGAGACAGGAGGAGACTTGATTAAAAGGAAAAAAAAGAAAGATGTGGAATGGGGTGATATTGGAGCGGCAGAGGGAAGGAAGATACTTTATGAGAAAAAGATGAAGAAATACGAGTGGTGAGGAAAAAGGAAGATGAAGAGGAGGAGAAGAGGGAAAGAATTATTGACAATAGTCTTCACAGGTTAAAAAAATTCATTTTGGTGACTATACTGGCAAATCTTGGGGAAGGTCTATGACCAACGCTAAAAGGCTAATGATGATGATGAGGATGATAACGACAAAGATGATGATGATGATGATGATGAGAAAAATCCTCGCTTCTTCCCTTCTGGCTATTTGAAAGCGTTTTGTCTGCTAACTGATACAACGAGAATAATGAACACTTCATTTTACAATAATCCTTAAATGTTCAGACCTTCTTTCCTATCATCGTCTTTTTTTTCAGATCATCTCCTTTTCTCTCTTATTCTTCCTCTTGATTCTTTCTTTCATTTTCTCTTTCTTCACTTTTCTAAATAGTTTCCTTTTCTTTTTCCTTTCTTCTTCTTACTACCTATTTTTTTGTACCTCTATTTTCTTTTTCATTTTCTTCCTATTTTTCTCTTTTTTCTCTCTTTTCCTTCTTCTTTTTTTCCTTTTTTTGATTCTTCTACCTTTTTCATTCTATTTTTCTTTTCTCCTTCATCTAATTATTTCATCCTCTTTTCTTCTTCCTTTTCTTTCATTTTTGCCTCTTTAATCTTTCCTATTTCTTTTCTTTGCCAATATTTCAACTCCTTCTTTTAAATCAATTCTTTTTTCTTTTCATTCTAACATTCATTCTCTTTCTCTTTTCCTTCATATTCTTACTATTTCTAATAGCTTTCTCTCTTTTCTTCTTTCCTGGACTTTTTTTATGCTTTCCTCATTCCTTCTCTTTCTTCCTATTTTTCATTTTCTCTTCTTCCCACTTCTTTCTTATCCTGCTATGTATTCCTATCCTCAGCCCCTTTCTCCCACTTTCATTCAGTTTCTTTTTTTCTTTCAATATGTCAAACTTTATCTTAGCCTTTTTTTTTTCCTCATTTTTGACTTCTAAGTCATTTCTTTCTCTTTCTCACCCACTTTCTTCTATTTTTTTTCTTCTAACATAATATAAAATTTTTTCTTCTTCCTTTTTCTTTCAGTTTCTTTTTCTTTTTCCTCTAACAGGCCACACCCTTTTTTCTTTTTCATACATTGCCTTATCCAATTTCTTTCTTTTGGTTTCATAGATTTCCTTATCTTTCCTCTTTCTTTCAGTTTCTTCTTTTACTAACATATCACACCTTCTTTTTTCTTTTTCATACAATTCCTTATCCTTTCTCTTTTTTTAGGTTTCATAGATTTCCTTATCGTCCCTCTCTCTTTTGATTTTATAGATTTCCTTATCTTTCTTCTTTCTTCCAGTTTCTTCTTCTTCCAACACATCACACCTTCTTTTTCTCTCTCTCATACAATTCCTTATCCTTTCTCTTTCTTTAGGTTTCATAGATTTCCTTATCGTCCCTCTCTCTTTTGATTTCATAGATTTCCTTATCTTTCTTCTTTCTTCCAGTTTCTTCTTCTCCCAACACATCACACCTTCTTTTTCTCTCTCTCATACAATTCCTTATCCTTCCCTTTGATTTTTTCCTTCATTTTTTTTTCTAAATCTTTTCTTTTTCCTTCTTCTTCTTGCTTTATTCTGTACTAGCCTTAATCATAGCTTGCCATTTCTGGTCATTCAATTTACATAAAATCAATGCTAGATAGTGTTATAAATGGTCCATCAGATAAAGATGCAGATAAAAAGGAACTGGTTTAAATTGTGAGCCAAGAAGACCCATCCATTTTCCAAATGTTTATTCAAAGAATCAGCTGTAATTCTGTCATTCCTTAATTCTTTGATTCTCTCATTCTTCTAGAAACTGTCAACTTGAACTGTCACCAAATAACTATCGGCCTAGGTTTCTCCAGTTTTTAGGTTGGTTTGGCTCCTTATCTATCTATCTATCTATCACATCTATAAGTTACACCAATGGAGCTAAAGAGTTGAAACTGAAGCATTTAATCCACATTATGTCTACAAAGAAACGTTTTTATGTTTGCTTTTTTTTAATTCCCCCTACTTGATGGGTTTTAGAGCAGTGTTCAATTTGCAGGGTAAATCTATGCTAAATTAGTCCCTTGGTTTGTGTTCAACAGCATTTGTGTTTGCTTTTTGAAATTTCTGACTTTTTAGGGATCACTGCCAAAGAAAATGAGAGAGAAGTAACTTATTCATTGATCAGACCTTTTTCTAATTTTTGACACAGCATAGTGTGCTAAGGCATTGGTTACGTGATAGTTACTACTGGGTAAATAACCATACCATCATTGTTTAATTTTTCTTATTTTATCATTCTTTAATTCTTCTTATTCTATCATTCTAAAATTCTCCTTTCTATCATTTTTTAATTCATATTCTATCATCTTTAATTCTGATACTATCATTCTTAAATTCTTCCTATCATTCTTTAATTCTTCTTATTCTATCATTCTATCATTCTTATTATTCATTCTATCCTTTCTTCTTATTTCCAAATCCTTTTCATGCTCATTCTTTGATTTTTTCATTCATTCTTCATATTCTTCTTCTTAAATTCTTCTTTCTATCATTCTTTTCTTTCTCATTCTATCATTCTTTTATTCTCCTTATTCTTGTTTTTTATTCCTCATTCTATCTTTCTTCAATTCTCCTTTCTCATTTTTTCATTCTTTGGTTTTTATTCTCATCCTTTTTCTTTTTCTATTTTTTCTTCTCTTCATTATTTTTCTTCATTATTTTTATTATTCTATCATTCTTTAATTATTTAATTCTCATTCTTTCCTTTCTGTTCTCATTCTCAATCTTCAATTCTTATTCTTTCATTAATTCTCCTAATTCTCATTCTTTAATCTTCATTTACATTCTTTCATTTTTCTCATTCTTTAATCATCATTCTTTGATTCTTTTAGCTTCTATCATTATTTTTTATTCTCATTCTTTGATTCTTCTCATTCTTTTTTCTCATTCTATCATCATTAGATTCTTCTTATTTTCATTCTTCAATTCTTATTCTCATTCATTAATTCTTCTCATTCTATCCTGAATCCTTCTCATTTTTTATTCTTCTTTATGCACACGTCTTAAATGTTACCAAACTGGTTGAACACACTATCCTATAAAGTAATTTTTCCTCCATTTTTTGTCGTCATTGTGACTTTTTGGGTTTTTTTAAATAGCAGATAAAAATGGATGGGAATTATGAAGGGAAGTTGCAAAGATATTGCAGACGTAACAAAGCAATGAAAAAAAAACCCAAGACAAAAGACACAAAAATTGAGTAATTAAATAAAAAATAGAAATAGGGAAGACAAAATGGAGAAAAATAATGAACATGGCAACCATTTCCAAATGAAGAATTGTGATTGCTTGAAATTTGATTACCATTAAAAAATTAAAAAGAAGGAAGGTTCAAATAAAATCGAATGAAGAAAGAAGTAAAAGTTGAAAAGAACGGACAAACAATGCCTCGGCTTAATAACAATATGTTGGTTTTTGTTTCAGGTTTAGTTTTGAGGAATGAAATTGATGATGATGATGAGGAGGAGGAGGAGGAGGAGGAGGAGAAGGAGGAGGAGGAGGAGGTGGTGGTGGTGCTGATGGTGCTGGTGGTGGAGGTCGTGGTCATGGTGAGTGTGGTGGTGATGAAGAAAAGGAGGAAGCAGAGGGGAACAGGATGATGATTGTGATGATGTTTAAATAAATAAGAGACTTTTTTTTTTTTTTAAGTAAAAAAATGCCCAAGAAGATAAGAAGATGTGGAAGAATGAGAAAAACAAGAAGAAGAAGAAGAAGTAGAAGAAGGGATGAAGGGGGAGAAGAGAAGTGAAGGGGGAGAAGAGAAGTGAAGGAGGAGGAGAAGGATTAGGGAAAGAGGAGGTAGAGTGGAGAAGGAGAGGAGGAGAAGTAACAGACAAAATAGGAGGAAGAAAGAAGAGGGGGAGAGAAGATGAAGACAAAAGATGAGGAGGAGGAGGGGAAGAAGGAGGACAGTAATTATTAACGTTATTTGATAATAAAAGGCTAAAAATAATAGTTGTAAGGTTTTGTTGGAAATGAATTTAAAAACGAGGTAGAGTTATCTTCCCTTGCTAAATAATTTGTTATCAAACACTATTGTAGAGCAGAGGTTTGCAAAATTGAAAATTAAAAACAAACAAATATTCATAAAATGACAGGTCTGTTCATTTACTCTATAGAAAACCAGCATGTGACCAATGTCTTTTAGTAGCATGCCTTGTTGAGGGTGATCAATTCTCTTGTCTTTTTTAGGAGGGAGATCACTAAAAAAGTTGGAATATAAAGATAAAACAAATATGAATACAGCCTGGCATAAATCAAGAGAGCCAATTTAGCATGAACATATTTAGCAAATAAACCCTTCTTTAAAAGCCTATTTCAGGATGGAGGAGATTTTCAAAAAACAGAAAATAATTTTTTTCGAGACGTGATATAGGCCTACACGCATGACGCATGCATACATATGGAGCCAGCCAGCCAAACTAACTCAAGAACTGCAGAAACCTAAGTTGACAGAAAAAGGTAGAGTACAGAAGTGAATGCATCGGTTAGTGGGTGAGAAGCTTTTTTTACCCGACTCCAACCACTGTAACATTGTCATAATGTTTCAAGTTTGGTACTTCCTTACTGTTACCTCCATGGAAGGTATTCAGATGAACTACCTTCCCCGGTCTCTCCTGTCCAGGAATTTTCAGTTACAAAAGTAACATGCCTCAAAAAGATATCCCTCACAGAAGAAATATACGTATGCATCAGATTGAGAATCTTGATGAAAATAAAAGCACAACTTGGTGCAAAAAAAAACAATGCAATGAAAAAATAATTGACAATAAAAAACATCATCGCAGAAAATATGATTCGAAATCAAGTCCAAAAAGAATCTTGGATCATTAAATGCATACATAGCTAGGTTATCAGCAGGTCCAGAGTGAGGGCTCCATGTGCCCAAGGCAAGACTTGAAATTTGCACACGGGTTTTACAAATCTTACGCAAGATTCAGATTTTTTAAAAACTTTTCTCCTAAATCGTCAATAATCCAATCCTCTGAAGTCTGTGCCCTTAGCTGCTGCTCAACTTGGCCTAATGGTAGCACAGATCCTGGCAATCATTAAACATCTCTTCTTAGAAAATGTTGTCATCTCTCTCTCATTTTATTATCATAATCTTCTTGAAAAATGCCAATCTCTCTCTTTTGCTCTCTCCAAAAAGGTTAAAAGAGCTTTCTTTTTCAAAAATCAAAAAACATATTTAGAAGAGGTTTAACGGAGTACTGAGGCAAATTTTTTCAAGTCTATAGATAAAACGGTATGGCTAAGAGCACAGGAACACACAAACACACATAAAAATGCTCAGGTAAAAAGGGATAGAAATTCCATTGAAGAAAAAATGTGGTCAGAATAAATTCTATCTATGACATCATAGGAGTTTTCTATTGGAAAACATTCAAAATAGAGTAAAGCAAGTATCTTGATTCTGGAGAACCAGTATGTTATTAATAAACCCATCAAAATCAGGCCCCAAATTAGCCAAAAAAGATCTTTTCACAAAAAATCAAAAGAATGTTTTTAGAAAGAGTTTAGTAGAGTACTGGTGACAATTTTCAAGCCTGTAGGTAGAATGATATGGCAAGAGGTGCTGGAACACACAAACAAATGAATAAACCCACCAGAATAGGTCAAAAAAGGTCAAAAATTATTTTTTTCTAAAAATATAAAAAAAAGAACATTTTTAAAAGGGGTCTAGGGAGTATTGATTTCAATTCTGTAGACAAAACAATATGACCGGGAGTGTTGGTACAAGCAAACAAGCAAATAAACAAACACCCAAACACACAAACATCATCATCATCATCATCATCAGTCTTTTAGCGTCCGTCGTTTGACATAGACCTTCCCCAGGATTTGCAACACTTCTCTATCATGGGCGTTGCGGAGCCAGTACTTCCTGAACTTGTCTAGCTCGTCTCTCCATCTAACATTTTGCCGGCCTCGGTTGCGCATATGGTCTCGGGGGATCCATGTTGTGAGTTGCGATGTCCATCGATTGTTTGCCACTCTTGCAACATCGCCAGCACACTGCCATTTGAGATTTTTAATGGATTCTATGATGTCCCTAACTCTTGTCTTTTCTCGGCTGTACTGTGCTGTCTTGTGGTCTCTCCATGTGAGGCCCAGCATTATTCTTTCATGTGCACGTTGCATGGTTCTCAATTTACGGGTCTGTACACTCACATTTAAAAACAATAGAACCCTGCACCATCTTTGATGGCTACGGTTGTTCAATTTTCTCATTCTCCTTTTCTCAGAGCTATCATTTCAAGAAAAATTGGTTCTATCTCTTTTATTAACGTCATCTTCCTAATAATTATTGACAAGCCTTAAAACTGAACTAGACTTCATTTTCCTACCCTAACAAGAAAAATAATAATAACATTTCCTTACTATGATTTGAACTCACAACCAACTGTCACCAGGAGGCTGTCTGTCTGACTGAGCTAAATTGTCAAGTCTTAGAGATTAGTGAAAATTCATATTTTTATTTTATTTTTTTTCAATATTATACATACAATATGAAAGTTGCTATGGTCATCTTCAATCGGAATGGAAATTAAGTCATAGTTTGAACCTTAAGTAGCTAGGCTTGTCATCTCTCTCTTCCTCTCACTCACCGTCCTCTTCTAAAAAAGGTCTCTCTTTCCTATCATTTTCTCCATAAGAATCAGTTCTCTCTTCCTCAGTAATTCTCTCTTATTGACAGTAACAATGTATCTTCATCGTTTTCCCTACCAAGGTGCATAACAATCATCTTATGTGGGGCACTGTCAAGACCCTAAAACTAAAATAATCAAGATAAGGAGAAGAAAATGGAGATAAGTTTATTTTCCCCCCCCAAGAACACCAAGATGTGTATGTGATATGTCACTGCAGATTTGTAACCAGGGTCGGGATATAAGAAGCTAATGGGACTTTAATGTTGTTGGTGAGCCTGAATTATTGGAGAAAAGCATGCAATCATTTTTTATCTCAGACAACAAAGTTGGAAGAGGTATATGTATTTATTTGTGTCTTCCTGTCTATCTATCCATCTGTCCATCTGTCTGGGTTTCTCTAGTTTTTAAGTTGGCTGGCTATTTATATATGTATACATGTATGTATCATGCATACATGCCACACCAATAGAGCTAGAGGGCTGAAATTTTCAGCATCTACTTTTTATCATTTCTAGAAAAAAAAAAACTATAGTTTTTTTTTAAATTCCTCCCCTAAATAGGAATTTAGCCATGGTTTGATTTAGAATATAAGTTTATGCTAAATCAATCCCTTAGTTTATGTTTAGCAGCATTCACGTCTGTTTTTTGAAAACTAAGAGTTTTTCTAGCGATCACTACACAACAAAAGGCGAGAGAAGTGACTCAGCCATTGACTGCCCTTTTTGCTATTGAAAACTACCAGACACAAACTAAGGAATCAGATTAGCATAAACTTACATTGTGAATTGAACCCCCACTACTGGGGTGAGGAGGTTTTGAAAAAATGAGAAAAACATTTTTTCTAGATATATTAAGAAGTAAATGTTTCAATATTCAGTCATCTATGATTGGTATAGCCTGTACACTTGATACATACAAACACACTTACATACATTCATAGCCAATCAGTCTGCATGACCGACTTAAAAACTGAAGAAACCTATGTTGACTGTTTTGGTGATAGTTTTAGTCAACATTTCCTTATAGAGAATGGAATTACAAAAAGAACCGATGTGTTTTCATTTAAGGAAGGCTTTATTAACACAAGACGTCAAATGTCGGAAAAAATAAGCAAAAATATTAGATTGTTACTTTATGAAATGTTATCTTTGAATCGTGTGAATAAGGATGATGTAAAGAAGAAAAAAACAGTATTTTTATGGGATTGGGAAAGACGCTGACAACCGATAGGAATACAACAGTTTATTATAAACTCTTCTTTTTAACCTAGGATCCACTTATATATACAAGATGGCCTACCAGCACCCAAGACACAGTGTTCACAAAAATAAGAGAGCATCACCAATGTAAGGGCCATAACTCCGAACATTTATGATTAACACAGTGAATATTCAATCGAAATATTGCCATTTGAAGCAATAACTTTTTACATACAATCCTCTAATAATAATACACTATCTCTATGAAATTCTTCAGGTTTAATGGTCACAAATTCTGCAAAAGCTCAAATTATGGCTCTCAGCAGTTTTGGTGACTCAGTTTCACATGGTGGTCAATTCCTGGAAAGAACGGTTCAACTCAATGATGGTCATAAAGCCCAAGGGTAGTGAATCTAGCAATTTCTCAACTTATCAAGAAAAGAAGAAAAAAAAACACTAAATTTTCTAAGATCTATGATAAGAACAGATCTTCTATCCATTACATAACTTTTATTTCAGTATATTAGAAACTGTCAAGCAAAACTGCCACCAAAACTGTCCAAAAAAAAGTTTCTTCAGGTTTCAAGTTGGTACAGCTAGCTGGCAAGATATACAGGACACACCAATGAAGCAAACAGGCTGAAATTTTCAATATTTTTTCTTCATTATGTCTAGAAAAAACATCTTTTTGTTTTTTTCAAAATATACCACTGACCCCACCCAGTGTGTTTTTATAACGGGTTCAATTTGCAATGTAAATTTATGAGAAAATGATCCCTTAGTTTGAGTTTGTAAGTTTTTTTAAATTCAGCTTTTTTCATGATTTGACAAAAGGTGAGACAAGTATCTTATCCATTGATCACCCCTATTTCCAATTTTTTTAAATAATCACCCCTAACACTGTATGTTGCCAAAGATGTTAGTCATATAACAGTTACTATGAATGTTTAACAAGACCTGATGGTACAATTGGTTGAATGACTCTGGCCATGAAAGATGGCAAAGGATTCTATCCTATCTTATATATGTTTGTGTATTTGTGCTTACATGTTTATGTGTTCCAGCACTCCAGACCATACCGTTTTATCTACAGACTTGAAAATTGGCATCAATACTTCACAAGACCCCTCTTTTTTGAATTTTTTTGTGAAAAAAGCTTTTTATGACCTTTCTCTGGCCTTATTTTGACAGGTTTATTGATAACATCTAGGCTCTCCAGAATTTAGATGTTTCTAGATATTTTATTATGCTATTTTTTTTCAAGTGGATGCCAGTGATGTCATAAATAGAATTTATTCTGACCATATTCATTATTCAATGGAATTTTTTCACATGACTTCAAATTTGGAGACTAGAATCATTGAGTGTGATGGCGAATTCAATTGTCAGTTATAGTTGTAAATCTCTCACTTTGCCTAATTTGATAATTAAACTTCATCATGGACATACGGGAATAGGAAAAACATGTTATATATAAGGTTTAGCATCTGGCTGGTTATGTATGTATCTATCATGCGTACAGGCTGCACCAATGGAGCTAGATGGCTGAAATTTGAAATTCCAATACTTATCATATCTACAAGAAACATTTCTTTGTTTTTACCCTCCCCTCCCTCTAGTAGACCCTGCAGTTCATGTCTGGCAGCATTCAGATATTTTTAGTGATCACCATGCAACAAAAGGAAGGAGAAGTGACTCATTCATTGACCACGTCTTTTTCCAATCTTTTAATTGATCATCCCAATACTGCATCCTGCTAAAAGTCGTTGGTCACATCACAGTTTCTGTTGATCGACTAACCAGACCTGTTTTCTTTTGTGTTTGGGAAGATAAAAATGAAGAGGAAAAAAAAAGGGGAGACAACTGCTCATACAGATCATATAAATCTTTATGGTTTTTCAGTGTGCCAAACTTAGGAATACGTTTGCTATAATAAACTTGGCAAAAATCTCCAAAGAGATATTTCCCGTCCAAAACACCTTTATATTATTATGCTACTGCCTGGTGAACCATATTAATTGGTCATAATAAACCTTGTATGGCCAGCAGAAGATTCTCACCCAGGATAATAACAAATGTCTGGGCTGTTGGGAGGAGAGGTGAATAAAAATTCTATTTGCTTAAAATAGAACACTCGAAAGGAAAAATACAAAAAGGATTTTCGTTTTTTTGAGATTCAGAGTATGACTGTTATTCCTCATATTCTTTTCACTAGAGCCAAGATTTCTTTGTTTCATTTTATCACCTATTACCGAAACTGAATTTGACAGCCCAAGTATATGTCAACAAAGAACATAGACAAGACTGGTTGCTTCAGGCTCAAAGTCCTCTCCACCGACTGAGGATGTTTACTGTAGCTTTTGTATTGTATATATAATGAATGAAAATATTATAAAAATATGTTTTTGTATAAATGTATTTATTCATATGAATGAAATGAGCCCTTGCATATCTGTTTGATGAATCTTGTCAATTTAGCTGTCAGTAATACAGCCTCCTGGTAATCAGGTGGTCATGAGTTCAAATCATGGTGAGAGAAAGTATACTTTTTTATATTGGTTTATGCCCCTAATTTTGCTGAGGATTGTTTCTTATTGTTCTTGTTCTTATAACGGTAGAATAATAAAGTTAACCCCAGTTTGGGAGTTCGACAAAATGCCTCCATTAGAAAATGATAGATAATGATTTTCTAAATTTCCTGGTAGTGTAATATCAGGATATGTATTCAAATCACAGAAGGGAAGGTTAAATTTTATATATTGATTTACTCCCCAAAATTTTGGTGAGGTCTATTTCCTGTATTCATTTGAAGTAATTTCTCTATAAACTGGTCAGGTTAGTCGGTCAATAGAAAACTGTCCGGTGATCAACTTCATTTGGCAGCATGCTATGTTGAGAGTAATAAATTGAAAAATTAGAAAAAAAAGGTCGATCAATGAATAATTCACTAAAAACAGTTTTTGAAAAAACTAATGTATCAATTTAGAGTGAACTTACATTGTAAATTGACCCACCCCCCACTAAAAACCCTTTTACGGGGGGAATTCTAAAAAAACAGACATAATAAGAAGCAAATGTTCATCTCCATCGAGACAGCCTATGCAAGCGACTCCTGTATAGACAATCAGCCAGCCAGACTAGCTTAAAAACTGAAAAAAACTTAAGTTGATAGTTTTGATGACAGTTTTGATTTCTGATGTGCAATGGAAATAAATTTTCTAGAGAAAATAATTTTAAATAATCTTACTATATGATACATTGCAAATCAGGAAGAAAGGAATTGTTAGTGGCCAGGAATTGATAAAAGTGTTACTGACAGGATAGGGGTATGAATCAATACAATATTTTACTATAGAAATGCTTTAAAAATGATTTCATTAAACAAAAGCAAAGGTAATGATTTGACTTTATAAATGCAATGGAAATTAAAAAGAAAAAGACCGTCAGTTGAGGCAAGCATAACAGAACATGGCTATTATGTGTATAATGTAAATGCTTTGTTAATGATTCTTACTATAGAAATGGATTGCTAATGGATTTACTATAGATATGAAGTGGAAATCAGATAGAAAGGTATTGTCAGTGGTCAGGAATAAAGACGTGTTACTGACAGAATAGGGCTATTATATGTATTATGCAAAGGCATTGCAAATGATTTTACTATAGAAATACATTGCAAACCAGGAAGAGAGTAATTGTCAGTGGTCTGCAACAGAGCCTGCCTTAAGAGATACGGTATCCAATTGGAAACATTTTGCTCCCCCCAGCCCCCCGCCTGATTATGTTTAGGTTCTGTAGAATTTCACAAATATGAAAAAAGTCTATGATAGACTTTTTATTTCTATGGTAGAATGGAAAGAAATTAAGATAGAAGTTTTAGAATTTTAGAGAAATATTTTTTGCACTGTTCAAATAGTAGAGAGTATTAACAAACACTAAGATTTCAGAAGAAAATTGAAATCTTTGCTGTTTTCTAGAAAAACCTACAATATATTGTTTGCTGTATGTTGCAATGTGCTTTTGTTTGTACTTGGCAAGACTAGATTAATCAAATGCAGAGGCCCTTTGGTGTGGGGCCCCCTTTTGCATGAGGTTCCCTTTCGTGTGGGGCCTATATTGGGAGGTATTGGTTCAATAGGCTTGAAGTTGACCCCAGTCCTAAATTGAGGTACGAGTTACTGACAGAATAAGGCTATTATACGTAAAATGTAAATGCATTGCTAGTGATTTTACTATAGAAGTACATTGATAATCAAGGAAGAAATGTATTGTCAGTGGTCAGGCAAACATTACAGACTGAATTGGGATAATGTACATAAAATATAGATGCATTGCTAGTGATTTTATTATGAAACTGCGTAGATAAGCAGGACGAAAAGTGCTATTATATATAGAATAATTTGTGTTCCATTTCCACATATCCTTTGGGCAATTCTTCATCATCTAATATGATTCTGTGCCAAACTACAGAACTTTAAATTAACCAAAAGTCCATGAGAATTGTTGCTTGCTGATCATTATTACCGACACAGGACTTATAAGAACGTTTCAGGCATAAAAGTGAACCAATAACAAATTCATGAAAGACTGCTTCCAGGTTAATTTTACTCAATCTCATCCTTTTCTTAGCGCTATAGCAAAGCCAGTACGACTCTTTTCTCTTTCAGTTCCATTCCACAGGAGACCCCACTGTTCTCCACATCATTCATAATGAATAATACTGAATGACAATTCATTAAATCGAATGGAGAACCAGAATGGTGTTACCTCTGAAACACAAAAGCAAACAGTAGAGAGAATAAGGGGTCACTTAAATTGTAGCTGACTGTAGTTCTAGTTACGAATGCCCAGACACGTTCCTCGTAATAGGATGGGAAGTACTGAGATTGCCTCAATTGTCCATGTTGGTCCAATGTCCAAAATGTCCTCGGGGAGTAATGGGAGGCAGTGTCGGGGTCGGGTGGGGGGATGAGAATTGGACCAAACAACGAGACAAGTATTTCGGCCAATGGCCTTTTAGATGGTCGTCTTTCAGGTTTTCATAAGAAACGGTATTGTGTCTCCAGCATCCTTCATGTCGCTCTCTGAGAATCACTGACAAGGAAAAATAGAGTAACATCTCAAGATGGTGTGTCAATAAATTGCAGAACAGCCTGCCAATTCTTGAAGAATGTTATAATGTCTTCAATTTGTCACACCCAAAAAAAATAATAAAAAAGATTTCATAAAAAAGATTAGCAAAGAGTTTAAAAAATAAAAATGATAAGAAAAAGACGTAAAATAAAATGAGAGTGAGAGAATTCTCGGCCTATGACCACGAGATCAATATGAGTCGACAGCACCTGAGAGGATGCATTTTACGTTTTTTTCAGGATTGACAAGAGCAAAGATGGCTGACAGTCTGGTGAAGATGGTTAGAATTCAGCGTCATATTGACCACTTTTTTACTCTGAGAGTAGGCACAATTGTTACGACAAACAGACAGTAAGACAAGAATTTCCTGTGCACATACAACTAAAGCTGTTCACTTATTTTCTCTCCCTTTTTTTATGAAGTCAGGGCGAGGATGGAAGTTCAGGGCGAGCCTGGAGGTTTAGAGGGAGGCAGTGGGTTCCAGGCGAGGCTGGGGGTTCAGCCCTGCTTTTTAGCTGGACAAGGCAATGTATTACCCACTTGGACTATCAAAAACAGAGCAGAGAAATCTGCTGATACATGTTTGGAATCAAAATGGTCAAAAGACTGATAATCAAGTAATATTACCTTTTTTTATGCTTTTTCTTTTCTTTTTGCTTCCTTTATGAATATTTCTTTCATTCCTCTCTTTCTGCTCTCTCTCTCTTCCTCTCTCTCTCTACACAAACCACTCTCTATATATACATATATATCTCTCTCTCCCTCTCTTTTCTTAAGGTTCCTAACTTTACATTTATTTTCTATGCTCTATTTTGGGGTTTCTTTATGATTGTTTATTCATCTCTTTTCTGCTCTCTTTCTTACTCTCTATCGCAATCTATCTCTTTCTCTTCCTCTCACTCTCTCTCTCTCTCTCTCTGTTCTTGACTTGATGTTCATTTTTTATACTCTTTTGGGGGGTTCCTTTATGAATATATCTTTTATTCAGCTTTTTTTCTGCTCTCTCTCTCTCTCTCTCTCTCTCTCTCTCTCTCTCTCTCTCTCTCTCTCTCTCTCTCTAGACAGTCTTAACTTTATATCTATTTTTTAGAGTTTCTTTATGAATTTATCTTTCATTCATCTTATTTTTGTTCCTTTTCTTTCTTCCTCTCTCCCCTCCCCACTCTCTCTCTCTCTTTCTTTTTCTCTCTCTCTCTTTCTTTTTCTCTCTCTCTCTCTTTCTTTTTCTCTCTCTCTCTCTCTTTCTCTTATTTCTAGACGTTTTTAACTTTCCTTTCATTTTCTACACTTTCTTGTTTTTTATTCATATATCTTTTATTCACGCTTTTTTTTCTACTTCCTCTCTCTTCCTTTCTCTCTCTCTCTCTCCCTCCTTCTCCCTCCCACCTCACTAATTTATTTCTCGACATCCACTGATTTCTTTCACGTCTTATTCCTAGGAATTCCTGGTCCTCTTCAAATCTATTTATTTACTTATTTGTTTCCTCCTTGTGTATGTCCGAGAGTTAATACACATGATGAACAGACCCGTACCAATTCATAATGTCATTCTGAAAGGAACCGCAATGTACGGCATTAAAAGAGCAATAGAGATAGAAAAAAGCTTCCTTGCATTTTTTTTTTCTCCGCACCTCTTCCTCCTCCTCCTCCCCCCCCCACCACAAAATTCTACGGTCAAAAGCTTACGCACTGTTCTGCAGCTGGCCTCATGAAAGATAAGGCTAATTCCACTTCTGGAACGGTAAAGAAATAAAAAGTGTGAAAATCCTTTTTATTCATTCGTATTATTCTTATTGTGTTTTTCTCCTTTTTTTTTTTCCCTATCTTTTACAAAAATGCTAAATGCATATCCAGTCTCACATATAAGTTATCAGCCAAATTTGAAACTTTCTAGATCAGGGGTCGGCAACCGGTGAGCCACGACCCACAATTGAGACATATAGGTGTTCTCTGTGTGATTCAGACTTTTCCTAAAGATTTTTCATATTTTATGTATATGTGGTCCAGAAGTGGTTTAGAAGTTGATGGCTTTTAAATAATCTTTTGGGTCACGATTTGTTTTATTTTTGCTTTTGCAGTGTATAATTTTTTGCTATTGGCATGTACACGGACTTTTGATAAAAAGCAACGTGTTGATACACTCAGATTTTATAATGTTTATATATAAATTATGATATAATGTACACGGGGGCCATGAGCCAAACTAAAAAAAATCAAAAGTGGGCCATTACAAAAAAAAAATTGCCAATCCCTGATCTAGAATTAGGATATCAAAATAAATATTTGTTGGCTATACTTAACCCCAGCCTCTGCTCAATCTAATATATGTATATATGTATACATATATATATATATATGCATATATATATATATATGCATATATATATATATGCATATATATATATGCATATATATATATATGCATATATATATATATGCATATATATATATATATGCATATATATATATATGCATATATATATATATATGCATATATATATATATATGCATATATATATATATGCATATATATATATGCATATATATATATATGCATATATATATATATGCATATATATATATATGCATATATATATATATGCATATATATATATATATGCATATATATATATATATGCATATATATATATATACATATATATATATACATATATATATATATACATATATATATATATATATACATATATACATATATATATATATTATTGTGTCATCCACAGACAGCTATTTCGTTGTATTACAACTCTTCAGTGTGGCTGTAGACTCTCCATTTATCCCATCCAGTACCACAAGGTAGGATCAAAAGACGGATAATGATTCTACTTGACCATTATAGCAGGCTGCTCCATACACCATAATGTCCAGCCCCTTCCTGATATGCACCTTTGAAACAGTCACTGCCCTAGTTTTACTAAAAGTTTTAAAAAATGTCGGGACTATTTTGGCTTATATTGAAAGTCAGGGGGAGGCAGAATAGATATAGCTATTTAAAAAAAAATCTTTTGCAAAATATTAGGTTGTAACTCTTTTAAATGTTGTTTATCTTACAAGGTTAAGAATTATGTTAAAAGTGAAAGATTTACCAATATGATTGCATCTTTTTTTTTCTTCAGATTCAATATAGATAGAGATATGTCATCATAATCAAATGTTTTCCAGCTCTCAACAGCCATGTTGTCTACCCAAGATGTAAGACTGTCAACTAAGCATTTCAAGCGTACATTACTATAATGTGAACTCTCCATCATTGGTTCTATAGACTTAGGTCTGGGAATATAGAAACCTATTTTTGATAATGAAGGATTATTGACAGCAGTGACCAACAATGGTTCAATCTTTTCTTGGAGACAAAAGAACTTCAACAGTGACTATTTCACTTCATCTCAAAGCAATAAGAAACTTAGTGTGAGACAATAATAATGATAATACTAATGCTAAGAGGGGAGTACGGTCAATATACCCCCGTCGGATAGATAAAGGGTTTGGTTCGTTATTTCCCCACACCTACCAGATGATATCTGATGAAGGCAGTAGAGTGCAACGGCCGAAACATTGTATGAAAAACAACCAAGATGAGGATGGTCCGAATATAAATAGAAATAGTAATAATACCTCATCTCAAAAATTCAGAGATATGCAATAAGAAACGTTGAAAAGTTGGAAAAATGAGTCCCACATCTGAAAGAAATGCTCCATGTCTAACAGTGTCTAAGATTAGAGAATTGAAATGTTAGGAGGCTTTCTGGTGGCCAAGGCAAGCTGAACTTCAGCACCGCTTTAAAAATAGCATTATTCCATTTATCAGAAACCATCAACCAAAACTGTAGGTTTCTTCAGTTCTCAAGTTGGTTTGGTTGTGTATCAGGCTCCAATGGAGCAAAAGAACTAAAATTTCAAACATTCTCTCTTTATTATATACAGAAAAAATATTATTTGTATTTTTTTAGGTTTGGTGTTGGGGGTTCGATCTACAATGTACGTTTATGCTAAATTGGTCCCTTAGTTTGTGTCTAGCAGCATTCATGCTTGATTTTTTAAACCTCAGACTTTTTTGAGACCACTGCCCGAAAAGAGGTGAGAGAAGTGAATTTTTCATTTATGGCCCCTTTTTTTCTAATTTTTTTTTTTTGATCACCCCCAACATTGTCAGCAACTAAAAGACTTTGGTTACAAGAGGATTTCTATTGAGTCACTATCCAGTTTTATTTATACATTTATGTTTTACTGTGAAGAAGATAGATATACAAGAATAAAAGGTTTATATAGATAATCAGGTAAAAGAAAACGGTCCAAAACAAAGCATCCGAGTTTCTATTGGAAATCTTTGTATCTCATCCTACAATCTTATGTCTGGTCTTCTCCTACTGTGTTTGCTATCCTTTGAGCAAGTAGGTTCCTTGAAATAGATTCATCCCTGATATTTTTACACTTTCAACCAGCCCTATCACAAAAACTGTCAACATAGGTTTCTTCTAGTTTCCAAATTAGTCTGACTGGCTTGCTGACTGACTGGCTATTTATATAATTATATTTTATGAGTACAGGCCACACCAATGGGGGTAGAAAAGTTGAAGAGTTGAAAAATTTGTATGCTTACCCCTTATCTTGTCTACGAATTCCCCATTGGCCCTTCCCCTCTAGCAGATGAGTTTAAGGTAAAAACGACTTCTGCCATTGTCAAACTCCAGGAAAAAGTCTGGAGTTGACCCTGTTTTCCTACCATAACAAGAACAATCCTGATTTCCTGGAGGCTGTCTTACAGACTGAGCTAAATTGACAAGTCTTAGGTATTAACAAAAATTCATCATACATGTTCACAAAGTCTTATTTCATTCTAATAAATAAATACATTTTTACCAGAAAATATATATTTTCACGATTTTTTATCTATCATACATACGGTATGACAGTCACATCCGTCATCTTTAGTTAGGATTCAAGTTGGAGTGAAGTTTGACCCCGCTGCAACCAGGCTTGTTTTTAAGAACTTGCTTACTGATTCCATAAGACTGGGATTTTTCCAGAACATAGATGTCTAACATTGATAGTTTTTTTTTATTGTTTAATTTTATTTATTAGCATCTAACAATTTATCTAGTGATAATCAGTCAATGTGATCCTAAGAAGTGTACGGGTGAAGTAATGTCTACATGCCAGCCAACAGATGTTGCAATGGAAATAACACATGCTGTCCATTCCTGAGATTGCAAATATACATTTTTTTCTCAGTTCTTCAAGAAATTTCCAACTGCTTTCTGGCTCACTGATAAGATGTTCATTATATATATATATATGTATATACATATATGTACATATGAAGATAATTCCAACTGCTTTTTTGACTTACTGATAAGATGTACTTCCTGGCACAGTGTCTTTCGGTTTGTTTGATTTTGGAAAAAAAAAAAAAAACATTCACCAAAACAGACATTATGGCACTTTTCCTGGCAAACAAGTCTTAAAATTTAGTAAACTTTGCCCTCTGTTACATGCCAGGAATTAACACATTTTAACCAATTCTAGGTGTAAAAAAAGAAAAAAAATATAGGTCTGGTTGATCACTCAAAAGAGACCATCATGAGACCAATATCTTTTTTGCAGCATGCCATGTTGGGAGAGATCAACAAAAAAAGTCAAGGAATAAAATTACTTTTCTCGCCTTTTGTTGGATCAATGAAGAGTCTGGATTTTCAAATCCAAGTATGAATGCTGTCGGACACAAACAAGGTGACCAATTTAGTATGATTTGACAATACAAATTGAAGCCCCACAAAAATCCAATTTAGAGAGGGGAATTTTCAAAAAAACAAAAAACGTTTTTTTTCTTGACATGATAAGGAGTATGTGTTGAAATTTTTAGCCCTCTAGCTTCATTGATGTGACCTATGAGTGTGATACATACACACATTCATACATACATAGGCAGCCAGAATAATTTGAAAACTGAAGAAAATTATGGCTCCTTGTTTTTGTTGGACACTTCTTGGATTTTGCAACTACATTTATGGAGTTACACATATAAAATTGCAGTCACTATGCAACACCATAAACATTGGCTCAGCAGCTACTATTTACTCCAATTTTTTCACTTTTTGATACATGATGAATAAAATACTCAATACTCATTTAGAAATTGATATTTGCTATATAATTGAGCTATTTGTGAGAATAATGATTGGAGAAAATTCTGACATAAAAATTATTTGTTTCAAATGTTTAGGACCAGAGATAGACAACAATAGAACACTGAAATCATTCTCCCAATGTACAAGCCTTTGTATAACATATGGCAATCCTTGTATGCTCAGTCAAGAGAATCCCTGACTTGGTCTTGCTGATGTAGTTCAAAAGAAAGCAGCCTGCTTGGACCGGTCAAAAAGATGTCAAATTTGGCATCCAGCCACCTTAGCCCAACTCCCTGATTTGGAATCAGTTATCCTTTTCCAACACCAGTTGCCTTCTGAAGGCTAAAGAGCTTAGTCTAACCTGCCATTTTTTTTCTATAGCTAGATTTATGCCTTTCCCATGGGCATTAGTCGCAGGTATGTGAGCCAGAGGTGCAGGAGGGGCAAATGTCACTGTAAATTTAGGCAAAATTCATTAAATTTCAGGTACATCAGTGTAATTTGGGCAAAACCAAGAAAAAACTTGGGAAATCAAGCTATTTGTCCTCTCTTTATAGTTCGAGCTTCTATATGCTTATGGTATTAGTGCAAAGTGAACTCACCAGTCCTTACCAGAATTTGAATTCAACTTGCCGATTCCATTTTCTTGCCATCAACTGCTATGCCACTCACACACCCACAGGTACATTTATAGGTCATCAGAATACACACAGGTCAGAAGACATTAAAAGACAATTTATCAGAAGAAGAGATTTTGACATCATTTCCTCTTTGAAAGCTCATTGAATCGTAATTTATTGATCCAACAGTTTCTGGGATCAATATAGATGGATTACCAGAAAGTTTTATAGCTCTATTCCTCAGATTCTTCAACCTCACCTGTTACCAAAAAATCTCGTTTTCTTCCTCAATTACAATCCGAAATACCTAATCATATTAGGCTCACAGTGACCAAAAAGAAATAGACTCCCAAGATTAATTTATTTATTTCTTTATGTTTTTGTTCTTTTTTCTTCCTTTCCTTTATTCTGAAGACAGTATTTATTCTTATGAGAAATGGTTTAGAATCAGGAGCCCAAGGTGTATAGTTACCATTCTTGAAGAAGAAATAATGTATCGGTGTATTGTGAGGATGGGGGAGTCGGCATGATTCAGAAGAACATGATTCCATCATTGCAAGTAATTTGGTCAGTGCATATAAAGAGCATTTTTATTCTCTTATTTCCAAATAAGAATTGCATCTGAATTGGTCACTATTCATTCATTTCTTGATGCTTGCAGCCAGGGCAGTCACAGGATTTAGGAATGGAGGAGGTGGCAGGGCCAGGCAGAGCTGGTGATAGGCCCAGGGCGGAATGGAAATGTACATCCCATTTCAAACTGTTTGTTACACTTTTTTGTTATCAGAACTTAATACATATGATTTATGTAGGGGAAAACTTATGTACATGTAGGTTACGTGATCTGCTTACAAGTAACAGTAACGGAATAATCACCCCCCTCAAAATCATAGGCCTATGCTGACTGGCTCGCCTGTCCCCCTCTCTTCCTGGGCATAAGAAGGAAAGGAGGGGGCTTTGGCTTGCATTATTGTGCATAGTATAGAGATCTGTCTTCCTCAGGAAGAATAATAGGACAGCCATGGGAGGTTCTCTGTATGATTCCCAGCTGCTTACAGCACATGGTATTACCAGACAGTGAGCTGTCTAGGTTTGGCATTGCTTAAGTTTGGTGATTGTACAAGAAACGGTGTGTCCAAAGCAATTTGGCTGTTACAATTGGTCACTAATTCTGCTTCAAACCAGAAAATTATGTATGATACTACCAGAAAAAAAAACATTGAAAATCCTGGAAAAGATCTGAATTCCAAATTTAAAACCTGGTTGAAAAGTTTTGCTCTTAGCCATATTTAATACAGTATCACTCCTTCTTGTTCAATAAATGCTGACAATTCTACTATCATGTATATCCAATTTCCAAAGTCACCACCAAACATAAGAATATTGCTTGTAGTTTTTAATCAGAGAATACAAAATCATTATTTCTCAACTTTAATGTAGTAATTTCAAAGAACAAATGGAAAATGTGACGAGCAATAATTTTGACTCCTTTCTATAATAATTTGTTGCAAGCCTCCATGTAATAAATACTAATGATTCTACAATCATGTATATTTCCAAAGTCACCACTAAAATATAAGAATATTGCTTGTATATCTCTGAATTTTTTAGATGAGGTATTAGTATTATTTCTATTATTATTCGGACCATCCTCATCTTGGTTGTTTTTCATACAACGTTTCAGCCGTTGTACTCAACAGCCTTCATCAGGTTTCATCTGGTAGGTGTGGGGAAGTAACAAACCAAACCCTCTATTTAACCTGACAGGGGTATATTGACCACACTCCCCTCTTAGCATTAGTAGTATTATTATTGTCTCACACTGGGATTGAACCAAGAACCATCAGATTACTTGCTGTAATTTTGTCTGATTCTGTAATCACTACACTATGTGTCCATGTGGATTGTAGCCATCTATAAACTTCTTGCACCTATCAGCTGGTAGTTTCTCCCAGTCTTCCTTTGCATTTTGTTCTTGTTTGCAGGATCCTTTTCTCTGTGGTACATTTCCACTCTCTACAAAAATGTCCAATGCTTGTTAGATCAGGACTCATTGCTGGCTATTTTTTTCCTTTCCAACCATTCCTGTGTGTTTCCGGATGTCTGCTCCAGGTTTTCATCATGCTGGATAACTCATGATCTTTAAACCGAAGCTAGTTCTCTCACCCTGGGTAGCACATTTTGTTCCAAAATCACTTGTTAATCCCTTGATTTACAATTCCTCTGATATGACCAAGGCCTCCATTACCAGAAGCAGCAAAACTGCCTCATAACATCTGGATCCTCCACCATGCTTAACTTTTAGTAGGGTGTCTTTTCATCCATAAGCTTTGATTTTTGTCAATAAACAAATAAGTTATGATCACCAAAACCTCTTTTTGGGGGGTTTTCTCTATCAACAGAACATTTTCCCAGGAGGATTGTGGTTTTTTTAGGCTCTCTTTGGCAAAGATCAATCATCCCTTTATACATCTTTTTTCTAAAGAATCTTCCTAGGATTTCATTAATAAGGAAAAGAACACCTTGCAATCAAGAGCAATATATATATATATATATATATATATATATATATATATATATATATATATATGTATAGTCTAGAAAGCTTTACACTAAACATTGAAAAACTTTTTCAACAAAAATTTTTGTTTCACTTCCATCATCATCATCATCATCAGTCTTTCAGCATCCGTCGTTGGACATAGACCTTCCCCAGGATTCGCCACACCTCTCTATCATGGGCGTCGCAGAGGCAGTACATTCTGAATTTATCTAGCTCGTCTCTCCATCTAATATCCTGCCGGCCTTGATTGCGCATGTGATCTTGGGAGATCCAC
>OY735231.1:14176971-14204471 GCA_963457665.1 Thysanoteuthis rhombus | reverse complement strand
ATTTGTATTGTGGATGTGAAGTGATCCGACAGAATGTTGATGAAAGTGACAATTGGGAGGCGAAGATAAAAACTCAAGAGAAAGTATCTGCTACATCTAAAAAAACATTTATTATTCCCATGAACCACCGCAAATAATTTTCTTGAAAAGATAGCTGGCACCCATCAAAATTCATTGAAACATGCCCATGGAATAATAAAGAATTTTGACATGTAACACCTACTTTCTCTCAAGTTTTTCTCATCATATTCCTATTATCACTTTCATCAACACATAAATGTATATATATAGTAAAAGGCTGACTGATTGTTACCCTTAGGACTGTAACTGCGTTAGGAAAAGACCTGACACAAGATGGAACGACTAGATTTTTAAAATTTCGTCTGTCAAACATGATATAGATTAGTGCAATGACGCCTGTCATGAAAGGCCTATGTCCAGCAGTAGATGATGATGATGTTATGTGTGTGTGTTTATTGATAGGGATTAGTGTAGATGTATGTGTATATGTGATGGCTCTGCAGATATATAAGCCACTCAGTAAGACAAGGTACAAAAAACTCCAGCTTAAAGGAAGAAGTTGAAGGATTACTTCAAATTTGAATATAAAACCATAGTTACCTCATGAATTTTTTAAAAGTAGTCAAGAGATTTCATTCATTTTGTTTTTCTGGTTTTCAGAAGTTAATTGATGATTTTATCCTCATGTTCATGGGCAAGACTTCAGAAGAAATATTTCAGGATCAAAAAAAGTCATAATTTGATATGAACATAATTTCTGATTGAATTTAACTGGATCAACTGAATTCTTCCCTTAAGGGACAATACAGATACCATAATCAAATACGTGGTATGGAAGAAGCAATCCCAGCCAATTCAATTTTTCTAAATTTTATTGTTATGGCTTCCAAATGGTATAAGGATATACAAAATTTTTTTTTTAAATCTATTACTTAGAAAATGAATGTCAGTACCAATACCAAAGCATCCTTTGTAAACAGAAGAGTTCTAGATGACATTTTGCATGAACAAAGAGCATATGCGTCGAAAAGCAAAAAAAAATAATAAAAGCAACAACTGAAGGAAAAAAAAAGAACAAAATCTGAGATAAGTGCGATCCTTCTTAACCGTTTTAGAGATGACAAATCAATGTTTTTGTTTGTGTATAGATATCAAAAAGAGAAGAGTCTTGCCTTGAAGGGACAATTTTTTTTCTTCAGACAAAGATGAAATAAACTCCATGTAAAGAGGTGAAATGTGCAAATATTTTCTCTTGTATCTCTTCCATAAACCTGGAAAATAAAATGAAAATTGTGCTATGGAATAAAGGGAAAAAAATGTCATAATGACGTAAATAGCAAACAGAAAAAGGTCTTTTTTTACACAACAATTTTCAATCTAATTCTACATGAATTTACTGAAAATAGTCCTACGTGCTCTTTGAAATTGATATTGGGAAAAAAGCAATTATATATATACTATATATACACGTTATATATATGTATATGTATCACCACATTAACTATAATCTACACCAATATACTGGTCGTATATATATATATATATATATATATATATATATATATGCATGTGTGTAAGCTCACAAACATTTACTTATAAATACATATGCTTATATATATGTACGTAAGTATGTAGGAATATATTCATATAGGTGCATGACTGCTAGTGTGCTTGCATATATTTTTGTATGCACGTCAAAATGTATACATTTATACATATATACATATGTACATATATATGTGCGTATGTGTTTAGTTTCATTTACATTGTTTTATCTTATTGTGCATACACGTATATATATTATTACTGATATTGGTATAACTATATATGAATATTTGTATTTTAAAGCAATACAAAACCACACACACAATCATATAAACACATATTTGCATTCATGTATAGACTTATATGTACATTCAAAGAGACATATTCATACTGATATGAATCTAAATCATTTAATCATCTATGCATATTGCATATGAAACAATTTATTCATACAAATGAATATGCACTCATATATATCTATATGTATGAAATAATATATGCATATACATTCATGAAAATATATACTCATATGCAATCTGATGAATATATGTATATATATAATTATTATGTGATTTTATACACATGTATATGTACATGTGATAATAAATTGTATTATCTTATATTGTAACTGTACTTAAAATGATCTCCCGAAATTATGTATCATTTGGCTGAGACAGTGTAAATAGAATAGACAATTAAAGAAAAGGGAGATGCTGCAGGAATCTAACTTGACACTCATAGGGTCACCACTTTAACGTAGCATTACTCTTACCATTGGGCTAAACAGCCGCCAGTAATGCAAAAGCCCAAATAATTGTTTCAACCCCAAATTCTCATTTTGCTTATTCACTGTCTATATCTGCTCTATATGTTTCTTTCAGTGTGGACAATTATACTATTAAGAAATGGATACATGATACAACCGATTATATATCCATTCCTGAATATATACATATATATATATATATATATATATATATATAAACAGAAAGTTACTAATATTCCACAAGTAGGGTCTGATAAATGTAAATGTTGGAAAAAGCATTTTCCCTTGTAAATACACTCAATTCAGTTGTGAATATTAATTATATAGATCGTACATTTCAAAGTGAAAATTTCAGCTAAAAGTCCATCTCTTTATAAATCACTCTTTAGACTCATTGATTCAACCTTCTACATGATCTTCGATATAATTTACATCTATGCTTTTTTCACAAGCATGCATACATTTACATAATATTCTTCCCCTGATCCTATGAACACATCTGTATTCATTCATGTATATATCGATGTACATACATAAACACATACAGATACACTTGTATGTATTTTCGTTGCACATTTATACACATCAATATCCATTTATATACCTATATATATATATATATATATATATATATATATATATATATATATATATATATATATATATGTATATTTTCTTTAATTGTTTATTCTATTCATGTTGTCTTGGCCAAATGATGTATTCACTGTGTATCAACGGGAGTTCATTTCCAAAAGAGTTTCAAATTAATATAACGCATTTATAAACATAATGTTCATATATTCATATACATATATTCATCTACATATATTCATATATATATATATATATATATATATATAAGTATATGATGTGAAGAAAGTAGACAATTTGGAAAAGAAAAGACTTGAGACTGATTAGTATATCTCGAATTCATTATTATCTTTTATGATGACCGATGTTTCCAAATAGTCAACTTGCAATCTTGTCAGATCTACATTCATATGTATATGTATATGTAGATATATCAATGTACAGAGGTAAGTAGAAAAACCATACACACTTATGCACATACATAGAGGAACTTTTCAAAATTGTGCATACTCATTAGAACACATACACATACACACAAACACGTATATGTGTATATATATTTATGTATATATCATCATTATCATCAGTCTTTCAACATTCGTTGTTGGACATAGACCTCACCCAGGACTCGCCACCCCTCTCTATCGTGGATGTTGTGGAGTCAATACTTTCTAAATTTTTCTAGTTTGTCCCTCCATCTTGTATTCAGTCAGCCTCAGTTGCGCATGTGATTTCTGGGGATCCATACATGACACAAAAAATATTTGAAAACTTTTTTTTATTTTAAAGTTGTAAAGCTTTCTAGACAATATATATACATATGCATATACATATATATATATATATATATATATATATATATATATATATATATATAAATATATATATGTGTGTATGTGTGTGTGTGTGTGTGTGTGCCTATGTAGGTATATCAATGCATGGAGATGAGTATGAAAAGCAATTGTAATGAAGGCAGAGACTGGGAGTGAATATGATAGTGAAAATAGACTTTTTTATTTTCCGTGAATTTCTTTTTAGCCTCTTGTTATGTTATTGACTCACTTTACTCCAAAGAGACAATAGAAGACTTGTTTTGTTTGCACATATCGAACAGACGTTGAATCTCTTTTGACTGTGTTGAGGCATCAAATGTCTGTTAGTATTGCAACTAAATCATACACGGACAATGTTCTCTGATGTCAATAAAATAAGCTTTCTTCAATCAATGCTTCGGCAATCAACAGATAGGTGCACTTGCCTATTTTTCTTCTAAAATTTGTATTTGTTTTTGAAGATAAAACACTCAATAGAAACTGTCACATGACCAATGTCTTTTTGCAGCATGCTATGTTGGAGGTGATTAATTAGAGAGTCAGAGAAAGGGGTTATAAATGGATGTATCACTCCTCTTGCCTTTTTGTTGGGTAACAATAGATAAGAGTCCGAATTTCCCAAAAAAGAACATGAATGCTGCTTGACACAAATTAAGGGATCAATTTAGCATAAACTCACATTGAAAATTGAGCACTTCACAAAAAGAAATACATTGAAAAGGGGTGGGGTAAAAAATTAAAAAAAAATTTTTTTTCCTGACCTCAAGAATAAATGTTGAAAATTTCAGCCCTCTTGCTTCATTGGTGCAACTTGCATGCAGGATACCAGCTACCCAGCCAGACCAACTTGAAAACTGAAGACACCTATTTTGATAGTTTTTGTGACAGCTTTGGTTGACAGTTTCTAACTACTGAACTTGATATACCTGGAATCTCATTTGTTGCTATATGTGTATCATTATTTTTGCATGTACAATAGAAATATTGGTTCTGAAAAGGAGAATTGTGACTCCTAGAAATCCTCTTTTTTGTATATATCATGTATTCTTTTATATATAAAAAAAAAAGGAAGATATGTTGCAAAATGCATAAAACTATAACCATTGAGTGGCTCATTACAGTCCACTGGGATAGTGTAATGGTTTGCTCTCCTGCCACACAGAAGGTCCTGGATTCGATTACCAGTATGAGCGAAGAGAGTGGAAAACTCTTAATTTCCCTGTGCATACAGCAGCTGATTGAGTACTATCTCAGCTGCATGTTTTGGATGGAAGTATCTACATCAGTGAATTTGAATCCTGCCAAGCTGATGGTCATAAAAATCATGGAGGTGTGGAGTCCTTTTCTTGACCAGACTTGAGACTTGCAAGGATCACTAAGCTTATATATGCAACAGAAACTGGGACTTTGTCATCAGCCATCACATTCCTTGGGGGGGTGTCCCTTGGAAGGCATGATACTTTACCTTTCTTACCACCAAGAGCAGGATGTTAAACAAACAACTTACGACAAAAAAAGTCTGCTTCAAATTTCTTAGCCAGAAGAAGAAGAATAAAAATCTAATATAATCTGTTACTTTGTGAGGAGATGAGCCCCACCAAGTAAGACCTTCCTAGACATGAAAATGATTGCCAACAGGCCTTGGATTTTTTTATGTCACTGGTACCATATAACCCAGTGTTAACACTCCCATGTAACTTGGATAGGGAATTGGTGCCAGCAGAAATGCCACCTCAGCAAAAATAAAAGATTCTTTGGTTTCTTCAAATAATTTTTTGGATGATTGAACTCTTTCATGTTGTCCTTTCAGCCGATCGATCCAACGACCTTCTTCAAATGATCTGTCCAAATGTGATGGCGGTAAACCAAAGAAAGCCTCATAATGGATCAGCCAAAATGTTATTTCAACAACAAAACCAACAATAAGGAGTTTTATCATCCAAAAATCTCTTTGAGCGTTAATAACACTTCTCAAAACTAAAGACAGAAATTTTTTTTCTGCATTACTTGGCTAAGAAATTTGATGCTTTAAATAATAACCTTTAAACCATTGATCAGATATTTCAAGTTAGCTTAACGGTGCGGAATGAGCGAGCAGAGATTGGGCTCAGTGTGTGAATCCCTCTCCTAACCTCCAAGTTATGGCTAAAACAGTGCCGGTGGAAGTGAATTATACTACTTGGGGTGTTTGTCAACTTTAAGTCTATTTCACATATCATAAACCAAGGCCGAGTAAGTTGTGATGTGATATATATATACATAGTCAGTCAGACTAAGTCGAAAACTGAAGAGGCCTATCTTGACTGTTTTAGTTGATGGTTTCTAATATCAGGTAAAAAAATCTACAGAACTGATATATTGTTTGAAGGGTAATTTAAAATGAGTTCAACCTTTACCAAACAACACTTTAATGACATGTTAGCCAATCAACAATTGCTTTTAATTATTATACATGCATTATACTATTTATTTATATGTATATTAACCGATTACTTCTTTGTAGACTACATTTTTTGTTAGTTTCCCCTCCCCCTCTTCCTCATTTGGATATCTATACGTTCCCTTCGCAGGGGTTACATAGTTTAGAATAAAGGCCTCTCAAGTAAACATATTTGTGACAGATACGGCCCTTATATATTTTCAAATGAAATCCTCTTAAATCCACATAACTGTAACAGACATATTTTTTATTTTATATTCCATAATAATAAAGGCTTCTCAAGAATACTCAAGTGTGACAGACATAGCTCTCAAACTCTCTACACAAGGTGCTTGTTCAAGGCTGCTGCTGTTGCTGCTACTGTTGCTGACAGCTAGCAATGACTGATGTTGCCTGGTAACAACAATCTAAGCTGACGGCTGCTACTGATGC
Organism: Thysanoteuthis rhombus; assembly: GCA_963457665.1. Lineage (NCBI taxonomy): Eukaryota > Metazoa > Mollusca > Cephalopoda > Oegopsida > Thysanoteuthidae > Thysanoteuthis > Thysanoteuthis major. The sequence continues at coordinate 14,197,843 of OY735231.1, read as the reverse complement.
TATGTGTGAGAGACAAAGCTCTCATGTGATTTTCAACCTATTGAGATTGTTTTAAAATGTATATCCTACATAACAAATTGAACAAAAAAAAGAAAAAAAAAGTACTTTCAAGATGATTCATAGACATCTTAAAATTTTTGACCTAAAGGAAGTTATGTTACTCAACAACAGTCTTTCCAGACATCAGATTTCGTCAAATGACGCCCCTATCTCCAATACCATCACTAATTTGAAAGCTTTGACTAAAACTGTCAATATAGGTCTCAATAGTTTTTAAGCTGATTCAGCTGGCTATGCATGTATGTATAGCACATACAGGCTGTATTGGTGGAGCTACAAAGCTGAAAATTTAAACATCGTTCCTTATTACATGTCGGAAAAACACTTTTTGTTTTTTCAGTCCCCCGCCACCAATTGATTTTTAGCATAAGGTTCCATTTGCAATGTAAGTTTATGCTGAATTGGTCCCCTTAGTTTGTGCCTCTCCACATTCATATTTATTTCTCGAAAATTCAGATTTTTTATTGATCCAACAATGAGCAAGGGAAGTAACATTCATTGATCACCCTTTTTTTCAAATTCTAATTGCTCATTACCAACATGGCATGCTGCCAAAAGACCTTGGATATGTGACGGTTTCTATTGAGTGACTAACCAAACCTGTCTTTTTTTCCCTTTTTATTTTTTCTTGGTGTGCTAGAATGAGAATAAAAATTCAGAAATATCTTATCAACCAAAATTTATGTGTCTTCCGAAGAAGGGCACCGAGCAGGTCATTTTTCTTCATTAGGTTCATATCTGATATTTGGCATTTATTTAGCAATAGAAACAGTGTTGGTAATAGGGTGGTGGTACACCGGGGTACGGCATATATCCCAGAACGAAAGTGAAAGTGGATATCCTGTCCCAACAAAACCAAAAATAATTTTTGAAGTGTCAGAGGAGAACTAAGTAGGATGGCAATATTCAGAAATTGAATATAGGTTTTCATGCTTTCGACGATGCCTGGATAAACATAAAAATTAATTAGATTATGCCAGCGTGCAATTTTATTTCATGGAGGAAACTAGAGGAGTATGTTGTCAAAATCCTGACACGCATCCTTTTCAGTTGCAGTGGATTATTTATCAGAAAAGATGGAGGCATCAAGTTGATATTTATGTAAACGTGGAGTACAAAAGTGTCTGAAAAAAAAAAAAAGATTATAAATTCTTTGCATGAAGCTTTAAAATATTCATATGAATATTACTATCTTCACTCCATCTTATTAGTGTTGCTTTTTATTACAACAGTAGAATATACCAGTCAAAAATGATGGGGTTATGTATGAACCGCCAATGAGGAGCCAAAAGCTATTTTGTTAGGTATTATATTTTCAATAATTCAAGTAACAGAATTTTCTTGTTTTTACATCTCAACTGTTTTAGAGGGCGATTGGACTCAAAGTCTCAAGAGTTTCCATGATGTAATTTTCATAGTTATGTCAAAATAGGAAAGTGAAATAACCAGTGAGATCTATGAGCAAATAAAGAGAAAAGCAATTTGCACATATATCTATAACATATTCAGATTATGGATCAATACACTTGTCACTATTGCGATTACCCTATTACCAGTTTTACTCCATCTTATTAGGAACCGTCAACCAGATCTGTCAACATCAACATAGGTTTCTTTAGTTTTTAAACTGGCTGGCTATGTATGCATATGCATTACATGTATAGGATGCACAAATGGAGCTATCTATTATGCCTTGAAAAAAAACTTTTTGTTTTCAGCAAATTTCCCAGCAAGATAGGTTTTTAGGTGGTGGATATCAATTCACAAAGTAAGTTAATGCTAAATTGGTCTCTTAGTTTGTATCCGGCAGAGTTTTGGTAAAACAGAAGGCAAGAGAAGAAACTTATTCACGGATCACCTCTCTTTCCAATTCTTTTAATTCCTCACCCCTTAACACCACATGTTGTCAATAGATTAGTCTTGTTGTTCTTTATAACACTCTGGTTTTCATTATTAGTATTATCTTTTTATTACTTGATTTACTCCATTATTATCACAATATTCAATACACTCTTCATTATTATAATGAGAAATCATTAACATTGGTCAACATTGGTTTTCTCAGTTTTCAAATGATTCTGGCTGGCTGGCTGGCCATGTGTTCATGAATCAAGTACACAGAATGGTTAAAACCAGTTTGGGGCAATACCACCATATATTGATTAATTTCCTTTCATCCCTGTATTTTGCAAGCAGCTTCAGCCATTTTGAGGCCTAGTTTAAGATAATGCCTCAAAATTGCAAGAATTCTGACCCCGCCATTATAATCTCTGAGAGAGAAAGAAACTAGTCACTACTTGATTAGTATTCACAATACTTTAGAGGGTGCCAAAATTCAGCTTTCCAAAAGTACCAGGAAGCCTAGAGCTGGCCTTGCTTTGGAAATGCCCTAATATTTGAATCAATTCAACAGGCTAGCACAACTTGATATGTATAGTGTTTTTTTGAATCTCCCCTTGAGACCAGGATAAACAGGGCTGGGCCTAGGTACTGGCAACACGGGTAGTCACCTAACACGCCAAGTGCTATAGGGCAACTATCATGTGTTTTAGAAGGTGGGACTTTCCAAATACAAATAGTGAAATGGGAAAATTGATAAATTCAATACAATGAATCAGTGGTCAAAATGATAAGATTTGCAGGTCTGAAATCAGATTTTCCATAAATATCAGACAGTTGAATACTTTCTCTTGTGGTGGAACTACGAGGAACAATTATCAGCAGAAATTCTCATGACCAACAACAAGCTCAGTCAGGAATAACTACTTTCATGAGATAGATAGCTCATGATACTATACTTTAAAGGGTGCCAAAGTTCAGGTTTCCTGATGTACTAGAAACCTTAAGGCTCATTTTGCGTTTCATCATCATCAGTCTTTTATCATCCGTTGTTGGACATAGACCTTCCTCAAGATTTGCCAGACCTCTCCATCGTGGGCGTTTCTTGGTTAAGTTCCTTGTATCAGCTTAATAGGTGAATACCAGTCGTGATACACCCTAAAATTTGAATCAATCCAATGGGTTTATACCATTTGAAAGGTATTGCACTTTTTCTGATCTCTTTTTCAGAAGAGGCAAAGAAATAATATTCACATTTATCTTTATTATTGTCCTCTCAACAGATTTTATGAAGCACTTTGCTATTGAGAGGGTCAGTGAGTACAGCCTCTCTTAATCTTAATTCATTTACTGAGCAGCAACATGATCCATTTTTTAAAAAGCAGTGAACAATGTTAGCACTCAAACAAGCTTATCTTTGTTGAAATAAGTAAAAAGAAATAAGACATGCTGGTCATTCACTTGACAGAAACCATCGTGTGAACAATATATCTTGGCAGCATGCCTTATTGGGGGTGATCAATTAAGAAAAGTCGAAATTTAAAGAAACAAGCAGACACAAACTAAGAGATCAATAGTATAATTAGCACAAACTTACATTGCAAACTGAACCCTCTACTAAAAACCTATTTAAGGGTTGATTTTTTTTTTTTAAGTTTTTTGTAAACTTGATAAAGAGTAAATGTTGAAATTTTCAGCCCTCTATATCCATTGATGCAACCTGTATGATATCATAAATACCTAGCCAGCCAACCAGCCCGAATGAGGAAACCTATGTTGACAGCATCTATCTTTGAGCTTTCCACAAGATTCGCCAGAACTCTCTGTCATGGACGTCACAGAACTAGTACTTCCAGAACTTTCTGTATTTAGTTTGTCACATTATCTTATATTTTGTCTCATATTTTTGTTTGCATGTGATCTCTGGGGATCCCTGTTGTAAGTCATGATGTCCAGCAGCTATTTGCCATCCTCACATGACCACCCTATGGCATTTAAAGTTTTTTCATGGATTCTATGAGTACTATTTTTCCTCCAATATATTGCGCTGTCTTGTGATCTCTCCATGTGAGGTTGAGCAGGATTCTCTCTTGTGCATGTTGCATGGTTCTCAATTTGCAGGTCAGCCTTTGGTTAGGTTCCATGTTTCAGCTCCCCAGGTGACTATGGGGAGGATTGTTTTTATACCCTTCTTTTTAGTAAAGGCAGGCTATATTTTTTCTCAAAGGTTGAGCTTGCAATGCCAAAAACTTGCCAACCTGAAGAATTTCTTTGCTTGATTTTTTCTTCTTTTGAGTATTTCATGGATTTTAATTGTCCTAGGTAGATGTAGATGTCTACTGCATATTTTATCATTTTTCCTATATGATGTTTGATGACGGTAGAAGCCACTTCCCAAAACATGTTACTGAAATAAATACAATCAATTTTTCCTAGTTTTCAAGTTTCAAAATTGTCAATTAAGTTCACCATTATGTTGGATAAATTTCATCTATTCTCTAACCATGTGTATGAATATAACAATAGATCATTAGATCCACCTAGGTCAACAAATCTCCATGGAACCCTCAAAAGAAGAAAAAATCAGGCAAAGAATCACTCTACGATGGCAAGTCTTTGGTGGAGCAAACTCAACCTTCAAGAACAAGAAAATCCCATGTCCAAAAAGAAGAGTATACGACTGATGCATCCTCCCGATAGTCTCCTATGGAGCTGAAACATGGGATCTGACCAAGAGACTGATCTGCAAACTGAGAACTATGCAACATGCATTTGAGAGAATCATGCTCAACATCATGTGGAGAGATCTCAAGACAGCACAGTATATAAAAGAAAAAACAGGGCTCTAAGACCCCATAGAATCTGTGAGGAAACTCTAATGGCAATCGACTGGTCATGTTGCAAAAATGGCAGACTACCAATGTACATAATAACTCACAACATGGATACCCAGAGATCAAATCCAGAACCAAGGTCAGCAGAATATGAGATGGTAAGATGAATTGGACAGGTTCAGAAAGTATTGGCTCCACAACGCTCATGAAAGAGAGGTCTGGAGAATCATGAGGAAAAGTCTTTGTCCAACGAAGGTCAATAAAAGATCGATGATGATGATGAGGATCTATTAAATGTAGGAATTTGTTCTATATGAATGGTTAAACCTTTGTTTTGCAAAATATTGAGCATCAATGGAATAAAAAATTACTATTTTGAAGAAATCGAAAGGTGAAACATGCAAGTATAAAATCAAATTCAACTATATATATATATATATATATATATATATATATATTGTGTTTATGTAGCTAATCCATTATTTCGCCATATTTAAAGCTCAACTTTAACCTTTAACTAAATGTCTTTGTATAGCGCTCTTTATAAAATGAAGCCATCACAGATATTATTGATTGGTACTTTGGTATATATATATATGTACATACATATATATATATGTACATACATGTATATATATATATATATATAAATATATATATATATATATATATATATATATATATATATATGTATATATAGATATAAACACATACACACGCAAACTCAAACACACATATATATATATATATATATATATATATATATATATATATATATATATATATGTATATATATATATATATATATGTATATATATATATATATATATATATATATATATATATATATATATATATATATATATATATATATATATATATATATATCTAATTCCTTTAAACATAAAAACCACTGGAAAAAATTACCTAAATTACATAAACAGATATTGGGAAATAATTATCTGAAACGACATAAATTATTTGTTTATATATTTAGCATTTTAAGCTGTAAAGTTTTCAAATATATATACATGTGTATATATATATATATATATATATATATATATATATATATATATGTGTGTGTATATATATATATATATATATATACTAGATATATTATTATTATTATTATTATTATTATTATTATTATTGTTATCATTATTATTATCATCATTATCATCATTATCTATCGCTATTAATCTTTCAGCTAGATAAATTTTCCGATATCCATGTGTGTGTGTTCCTGGTGTATGTGTCTGGTGTGCACACACAATGAAGAAAAGCATTTCACAAGGAAATCTGTCATCTTTCCGTACATACCCCACCCCATCAACCAGACAAAGCAAGACCAATTCCTGGAATGATCAAAGAAACAACAAGGACTGGTAACCATAAATGTCTGTTAGGTTATCAGAATTGGTAATAAAAGACCTCAAACAAATGGTGAAAAAAAAAATACAATTCATGCTAGAAAACAGCTTCCATCTGTGTTGATATTTTTTTTTCTTTCCCAAAAGAATTACAACTTTATAAATTAGAAAACTGTCAACCAAAACTGTCACAAAAACTGTCAGAATAGATTCCGTCAGTGTCCGAGTTGGTCTGGCTGGCTTACTGGCCGCTTATGTATCAAGCATACAGGCCGCACCAATGTAGATGGGAGGTTGAAATTTCAAACACTTACTCCTTATTATGTCGAGAAAAAAATGCTCTTTTGTTTTTTGGAAAATCCCTCCTGAATAGGGTTTTTGTTGGGGTCCAATTTGCAATGTAAGTTTATGCTATTCTCTCAGTTTATGTCTATGCTTGTTTTTAAAAATTCAGACCTTTTATTGATCATGGCTTGACAAAAGGTGAGAGGAGTAACTTTTCATTGATCACCCCTTTTTTCCAATTTAATTAATAACCCCCAATATGGCATACAGCCAAAAGATATTGATCACGTAATGGTTTCTATTAAGTGATTAACCTGATCTGTTCTCTCTCAATCCAATTTTTTTTAAGGCAAAAAAACAAAAATTCATTAAGCTGTGTTTCAATTTCTTCCCTGTTTTAAATTATCCATGGCTATCAGGCAACGAGAAAAGACGATCATCAGATGTTGAGATATCTTGTGAACAAAGCGAATGCAACAGAATATTTGGTTAAGTCTTGCTTATCTGGCAATAAAAAAGACTGAAGAGATCGCAGGGAAGTTATCTCCCTCTATGGCTAAAATGGCTAAAAAAGGGTAAATCTTTTTAACTGGATGAGGCAAAATATTCAGTTAAACTTACCCATCTGAGGCTACAAAATAACTAGAAAAGACAGTAAATATTGCAAATAAGTTTTCTTTCTTCAATGTCATGATTGGCTAAAGTAGCTATAAGTGGCTAGATTTTATTTTCATCCATTTCCAGCCCACTTAATTGCTGAAAAAATCATTCAAAGTCTCCTGAAATCTCAAGTACCATATTAATTAAATCAATGTTTTATTTTGATGAATATATTATTTAAATATCATTATTAATACACTTTTTATTCATCAATATTATTGTGCTAATTTCTAATCAATACATTGTATAATTATCTTTTAAAGCCTTTGTATGAATTTTCAAGCGTCCTTAACATTTGAGGAGCCTTCATATGATTTTTTTTTCAATTTGAACTAATGTAGCCACTTTTAGCCATTATTAGCCATAAAGGTAAATTTACTTTTTGCATAGTCATTTTTAGTGCCGGATCTGCGGATTTTACCAAATTTTTTCACTAATATAATTTCAATGAACCGTTCTAAGTTTAAACATTATATGAGGTCCACCTGGGAAGGATCATGACATTTCAAATATCTCATGTACTGCAGGCATGATCTTGATGTAACTCAGCAAATGATCAGAGCAGATCTTATTGTGTATGCATGTACAGACACTCCCCCGTGGGGTTGCTCTGTCGGCTGTAAAATGGCATTGTGTGAGTATATGTTCTGTGTGGCTGTAGCATTCATGATGACCAAGCTAGTACTTCTTTGCATCTCGTGCAGGGTTTGTTTTTTTTTTTGGCACAATATTGTATCACCCAGCTCTGACAGCACTCCCCACCCCTTGGCAGTCCAGATTGACTCCCGGCCAAGTTTGGCTTTTTACCACCGGAAGGGATGAGATTGCGTTGAAGTAGCTGATGGCAATCCCAAAAGAATTTTTTTTTTTTTTCAGTTGATCCTGGGATAAGAATGGGTGGTCCTAAGGAGAATGTTTTCAGTGGGCACACCCTGATGTCCGTGGAAATTACTGATAGAACTAAGTAACCCCATGCACAAATGTATTACGTTCAAGAGGTGTCTTAAGCTGCATTTCGTTCCCGTTAGAAGATGAATTCATAGTACAAATAAAAAATTAAAATACCAGATTAATAGAGGAACTAGAGATTGAAGAAGAAAAGGTATAAGGAAAAAGGGGTGATCAATGAATAAGTTCGTTATCTTGCCATTTGTTGGACAGTAATCTCTAAATAAAAGTTTGGATTTTCAAAACAAAATAACTAACTGACACAAACAAGGAGATCAATTTATCATAAATCTACGTTGTGAAATGAAACCCAACCTAAAACCTATTTACGGGGAGGGTCGAAAAAACAAAAAAAATTTTTTTTTCTAAACATAAAAATGAGTAAATGTTGAAAATTACCCGCCCTCTAGCTCCATTGGTGCGGACTGTACGCGTAATACATACATACATACATACATACATACATACATACATACATACATACATATCCCGCCGGACAGCCAACAAACTTGAAAACTGAAGAGAGCTACGTTGACAATGTTGGTGACGGTTTTGAATAACTGGATTTAGTATGTACTAAACAAACGGCCAAAATGTACCCACTAGAGTCAAAACGGTGAGAATAATAGTCCGTATAATTCAGGAAATATAGAAACCACATTCTGCAAACAGAATGTAAACGTTCGCATTATGAGAAACATCGCATATTTGTGTGTAAATAACGGAAATGCATTCATTCCTCTGCGAATATGTTTCATCGATGGTGTGCAAAAATGTGTGTGCCAAGAAGAGCGAAGGATATCTAAGTCGTCTATAAAAGAATTATGGTGCTGGAGAAAAATGCCCGTCGGCCATTCTTGAGATTAAACGATGCCACCACCCAATACTTTGATTATGGAATCAATTTCAAACCGGCATTATTTATTCCCGCTTGGGGATATGAATGGTATTTGATGTTTTCGGGGTGACGGTGGTAACGGGTTTAGGGTTAGAGAAACAGGGAGAGATGAGGGAGTACAAGCAGAAGAGTCAAAATCATCGACATTAATTCGTATAACAAAGTAAATGTTGAAAAAAAAGAGATGAAAAGTTATAACAAATATTCACGAATGTCATGACTCGATTGAGAAAGAGAGATAGGTAGAAAGAGAGGAGGAAAGATTGAGCGAGAGAGATAAGGATAATGACTGAAAGAAGAAGAAGAAGAAGAAGAAGAAGAAGAAGAAGAAGAAGAAGAAGAAGAAAGGAAGGGACTGAAAGAAAGAGGAGAGAGAATTAAGAAGGATGGATACAAAAAACAAAGATAGAAAGAAATATTATTGTTAGAGGGAGAAAGAGAGTGATATCAACACAGATAGAAAGGAAACAACTGAAAGATTTTATACAAGATTGAAAGGAAGAGAGACAGAGACAGGGACAGAGAGAGAAGAACGAAAGAGAAGGCAGACTGAGAACAAAGACGGAGACTAAAAGACTGAAAGAGAGAGGATATTTATAAAAGATAATAAAAAAAGTGACTGAGGGGAAAGGATAGAAACAATGACATAGATAAGGAGAGAGGGGGTAGAAAGAAAAGGAGAGAGAACAATGAGAGAAATGAAGAGACAAAGAGAGAGAAAGACTAAGGATAGAAATAATGATGCAAAGAAAGACAGAGAGAGGGTTGGAGGGGAGAGATAAGAACGAAGGGAGATACTGAGAGAAACAGAGAAAAGAGAGAGAGAAGAAGGAAGGATAGGGGGACAATGATAGAAAGAAAGACAGACAGAGAGAGAGAGAAGTAGAAGAAGAAGAAGACGAAGAAGAAAGGTAGAAAGAAAGTGACTGTGGAAGAGAGAAAGATTCGAACAAATAAAGTAAATGCGATAAAAATAATAATAGTAATAACAAATATTCACGAATGTCATGACTCGATAGTGATTTTTCAAGAAAGAAAATAAATTGATGAGGAATTATTAGACAGTCAAAACGTGAAGAAAGTTGCTGTAGGGTGCTGGGGTGCTGTTGGGGCTGGAGGTTGATTCGGCTGCCATATTGATGTCAAAGACAAGATGGTGGAACTTATAATATGATTAATGATTACAATAACGGAAACATTCAGGAATTGTGTTGAAATTTTCACTTTGCACACAGCACTAAGTAGGAAATGATGTTACTCAATTAATTTGTTTCAAACACCCCCATCCTTACCCCCAACTCTGCGGTTTTTGGTTTGTTCTTGGCTGTTTTATGAGCTACAGGGTTACACATTAATAGAATCAGAATTTAAATATGAATTGTGGTTTTAAGTCATACTGACAGATTTATGGGTCATGTAGTGCTGGGATTACTTTTCTTTCTTTTTTTGTATCGATAAATAAACATGAATTAGATTTGTGGCTATGAATAAATCTGTGAAAGTTTGTGCTATTCTCGGGATTTTTGTATTAAACGAAGTCACGCAAAATTTAGGTGTTTTTCGTTTGTCCACACCAAAAGCTAATGTCTAAGATATCAAAATATGGAATCCTGTTAAGAATGAATAAGAAACGAAAGTTCAATGAGAAGTCCGCTGCTATCAAGTTTAAAGGCCGTTATTTCCAGATCACCTGACCCTGAGTAGAAGATAGTTTTTGGTAAAACGCATCTTAACAAGAAATACCTTTCCATCACGTTTCAGAAGTAAATCTGACTCAAAACACCTGACGCAATCGATTTTGAATCAACAAGTTCAAACGCCATTATTGCTACTTTAAATGACTCTGAGTAGAATATTTTTAAAAGTAAGAAGCGTCTTATCAAGGGACACCTTTCAATCAAGTTTCAAGTAAATCTGACTTGAAACAGCCGAGAAACAATATGGGAACATACTTACAGACAAATGGACAGAGCTGCTAAGCTAGTTGTTAAAGTTTAAACGCCATCATTCCTAGTTTAACTGACTCTAAGAGGAATGTTTTTTTATAAATAAGAAGCATCTTATCATGGGATACCTTTCTAGCAAGTTTCGAGTAAATCTGACCGGAAACAGCTGAGAAACAATATGGGAACAGACTTTCTGACGAATGGACAGAACTACTAACAGAGTAGCAAGGAAGCTACTGAAAAAATTGTTGCATGTAACTTGCCAGCTAATCAGACGGCACCTTTATGTGTAAACGGACAATCTCTCATGGACTAACCCAGTCGGGAATGAAACGCCAATGTTCATGTGCACTGCGCGACAATTGCATTAATGATGACCAAGCGACTAGATCAACGAATACATCAAGTTTTGTTTGAAACTTTGACATTTATTTGAAGAAAAAAAAACTATTCGGATGATTATGAAGACTTTCGGTGATTATCCTACGAAAGAAACTTAGATAAAATTTGGGTACTGGCACTCCAAAGTTGGTCTGGAATCTGATGGGAGCAGAATATCCGAAAATGTTGAGAGCGTACGCGATGCATCTGCAGTCAAAGAAAATCGACGATCGACTGTGTGAGACTTAGATGAAGGTTTGGGGATTCCTCAGACTATTGTTCCAGAGATTTTGATAGAAGATCTTAGCATGAAAACTGCAGAGGCAAAATTTATTCTGCATCTCCTGTCCCCAGGGGCATGATTAACGCCTCCTGATGTCCTAAACACAGCCCCAAAAGTGTTCCCCCATCTTGGTCCTTCCATTGTCTGACTTACAAGATTTTCAAAAAAATGAACATTCCTGAAGGAATGGAGGTCATATTCCTTTAAAACGCATCAAAATACATTAGAAAAATATATTTCCTACAAAAATATTCCACTTCAATAAACCAAATATTTACCAGGTTTCTGCAAGAGTATTTGTGTGAACGATTGAATCGTTAAAATGTTTGAATTAAATATAAGTATAGATAAAAGAAAAAAAAATTCTAACTTTCATGTTAAACAATTTAAACGACTGTTAATTATTTAACGTGGGAAACTTCAAGGAAACTGCGATGCGCCTTTTTCTTTTGATGCTACGAGCATGTGTTCATTTTGCTTGAAGGTTAATCCTGTCACAAGAGCGAAAGGAAATTCGTGCCCGAGTTGCACAGAGACTGCTAACAATGGCCCAGATTTCGTTTAGAATAGTCATAACGAGATGAGTCATGGGTCTACGATTATAACCCTTAAACAAGAGCTCAGTCTTCCAAATAGAAGTCACCATGTAAGATTTACATATGGGCTTAGCAAATTGCAGCCCACGGCATTATAATCTAGGGGTGGAGGCTCCTGCCTGAAAGAAATCGCATTAATTTCATTTAATTTCTAACGATAAAAAATAGGAACGTAATTCAGATTATACATCGATTGGAGTGTTACATAATGATTCGTTGAAAAGATTTCCAAATATTTCTGAAATTTTCTCCGCTGTGTTGAATAGCGGAAGCAAGGATCAAAGGATTGATCTAATATCTGGTGCCTACCGATAACGATAAACAGGATGTGCAAATACAGAAAAGCATTCTTGGGATATCTCGATGACAGGTGTAGACGGAAAACATCCTGATGAGTGGGTTGACAAAAAAATGGAGAGCTGGAAAAACAATGGGTGTTTTCAACGGAAGAAGCCACATCCAGGTGGACGGATACGTCAAAAAGCGTCAAAAGCATGGCTGGATCTGCCAAACGTGTGGGCGTAGATCCCCTATAAGAAGGTGATAATTGCCATCTGGAGCAGACTAGATTCCCAGAGATCGCAGACCACAAGACACTAAAACGGCTCCTGTGTGCCCATCTGTCGTCCTGAGCACTACTCTCTCTATCCGTTCTCCAGATGCCACTTGGAACTTTACCAAATAACAATATATGCCTATATCTTTATGCATCTGTATCCTGTCTTCTTTTTTGCATACCTTGAAGTTTCAGGCTTACGTAACATGATTTAACTGCTATGTCAGAGGCAAATGCATATCTAAAAATATGCATCAGTAAGATATGCAATATATAACATTTTGGGTGGTGTAAATTAACATCAGTCTATAGTAACATCGTTGGTGATCACCTGACAGTAAGTCTCAACAAAAAAGACGAATGAACGAACGGATTATTATTATTATCATTATTTTTTTAAAACAACCAAAAATCCTCGAACATTTTTCTCATTTCCTCTCTTTAAATTCTTCATTTGGTTTATTTATGTCTCTTCTTATAAAGGGGGTAAACATCACTGAAATGTTCAAGTGTTTGTCTTTTTGTTTATATTCACAAACTGAACTTTAAATAATGTTTTTTTGGACACTTTTTACTGTTTTTTTTCTCTCGTCTGATTCGCTTGAATAATGGCCAATGAATGGTTAAGTGAAGTCACTAGAATTATGCTTTGGTTATGACTAAAAGCGTTAAACGATAAAGTTACAACGGAGGTCTGGCTTGGAATGGAGTTTCAGCGCTTAAAGAAGATAATAGTTTGTGGTGAAAATTATTCCTATTTTCCATAGATATGCACCAATTTTGTTATAGGTCCTCATTTGTTGATTTTTTTTTTCAAGTTGTGGCAAAGATTTATAAAAATTTCCTGTTGAGTTTATGGGTGAGACATTTTTACTTCATTGTTTACTGGGTGCATTGAGAGCATGGGTGTTCACTGGGGGTGCAAATGGAACAGTGCTCCGCCCTGTGGATCAGAGCTTCTCACCGAAGACGATGATGGTTGAAAATTGATCTTTATAGAAGTCGGGAATCAAGGGATCACCTTATGAACAGTAGCACTTTGAGGATGAGTCACGGCTTAGAAACTTCCTAGTCCCTTACCTAACAACTGACATCCAGATCTACATCCCCCCCCCCATCGAATATATAATTTCGTCTCCCGATCTGGAATATATTCTTTTTTGCCCCTTTTCTTTAGGAAAAATGGCAGGGACGCCAATGATTGAGAGGTTTGTTTCGCTATGGGACATTGGACAAGGTTTTTTTTTTTCTGAGGAGTGCAGACGTAAGAGAAAAACTTTGCTATGACCGAAACAAGGAAAGAAAAAACAGAGTAAATAAAACAATAGTTTTCTTTTCTATTTAAGAACTTTCTCGCCTCGTACAGCAGATTTTTAATAACAACGTTTTGCCTTGTAGCTGGTAAATTCCTACTTCGTTTTTTGCTTTTTTTATCAGCAAAAATTCCCTTGAAAAAATTGAGGTCTACCGGAATTGTCCACGTACTCGCTCATTTTTGTCTCCAGAACTGCACTGTTTTCTTTAAATTCTTTCTTTCGCTATGCTTCTTCTTTTCTTTTTTTTTTGAATGCAAACGGCATCGGTTGATCTATTGACCCAGATGATTGATCGGATCAGATCAATCTATAAAATCGCACCTGAGTTTGGGTTTTGACTGAGATATGTCGGCTAAAAAGTTGCCAGTTAAAAGGATTACGTAATTTACTTTCCATCTCGTAAATGTCAGGAATACAGGTTTAAATCCCGGGATAGAAAAGTATATAGATTCCCACTTCTGGATTGATTCATCGCATTTTTTGTACGATACTAATTTTTTTTCTAAAAGGCCTTTCTTAGAACTAGGTTTGTTTGTACATAAGCAATGAACTTTTTTTCATTGATATTCTGACTCCATGTCAAAAAAATGAACAAACCTTTTTTATGAATTTTTTCATTGAAATTTATTTGTCACAAAATCTATAATTGTCTAAAATCTATAATTACCACCCCTCAAAATGTTTGAAGGTAGAATATACGAACTTCTTCATTGGTCAAAATTCGACCAATGAGAAGCCCTAAATAGCCATGTGACTGATGCTAGCGCTAAATTCAAATTCGGCGTCTCTTTTCTACTAAAGTGAAAGCAAGCTGACGTACTTGTGAGGGCTGACAAATTGCCCAGTCACCTTCGTAAATGTGAGCATTAAAAAAAATCACCATCTCTACAAAAAAAAAACTACGTGACACCACAATGAGTATCTCATGGGTCCTGCCACGATACAACACCAGTCTTTCCCGTAAAAAAAAAACACGTGGGTTTGACACTATAACTACAACTGCAAGACATTACTACCACTCAAGAAACACCCTTTTTCGAGACCTTCTGAAAATCGCCAATCGACAGCGACCTTCAAATAATGATATCGATTTCGATCCAAAGAAACGAATGAACATAATAAACCAAAATGACTACACTTCAAGTTATCCGGAATTCAGATTCAAACATATAAGTCAAGTGAATTTGACTACATTCTGCAACTTTACAGTTTTCCCCTTTCGTACTTGTCTTTCTCCTCTTTTATTAAAGATTGTATAAATTGGAAACTTAAAAGGTTGTTTGCGTTGTCTGGTCTTTCCGCCCGTTCGACTCAAGCTGCTCCTAATCGCAGTTAACCCCAACTATTCCTAACATTTTTGCAACTATTCTTTCATTCTAGCAATAACAGGGGAACCATTCGACAATGTAATATAACAATGCGTGCAGTGTTTATGAGCAGAGTACTTCTTAGTATAGTATAACTTTTCCTTTGTTTTTGTTACAGAAAACTGAACCGCTTGGGCAAACCTTTTTCTCCAGAAATCTGAACCGTTTGGGCAAGCTGTCTGATAGCAGTTTGGAATGTTTTACCATTCATCTCTGACTACTTCCTAAAGCTGGTCAGAGTTCATTATTTTTTCCCAACCAGTTTGGCCTCAATATGCACCTATATATTCTCTACGGGGATAAAATCTGGCGACTGACCAGGCCAAAACATTACGGACAATTACAACTGCTCAAACCATGATTTTGTGTTTTTTGCTGTGTGTGCAGGAGCATTATCTTGTTGAACACTGGTCGTTTGCATTTTATTCCCCCACAAACAACTTGTCCCGGCTTGGAGGGAACCCATATTGGTACTCCTTAGCAACAACGGACCTTTCCAATCGTACCAGCTCGCCCACGTCAGATGCATAAATTGCCCCCCATCTTTCACTGGGGTATACAGCATACCTAGTTACCTTACAGCATACTTAGTTCCTAGAACCTAATTGCGTCACTGTTCATAATACCACCCAAGTCTCACGCTTTCTGCGTGAGAAATACTTATTTTTATATATTCTCGTAGTCACATGAATGAAAAGAAAATTTTCACGCAGTTTATATAATGTTTATTTCAGGAGCTGATATGCCCTAAAACGCAATTTAATCAACTTTAGATATAAAATTTTCTGGATGGAGCAAGACTCAGACTCCTCTGGAAGCCCTCTACTCAATTTCCCCCCTGTTCATGTAAATTTTTTCGGAGGGACGCGATTCCCGCTGAAAAAATTATTTACGCGGAGTGTTATAATAAGGAAGTGAACGTTGAAAGTTCTAGACCTCGCCATTAGAGCTACCTGCACGGATGACACATAGCCAGCCAGACCAACTTAGAAACTGGAGAAACCTGTATTGACAGCTTTGGTTGACGATCTCAAAAAAAAGTTAAACTTGCGCCCCAATTTTCACTGGCAAAATTTTTGAAAAAGAAAATGAATGAAGATAAAATCAAAATCCCAGCACTTTCAACGCCCTTGATACCTAGCTCAACAATATTCTTCGTCGCTTATGGTCTTCACTTGTTCTTTTCCTGTTACGATACGGAGACACGCGTTAAGAGCAAATGAACAGAAGCGAAACAAATGGTGAGTTGGCGTTTGATTATGACCGTCTTGTTATTAAAAGATTTGGTGGATCCTTTCAACTAATCACAGTTTCACTTCTTTTGTCCACTAATAATGTTCCCTCAAGTCAAAGTCGTTTGAGATGAGTGAAAATACCGGTAATATTGATATCTAACATGTAAATTACAACTAGACCATTGGCTCATCTACTAATATGGAATTATCTTTTATGATTAGTATATTTTTTTTTTCATTATTTACTGTACTTTTACTTATTTACTACTTTATACTAATATATATATATATATATATATATATATATATATATATACGTAGTTGTATCATCCACAGACAGCTGTTTCGTTGAATTACAACTCTTCCGTGTGGAATATATATATATATATATATATATATATATATATATATTATAATAATTAAATGATTGTGTCATCCACAGACAGCTGTTTCATTGTATTACAACTCTTCAGTGTAGCTATAGACTATCTATTATCCCATCCAATACCACAAGGTAGGATCGAAACCTTTCGCTTCAGACCCAGATGCTGGCATCTTACCTCTGCACTACGCAGAACTGGACGGTCAGAAAAGTTGAATTTAAGCGATATATTCACTTCACACGTAATTCCCCATCCACCAGTGCTCTATTCCTAAGCTGGAAGAGCATTGCATAAGCTTATAATGACCGAGTAACCTCACTTAAAGAGTGAAGTGCATTGAGAAAGGGATATATGTGATCCGACAGAATAAATATACATTGCCTTATATAATATAGAAACACTTATTTGAAATGATCTCCTGTCATTTCACGGTTAATGTATCACTTAACATAGACAATTTAAATAGAATAAACAATCAAAGAGAAAGGGGCTGCTTTTCTTGTTTATTCTATTTACGTTGTCTACGCTAAGTGATACATTAACCGTATAAAGACGGGAGATCATTTCAAATAAGAGCTTCTATATTATATAAAGCAATCTATGTATATATAGAGAGACAGACAGATAGACAGAGACAGAGAGACCAACAAGAGAAGAGAAAAGAAATATAAAAACGACGGTTTTCTAACCAGGAAAATAGACACCTCCCCAATAACATTCTAAATGGGGGATCCAAATAAATCGAATCATTCGCCTGATGAAACCCCAAGAGGGCAGAAATATAAACGTGTTTGTGTAGCGAAACAATTATTTCGCTATATATATATAGAGAGAGAGAGTATAACGAGACAGCAATCCATAATTTAATCATTGTTAAAAATAGCAGACTAACCATCTTTATCTTATTTCTTTTTTTGTTAATGTTTCTTATTTACGTACAAAACCTTTTATCAATGTCATCGAAGTTTTTTAAAAAATCGGTTCGAAGTTGGTAGTTCCAGATCTTCCGACCATTACTACTTACTCTTTTAATACCACTATCGTATTTTCTTGATAATGGCCGATGATGGCCGAAAGCTCTAGAACCACCAACTTTGGAACGATTTTGATAAAAACTCCGATGACATTGATAAAAGGTTTGTACGTAAATTACAAAAATAACAAAAAAAAAAATGATATAGACAGAGTTTTGTCTGCTATTTTTAACAATATATGCTTAATTTATATATATATATATATATATATATATATATATGTATATATATCATGCCACCAACTAGGACCCAATTAAACACTGACTTGCCCCGACCCAACACACTTACACAATAACAAAGAATTATGAAAAATAAGAAAAAATACCCCATAAAAAACATTCCTGTTGTATATAATGCGAAATGACGCAGCTATGCTCCTACCATCTGAGCAAATGACGCTCCTGCAAGATCAAGATCGGAGTGTCGTTAGCTCAGATGATGAGAGCAGAGATGCGTTTAGACTGATTCCTTATATATATATATATATGTGTGTGTGTGTGTGTCATCCACAGACAGCTGTTTCATCGTATTACAACTCTTCAGTGTGGCTATAGACTATCCCTTATCCCATCCAGAACCACGAGGCAGGATTGAAACCTTCGCTTCAGACCTGGAAGCCGGTATCCTCTGAGCTACGGAACTGGACGGTCAGTAAGGCTGAATTTAAGTGATATATTTATTTTAGCTTTTATTCCCCATCCACCAGAGTGCTCTATTCCTATGGAAGTTATATTGGACTGTGACCGAATGTGATAATTGTGAAAACATTTTCATTGGAAAGATATTCAAACCGGCACCGGTGTTGACAACGTATAGAGAAAATAAGCATCATGCGGGACTTGAACCTGCGTCCATCAGGGAGCAATCTTAATACGACTCTACTCTACCAACTCAGTTAACGACATTGCTGGCAGGTAGGAGTCCGAGATAGTTCATCTCTTTACTCTGTGCTCATAGGCATAGATATTTACACATGTATATATATGTGTTCCCTTTTTTGCCAACAGTATGTATGTTATTAGATTGGACAGTTTATGTCCAACAGAACGTGATAATTGCAGAGACATTTTTATAGGGAATATATTGCATCCGGCATCGATGTTAAAAAGGGGTAAATCGAGCAGCCAACCATTGAATAAATAAAATGAGCACTAATTGAAGCACTTTACTCAGAGGTCTTAAATAGGAATTGTGATTATTATCTGGTAAAGATCACCTTCCTTCAATGTTGGGATAGGTCTTTGAAAAAGTAACTTCGGAGAAATACTGTAATTTTTCCTATTTTTCATTTCAACTGCTTTCGAATGGAACCTATTCTGATACTGTCAAAATCAAACTGGTGCATATATTTGTATGTATGTGTTATGATGAAGATTTCTTGGTGCATCTGTATAAGTGTGTTAGCGTGTGCATGCATGTGTGAGCGTACGCTTGAGTGTGTGTATGTATGTTTGTGTGTGTATGCCTGTGCGTGTATGCGTGTATTTTCTTGCTTCTCAGATTAAATGGCAAAATATTTGTGATCTGGATCGAAAAGCAAAGCACTGTGTAAAAATCGAGGTTTATTGTACTCAGAACAGACTTACGGAATTCTATGTTCTACTTTTCTTCAGTGAATATCCGTGAGAAAAACTGGGTTTGTTTTACGCAGAGGTTATATATAATCTGATGCCCCGTTAAATAATGCCATGTGGTTAGGCTTTGGGAGAATACAAGAAAGGAAAGGAAGAAATGAGAAAAAGGTTGGGAAAAATTCAAGGGAGAGAGATCATTAAAGGAAAAGAAAGAAAGATAGTATGAGAGAAGAAAAGAAGGAAGAAATATCAAAAAAAGACCATATCAGTGACTGGTGAAAAGCAGTGTTTTCAAAACTTTGAAAACTCAAAGACCCTTTCTATGTAGGAAATATTCTGGTGGATCCCAACTTCTGGCATTTAGTTCTTAGACTAATCAATAACAATATTTTATCTTTAAAAATCATATCAATTCTAACTGAATTATATTTGTTTGAATTCCAATACATAGTACAGGTCTGTGTTCAATAATTATGTTTCGTGTACAATGGCTGATGTTGGACTTTGTCTCTTTGCCTACAAGATACACATTGTCAGGTTCAGAAGGAAATCGAGCATTATTTGATGTATCACCAAGGGTTCGAAGGACTGCAGTTTCAAAACCACTGTTGTAGAGTGATGGTTAGCAAGCTAGTTCTGCTAGACCATTTGCTAGTATAGTATTCCATTCTCACAGGGTGCTCAAATACTACTGCCCTGTGCCAAACTTATCTACAATAGTTATATTGGTGGAAAATATACAACTCTCTCAGGCATCGGACAGGCTCATAGATAAATGTCTTGATTAGATAGAAAGTATAAGAGAGAGAGAGATCTAGATAGGCTTAGATTGATAGATTAAAACATATATATACATATATATATATATATATATATATATATATATATATATGCGAATATATGAGTGAGTGAACATGATAAGTAAAACAAATCATTATTCTTAAGTTGATATTTTTGTTAATTATAGAACTGAAATATGAACCATACTGAAATGTGTTCAAGCTTACGAAAAAAAACTGAGCTTTGTAGCTCTTGAAATAACGAAAATATCAAACTTTTAAAAAATGATTTGTTGGACACTTATCATGGACAACCACTTATTCAATCATCATAATAATTAACGCTGCTTTATTCATGATTGAGCAGTCTCTAAGTGAGGTAACTCGTTCATTATAAGCTTATGCAATGCTCTTCCAACTTAGGAATAGAGCACTCTGGTGGATTGGGAATTAAGCGTGTGTGAATATATCACTTAAATTCAACCTTACTGACCGTCCAGTTCTACATAGGGCAGAGAAAAGATG
>OY735231.1:14169471-14174471 GCA_963457665.1 Thysanoteuthis rhombus | reverse complement strand
TACCCATCAATGACATTTCCCTTTAGCCCTTAAGCTCCATTGGAATAGCCTGTGTGTATGATACATACATAAATATATACAGCCAACTTGCCGGCCAATCAGCAAGACCAATTTCAGAACTGTATAAACCTCTGTTTTGGTGACAGTTTTGCATATGCCCATGAACATTAATACCTGAATAATGTATGTGCTAGAATTAATATATTTGCATTTTGATAGACTGATAGATAGATATTTTGCATGCTATTTAGAATAAAATATCATAGACTGGATCAGTGTTGAACTAAGTACCTTGGTAAGATATTTTCAATCTATGATATTTATAATTAATTAAAGGTCTGGTTAGTCACTCGATAGAAACAACTGTTAGGGGTGGTCAATTAAGAAGTTGAATAAAGAGGTGATCAATGAATAAGTTCCTTTCTCGACTACTGTTAGGCAATGACCTCTAAAAAGTCTGGAATTTAAAAACAAGCACAAATGCAACTGGATACAGACAATTTAGCATAAACTCACTTTACAAATTGAATACTCCATTAAAAAATTTTTCTCAACATATTAAAGAGTAAATGTAAATTTCAGCAAAACATTTTTTTTGATTTTTAAAATCCCACCCCTCATGAATAGGTTTCTAATGGGGATTCAATTTACAATGGAAGTTTATGTTAAATTGGTTCATTTGTGCCCGGCTGCATTCATGCTTGTTTTCTGATAATTCAGACTTTTTACAATCCAACAAATGGTGAGAAAAGTAACTTGTTCATTGATCACCCCTTTTTCAAAATATTTCATTGATTTCTACCACCAACGTGATACGCAGCTAAAAGACATTGTTTATTGACAGTTTCTATTGAATGACTGACCAGACCTGTACTTATTTTAATTAAACTCTCTGTACATCTATCTACTCTTCACTTACGTATGTGAGCGTGTGTGTATTTGTGTGTACAAGGAAGAAGAGAGATTATGTATATACGTACTTGTACATATAAATCGTCTGATTCACAACCAACTTCCTAAAATAGGAAATTAAACCTGATGCTGAGAGTACGAAGACACAATTATGTTTTTATTTTGATTCAGTCAGTATCAACTTCTAATGCTCGTCTTAAATAGACCCTTTAGATAATTTCCCCCACTTTTCTCTCTCTTCTTTTTTCCCCGCCCCGATCTGTCTCTCTCCCGGTTTCGTCAATCTTTCTTCACTCATGTACAGTCAGATACTTTCACTAACATAATATTAGTTTTATTTACCCGCATAGATGCAATCCTTAATAAAACACAATAGAAACCATCTTGAGACCAACATCTATTGGCAGTGTACCATTTTGAGGGCGATCAATTAAAACATTGGAAGAAAGGGTGATCAATTAATAAGTTACCTCTCTTGCTTTTTGTGGGCTAGTAATCACTAAGAAAGACTAAACTTTAAAAAAAAAACAAGTGGGCATAAACTAGGGATCAAATAAACAAATTCACATTGCAAACTGACTCCTGACCCCCTAAAAACCTGTTATGAGAGGTATTTTAAAAAAACAAAAATTGTTAAGGTTTAAATGTTCAAATCAAGCCACAAGCTCCATTGATGCATCCTGTATGTGTAACACATACATATATACATAGCCAGCCAGACCAACATATAAGCTATTAGCAGTGCTCTTCCAATTTCTGAATAGAGCACTCTGGTGGATGGGGAATTGTATGCAAGTAAATATATTGCTTAGATTCAGTCTTACTGACCGTGCGGTTCTGTGTAGGGCAGGAATAAATTGCCAGCCTCTGGGTCCGGAGCAAAGGTTTCGATCCTACCTCATGGTACTGGATGGGATAATGGATAGTCTATAGCCACATTGAAGAGTTGTAATACAACAAAACAGCTGCTGGTGGATGACTCAATCATTAATTATTATTATGTATATATATATATAAAAGATTGGAAAATTAGGGATTTCCTGAAATCCCTGAACATATCAGTAATTTCATGAAATGTTCAGTTTCACAATCAGTAGTGTGGTAAACGTTGACAAGCTCATGATGCTGACAATGACTAATGTAATGACTTTGATCTTCATAGTGCCCTAAAATTCTGGCCTTGTGTCAAACTAAGTAATAAATACACAATAATACTGAAGCAGAACATGCGTGATATTTACTCAGTTTAGCTTAATTTGACATAAGGCCACAGAAGTTGAGCATCTAATGAGGATTGAACTCATCACAGTAATAATGGTCAGCATCACAAGCCCGTTAACCTTTACTTCACTGATTATGATATTGAGGATTTCATAAAATCACTCAAATGTTCACGGATTACGCAAAATCCCCCGGGATTTCTCGAAGTCTCTAGTTTCACAATCTCACTGTAAGAAATATATTGTTAAAAAACACCCTTAAACACAGTTGTATGAAGTAGTTGGATTCCATTATTGTTTGAGAAGTGATACAAATTGACACATTTAAGAATAAAGACAGTAAAAATATTCTCTATGTTAGAGATATCTCGTGCCATCAAATTTTGCTGATATCCCCAAGAAAACCAATCCCGGTTGGCTGAGCATTGGAAAACACAATTATTCAATTTAACTACACAAGTAAGATATTCTGTTTCGCCCGACCCAGTAGTTTTGGGCGGTCTTCCTCTCATACTTGATGATTATATCTCTAATCTAAATTGTTCTACAAGTGACCCTCTAACAATCGTAACAACAATAAAAGGGAGAGACAGAGAGCTGAAGAGAGAGGGTGAAAGAGAAAGTGAAGAGAGAGAGGGGAGAAAATAGGATAGAGCATGAGAAGAAAAAGGGAAAAAAGCAGATATTGAGAGAGAAAGAGAGTAATAAAAAGAAGCAAGATAAGGATAGAGGTTGAGAAATAGAGCAAGAGAGAGAGAGAGAAAGAAAGAGAGAAGGAGGGAGACTGAAAAAGAGGAAGCTAACCAACAAGGAAGAGGAAAACACAGAAAGGGGATCTAAAATTAGAGACCATCTAACAATCCAAACAGAAAGGGAGGGAGACAGATAGAGAGATGAAGAGAGAGGGGGAAAGAGAAAGTGAAGAGAGAGTTGAGAAAATAAGAGTGTGTATGAGAAAAAAATTTAAAAAACAGACATTGAGAGAGAGAGTGGGATGGAGTGAAAGAAGGACAGACAAGGAGAAGGGTTGAAAGACAGAGAGAGAGAAGGAGGAAAATTGAAAGAGAGAGAGAGAGAGAGAGAGAGAGAACCAACAAGTGATGTTCTAACAATTGTAACAAAAAAAGAGAGCAAGAGAGAAAAAGAGACAAAGAGAGAGGTAGGAATAGAGAGTGAAGGGAGAGCACTTCCTTTTTTTTCTTTTTCTTTTCATACACTTTCTTACTTTTCTTCACTCTCTTTCCTTCGCTCTCTCTTTCACACTCTCTCTTTAATTTTCTATTCTCTATCCTCTGTCTTAGCCATACTCTCTCTGACCATTCCATGCTGACCTTCACTCTCCCTCTTTGTCTGTCATTCTCTTTCTATTTATCTCCCTCCTTAACCCTCCCTCTTTGGGTTTGATTCTCTTTCTATTCCTCTCTTTCCTTCCATCTTTGCATATCTATCTCTTTTTAATAGAAACCGTCAACACAGGTTTTTTCTTAGTTTCTAAGCTGGTCTGGTTGGTCATATGTTTATGCATATACATGTGAATGTATCATATGTACAGCGCACACTATCACAGCTAAAGGGCTGAAAATTAAAATATACACTCTTAGGAAAGGAAGATTTTTTTTTTTTTTGCCCACCTCCCATAGGTTTATAGTGGGAGGTGTTTAATTTGCAATGTAGATTCATGCTAAATTGATCATTTTGTAACTGTCTGACCGTTCCCTGAAAATGAAGACTTTTTTATTAATCACTGCCTAACAAAAGGTGAAAGAGGTAACTTATTCATTGATCACCCCTTTTTTCCAATTTTCTCAATTGATCATCCCCAACACGGCATTCTGCCGAAGGATATCAGTTACGTGACGGTTTCTTTTGGTTGACTAACCAGACCTGTTCATTTGCTCTCCATCCTCCCTCTGTGCTTCTCTGTCTCCGTCTCTGTCTATTTCTCTGTTTTTTTTTCATCCTCCATCTAGCCGTCTTTTCCGCTACAAAGAAGTATTTTCATTAGTAAATAGTTTCTGCTACTTACGCTCGCAGCATTTGTGCTGTCTCTTTCTCCGGGATAGAGACTATCATTTTTCAAGGTTAAATAGAGCCCTTGATAAAGCAAGACCTTATTGCTACCACTGAACCTCCATTCCGCTCACACACACACACACACACACACACACGCACACACAATGTTCATCCTTCCCCTCCCCCTATTTTCCATGCCCCTTTCCTCTCCACTACCCTCCTACTCCATCTAAACAACAGCCCCCACTTCTCTCTTACAGTTCATTGTATAGATTAACCTGTGAGCATATCACCTACAAAACATAACCTTCATCCGAAAACACCATCATAATAACACTCCATCTATAATTCAGCCCTTTTTTAATCCATCCTAATATATAATAGCCCTCTTTAATTCCTGACCCGTGACAATCCCAGCTTGTGGTAAATTACCGGGAGCGATGAGGAAGCAATGAGAAGCAACGAGCAGCAAGCAAAGATATCATTTATAACCAGTAAAAATTTTGCTCTAATTAATGAATAACACTAACGCTAACCCTAAATTCTTTAATAAATCACAAGTCTGGATAGTCACCTGATAGAAACTGTCACACAATCAATGACTTTTGGTAGCATGCTGTGTTGGGGGTAATCAATTACAAAAAATAGAAAATGGAGGGTTAAATGGTTATGTTACTCCTTTAACTTTTGGTAGACCGCAATGAAAAAAAAGTCTGAATTTTCATCAAAATGAGCATGAACACTGAATGGCACTAAATAAGCATATATTTATATTGTAAATTGAACCCCCCCCCACTAAAACCCTGGTGGGGGTGATTACAAAAAGGGGAAAAAAAAGTTTTTTCTTGACATAAT